>JACEFZ010010436.1:10000-220000 GCA_014155875.1 Cepaea nemoralis | reverse complement strand
TGTTCTTGATTTGTGTGTTTAGTCTCTTTTAGTTAATACACTCAATATTTCTACCACAATCTAACACCTTAATTCAATGCTCTGGGTTTCAACATGGTAGTTCCCGCCTAAATACAATAGTTGGAATCCCTGTCCAATAATCTCGAATCTTCTTACTAATCATTATCCCTTTTCTTGTTAATTGGGGGAGGGGGGGGGGGCGGTGGGAGGTTTTTTTACTCTTTATTCTTGTTCTTCTCTTTGGCCCTAACACAGTCCGAGTTGCGCTCGTTACCTCTTATCACCGTAGTAAAGGAAACTTTGTCTTTCCTCCTCTTTACCTCTGCTGCATATGTTTGCAAAAACATGTCGTTGATACAACAAATACTCACAAAACACCATCTATTTCAGAATCATTCGCTCTAGCAAAATTCCCAACAGTGTTCATTTCCTGCCTGAAATAATCAACTCAGACTACTAAAAACGTCATCTATGAAACCAACGGTCTCACTTGACTATGGCTCTATACAGAGTCTAAGTTAATTTACTTCGAAATCGATCTCATGCAAATACAATGATTGCCTGTATTGTCCCGTCTCAGCTCACTCCATACCAACGATATTACCACACACTGGCTAATTTCCCGTTTAATGCCTATATTAGCTCCAGTTCTCTACTCACAGAAAATATATGAAGTAATCTTAGAACGCCAGGTAAGTTGCTCCGTAAACTAACTCTTTCTAGAGAAATCGGTGATTGGATGTAAAAGAGTGTATTGCATTTATATCAACAATGAATTGCGTTGAGCTCAGAACCAACATCACTGCATTCAGGACATCCCCACTTGCATTCAGGACATCCCCACTTGCGTTCCGTCCCCTCATTCAACAGCCAGCGAAGAGTCATACTGCTAATCGTTCCAACTGCCACTGACTGAAAGTTCTCGTGGTCTTCCCTCTCAGTTTTGAGATTCGTCCTGAACACCTACCGATCCCCCGACATATCATTCTCTCCACATACGGGTCCTCAGTCCGTTCCTCAATATACAATACCAAGTTCAACCAGGTTTTAGCTGGGATACACAATGCATATTGTTATTCAATATAACTGATTTCATATTGTTCTAATATTTATTTTGCTATTTCACATTTTGTAGATTATGCAATCATTGCCTTCAGAAAATAGTGATATTCTGAGCTATCCATCTTCATTCCTTTCGCTAATGGGATTCTCTGGGGGGAAGTGGTTTCGCCACCTGCTTGCCGCTCCAAAGGATAAGGGTTCGAATCTGGGCTACGTCGTTCAGTTCACGAGTGCAATTTTCTCCGAAGGTCTGGCAGTCGTTGCTGGAGCTACGGAGTGTGTGCTTTGTGCAAAGCTTTCTACAGGCCGCCCTACGGAAAGAGGCCGATCTAAATGGAATAAAACCCGGTGCAATGAAGTCGATCATATTGCCTTGTAACCAGTTTTTTAAAACTCCTGGCAGAAAATATACATCGTTTCATTAAGTGACTTAAATTAGTATTATTAGTAGTAAAAGTGTAAACACGTAAAGACGCTTTCCACGCCTTGAAACGCATTTGGTAAATTCGTAAAGAGGCGCGTCTGGCCAAGTGGCTAGAATGGTTCTACTTCGGGAGACCCGTATACGAATGCTTGGTAAGGTGTGCATTTTTATTTTTTCCGTCGGGAGAAAAAAAAAAGAAGAAGAAAAACCCTAACCCTGCACAGTTAGCGGAGACTGCACTGGCCTGCAGCCTTAATCCCTCAGGCTCAACCCCCCCCCCCCCCACACACACACACACACACACACACACACACACACACACACCCTGTCCGGCAACTCAAGGTACTATAGGCAGCAGGTGACAGATGAATGTAAAGACCGGGGGGGGGGGGGGGGGCATCAATGTATGACTTGGCCAATATCACCACTGGTCGTCTTTAACTTTCATAACATTTTATTTTCGGCTGATTCCACCTAGATTTTGGCACATTACCATCTGAGCGGAAGGCTAGCATGTTAGCCACTGCACGGCCGCGACCTCGGGAGTTGGCCTAGACGCATTCACAATCAGGGCTCTAAGCGAACAATCAACAAGTCTACGCTCTAGCATCTGCCGAGAAAGATAGAGAACTTATGAGTGTTCTAGAGAACACGACGTAGATACCAGTTAACCAATCAACAAACCAGGCAATCATCTCCCAACATGTGACAGGACTGCCAGTGTTTGAGATCAATTCACAAGTACACAATAAAATAGGAATTAGATATATCAAATGTTTCAGGTTCGAATCCCGATTAGGACATTCCAGCTTTCACTTTTATTTAAGTTAACTATCCCCACTTCTGTCGTATGGAAAGAAGTCTATAAGTGTTAAAGTTAGTTGCATATCCTTTACAGGACGTCGCAGTCAACCCCAAGCCTTTATGGCTATTTGTGATTTCTTGGTAAGCTTATGTTTTCCATTGCTTCCTGAATGGCCAGCACTCATACCATTGTATGAAAATCAACGCAAAGCAGCCTGCATAAGTGCTAAAGCAAATCTCATAAGAACTATTTTCTGACCGACATTATGCTGCCAATGTCAAACATGGGTGCTTACTGCAATTAAAGCGCACACGACCATAACAACAGAGATGAGATGCCTTGGAAGAGGTGCGGGACTAACCGTGAGAGATAGAATTATGATTTTGTCAACGTCTTACTTCGCACACAGGCACTTCCGCTCCTTCATACAGCACTCAAAGAAACATCAGTTGCGCGTATGGTATTTCTATTATTTATTTCAGGCGAACCCGATATAATTACAAGGTATACACAGGCGGTAACTTCACATGAATATACAAATGCCGCCTTTCATACTCTGATAGCATACAATCAATCTCACAATCCTATACTCGCTATCCTCAAACTAGCACTCTCGCAACACTAAGCATTTGCTCTAAAAAAAACACAAGTGTCCTCCTCTGAAACCGTCCTGAGTCCTGTCTGGCGTTTTCACACCGGTCGGCTGGGCTTGTCGTACTGTGGACCCCGTGCCGTCCGTGAATCCCCGTGCTGTCTTAACAGTCTCGTTGTACTGCAGTCGTCCGTCCGTGCTAGAATAGGTTATTCAGTGTACTGACGTCTAGTCCGTTCAGGGCAGTGTCCCGTGAACTGACGTCCCCTTCTATCACCCGGTCTGGTCCTACCGTTACCCGGTCTAAGACACGATGGTGTCCTCTCCTAAGTCCTGTCTCCCCTTCATCTACTGTCCTGTAGATGTCCTGTCTTATGACCATCTTGTGTCCTGACTTATGTCCTGTCTTTACCCTATTGGCTATCCCGTAGATGTCCTTATCTATGTCCTATATGTCCTTATCTCAGTTGTTCTAACTCTATTCTGTCCCTTGTCCTCTCTATGTCCTATATCCACATTCTCAACACTCTGACAGATTTGGACAATTAGAATATGACTAAGTCTGAAACCGTCCTTGCACTTCATTAAAGAACAACTGATGAAATAGTTTTACCACCTCACAAGAATGCCCTGGTACCACCTGGGACAAAGAGCCACACTGAAGAAATACAACGGGTATAGAACACAAGGGGAAGACAACGTTAAAGATGGAGTGGTGGTATCAAGAACAACATTAGATTAATGACTACCAGCGTTCAAAGAGCATTAGAAAGAGCACATAAATGATCTTTACATCCCCATCACCCCCAAACACTTCACTGGGGTAAATGGAGGAAGAAACGAAGAAGACGACATACTCCAGCTTCTCCTCAAAACATGTCCGAAGAACGAGAACTGCCTCCGTCTGCTTGAGAAAGGGGGGGGGTGGGGGTACTATACTGGCTAGGAATTTGTTTTCTAAACCCAACCTTCCAACACACGTTTTGTCTCTCCCCCCATTAATTCAGAATAAAGAAACCTTTAGTTTGCAAACCACCATATCAGATTAACCGTTAATAGCCGCCCCGAAACAGGAGATAGTTGTGGTTTTTTATCCAGACCACCAATTTTCAATGGCTAGACGCTAGAATTGTCCTAGCCCACGCAACTATGATAAACGAGTTTCTGGCGTGATAGACTGATTGTATACATATCTCCGTGCGAATCGATCCATTAAAGACATGCAAACTTGACTTGACAAAACTGAAGACGCCGCGAACAGTTTATTCATACAATGTATTCTAATGGCATACGCGCTGAGCAAACGAAGACACTCTGTTTGGACAGTTCATAATTCGACATGTTTGCATTTGTGAAAAGAGTCAGAGGCGGCCAAGTGCCTAGGTGAAATGTGACTATTTGCTTAATGTGTGTGTCTGAGTTGTTTCCCAATATACCCTTTGTCAGTTCAAAGGTACATGACCCTGTTACACGCTTGAAGGCTCACGTGGCTATGCAGTTTTTAAAAAATTTTTTAAACGTTGCATATTCATTACAGGACGTTGCAGTCAACAACAGCATTTTTCTGTTGTCGATGGTGTTCTTGGTAAGATTACGCTCTGTAGTTTGCCATTGCTTTCAGAGCGACCGGCTCACATACCCTGTAAGTTACCAACACGACGAGATCCACTGCCGAATCTCGCACAGCTGTTTTCCTCACGTGGATATACGGGATTACGGGAACAGTCGTTAACCCCTCGACAGAGAGACCGGCGGCCTTTATGGTACTAGACCCATAATTGTATTGACCAATCAACACTGGGTTTTGTAAGGTAATAGCCAGGCTTATCCTTGGGACATATTTTTCTGTTCCATCCCATCCCATGGTAATTTATGCCTGTCCCATCCCATGGTAAAAGCACCATATAAAAATAGAAATATCCCGCAGACATATAGCAAGGCTAATATTTCATAGTTCAATATTCCTTACTGTACTTTTCTCATGTGGTTTCCCTTAGGCAGTCAACATTTCTGGACACGTTATGGGAAGAAATAAATTGGAGAACTTGATGGAAACTGCCAAAAATGGAAGGAAAGACCAAATGAAAGGCAGCAAATTAAATATCCGATTGGCTTGGCCATATAGCATGGTCGAGACAAGAACACGGAGCTGATCCACGACTCAGGTGATTGTGTGTGATGGCGAAACATGACCGTCCATGCTTATCTTATTGGCACATGATGGTGATGAGCTACACACTGAATATGTCCATGTTTGCGACAATCGTAGCTAGTTCTATAGCTGATTGTTTATTTGTGGAGAATACTCTGGAATTTCAACTGTTAAGTTGGATGCAATAATGTTCCATAATGTTCCCTGAAAAGGGATTGCGTCTATCGGAGTAGTATTGGTTCAGGGGTACCCCCACCCCCGGTGACAAACTATCATCTACCCAAGGGCTGTGTTACAGAGCCCTAGAACCTCTCTCAGTGTCCAGAAACCAGCTGAATGGCAAGACCAGTACTGGAACTTCAAACCTGTGTAGCGGTTTATTTTAGTGCGTCCACGTATAATTCAGTATGGTATGTATGGACTGACTGGGGTTAGTTGTAGGTTGGTCTTTTTACCTTAACAGGTTGTGGGTATTTTCTTGTCGATAGACTCCAACCCAGGGAGATGGGTGTATACCCGGTTCCAGTGTACAGCCGGATCCAGTTTAATTATCAAGAGATGTGTCAATATTGCCAGCAGGGGCCACGGAAGTGGAAATCCAGCAACTAATTCAGGACAATGCTCACTCGAGTGATGTGATTATCTACACAGATGGTTCGGTGTCAAGAGGTGAGAGAAGTGGCTGGGGGTTCATAGCCAAAGCTAATGGTCGATGTTTGGGGCAGGAGAGCCTGAAATATGATACCACAACATCCAGCTTAAGAATGGAAGTGGAGGCAGTCACTGCGGCTCTCCGCTGGATGGAGAATACGACACACACATCGTGATTGTAACTGACTCAGAAAGCATGCTGACGAGGGTGAGGACGGGCAGACTTCGTGCGGAGTGGCTTGCTTCGCTTCGGAGGTCACGGGTGACAAGCATCGCCTGGATCTTTTCTCCGGGGCATGCCGGTGTGCTGGGAAATGAACAGGCGGACAGATTGGCTGGCTCTGCAGAACTTGGTGGAGTATTGATACATGACAAGGCAGACGTGGTTGCGGCCTTGTGGGAGCACGTGCACACCTCGGAGGAGCAAATGGATTACCATGGTCTGGCAAGAATGAGGCAACGAGGAGTGACGAAGGGATCTGGCCGACGCTCAACGCTCAGAGGAAAGGCGAGACGGACTTATAATCAGATTTCTACTGGTACTATTAGTGTTGGAACTCTTCGCTGGCTGCTGAGGTTGGGGACGGAGCACTTATAGGAATGTCCCGAATGCTGTGATGTCGATTCCTAAATCAATCAATCAATCAATCAATATGGCCAAAGTTGTCTGTCCAGGTATTCTTTGCATTTCCTCAGAAACCACATTTCTGCAGCCATCAGGTGTTTTTCAGCTTGACTGCTCATTTTCCAAGTTTCACATCCATACAAAAGAACAGGCTCTATGTATCCCCTCAACACTCTTTTTCTCGTTTCAGTTGACATCTTTTTATTGGTCAGAATGTTTTTCATCTTGCTAAAGGCTACTGTATACCTCCTCTGTCCTCTAGCCACGTCATAGATTCTTTTGCAGCTTCTATATCAACAACTCTCTGGTTTCCACACACACTCCTGCATTACCTGGGCAATAGATCCATATAGGTTCTAGAATGTCTGCTGCCTCCACAAGTGGCATCCACTCATGCTATTTTGTCTAGTCTGAACTTTCCGAATCGTGAACTAATAATAGTACACCATAACTGCCTTTGTAAGGGAAAGCGATAGTCTTTATTTATTTATTTATTTATTTATTTTTTGGTTTTAATATTGCAATTCACCACGGCTGATCTAATACTATTGGAATGGTTCGAATTGCTGATGAATGAGAGCCAGTCAATACATATGAATATACTGCTCACATTATTTTCAACAAGGCATACGTGTGCAATGTGTTACATGTGTGGTGTAGGATTTCTGGTTCATTGTGGCGGATAGGCGATTGAGTCGATAAGGCTTTGGCCGTGTTTTTGTTTCTGACTACGGTTGTCTCACGCATTTACTTATTTTGAACTTATAGTACATGGTTCCGTCGCCCAGCCCCTGAGCTTAGTGCTTGGTGCATACTGTGAACTGTGGATTTCATGTTTAATGTTGTTTCATCTGCCAGCGGTGGTTTGTGCTGTGAGCTGCATGTTCAGAAAAATGGGAGTAGTCTCTCACACACTCACCCATTTACAGTCACAATATAATAGATATATTACAATTAAAAGACAGATCGCCTATCCCCCACACTGAACCAGAGGTCCGACAGACAGACAGACAGACAGACAGACAGACAGACAGACAGACAGACAGACAGACAGACAGACAGACAGACAGACAGACAGACAGACAGACAGACAGGCAGGCAGGCAGACAGACAGGCAGGCAGGCAGGCAGGCAGGCAGGCAGGCAGGCAGGCAGGCAGGCAGGCAGGGCAGGCAGATGGGTATTTATAATGTAGGATCAAACTTAATAGAATGTATCACCAGTCATGTTTAGGACAAACTCAAAAGAGAGCAGAGAAATGAAAGATAAGGAAAAACAAAACACGCAGAAACAATTGATCTCAAATATAACAAAACTTTAGAATTATGAATTTTTATCTTGTTTTATATAAATTGAAATGAATCAAAACGTATGAGAATATTCACAACATCATTAAAAGATAACTACACTAATAAAATTGTTGGTGTTGGTTATTGTTGCTAGTGATTCTTTCGGAAGACATAATTTTAGTGGTAGCTCTGATTCAATGGCGTTGACGTTGTCATACGACTATATATAACCCAATCCCCAGAAGGAGACACTAGTAACATACTCAATCTATTCCTGAGACATGTATATACCTAACGACTCAATGGTCTGGGACTAGGACATATTTTGGTATGTGAAATGTCAAAGTGGTGTTTGAAATAGCTCGGTATATCATATATCAAATTGGTGTTTGAAATACTTCGCTGTAAGAAATGTCTCTGTGTGTGAAATATTACTGTATATGAAATATCTTGGTGTATAAAATGTCAAATCGATCGTTGAAATGTCTTTGTATATGAAATATCTCAGTATACGAAATGTTAAGTGATAATTTAAATATCTCGATACATGAAATATCGAAGTGGTGTTTGAAATATATCGTAAATGAAATTTCAAAGTGATGTTTGAAATATCTCTGTAAATGAAATATCAAAGTAGTGTTTTAAATACTTAGCTATATGAAATATCTCGGTATATGAAAAGTCAAAGTGGACGTTGAAATGTCTCCGTATATGAAATATCTCTGTATACGAAATGCCAAAGTGGTAAATGAAATACCTCGATACATGAAATATCACATGATATTTGAAATACCTCGCTTATGAACTATCAACTTCCCACAACCAACGTGAAATAATATTCCCCACCTCAAGACAGTAGATCTATACTTATCTTGTATCAACAATCATATTTGACGGTCTGCTGTTTACCGCTGATAACGCCATGTTTAGATAGCAAGTGAATATTCTTGGAATATTGAATTGAAGTAATATCCCAGCAGTCTGTCGTTATGTTGTGAACTGAATATTCTGAAAAACAGGGGTGGTCTCTCATACACTCAGCCAATCACAATCACAATAGAACAGATAGATCACAACAGACAGACAGACAGACAGACAGACAGACAGACAGACAGACAGACAGACAGACAGACAGACAGACAGACAGACAGACAGACAGACAGACAGACAAACAGGCAGGCAGGCAGGCAGGCAGGCAATTGGGCAGTCCGTCTATCGTGATATAATCTCTAAACTGAAAACACCGAACAACCCTGAACGTCTGTCAGGCAGAAACACGTCGGTAAATGTTTACAAAACACTTCTAACCTCCGACATCAGTATCCCATCTTCTTCTGCAATTAAAACTCTTCCACCTTTGTTCATTGGAGTAGTTCAATATCACGCACGCGACCCACTGTCTTGGCCTTTTGGCTAAGATCAAAGTGTAGATTTATCAGCATTTGATCTGGCCAGGGTGCAGAGGCGTTCACCCAAACTTCAAACTCAATCACCAGATGGGCCATTGTGGACCGCAATAGGCCGAAAAGCACATAGTGGGACTAAAAAGCCTTTAATAACATAGTGCCATTCCCTACCCCAGTTCCCATTACACCACAGACTCTAACGGCTGTCTATATAAGAGTATCAACGTCCAGATTCATGTTACTTTCACAGCCTGGAATTCTGAGACAAGTAGCACATTTTGTTCATTTTCGTTTCATTGTTCTTATTGTTCCCCTCTTTCTATTCTTCTCATTCGGTTCGTCTGCCTTAATGTAGTCATTGTACTGTCTTCTCCGTGTTTATATGTTGCTTTTTGGGGGGTCTGCATGACCGAATGGACAAGAGCGCTAGTTCTTAAACATCCGGTGTGCTGATGCTGAGGCTCAACCCCTACACCGGACAATTTGAATAACATGTTAACTTCTCCTCCCTGATTTTGGATGTAAATTACAAGTACCTCTAAAGTCGGCGTGGGTTCGCTTGATGTCGAGGGACACTGGTAATAGGGAAAGCTAATTTACACTCAAAATTCAGTCCAGTGCTACTAGAAGCAGCATGTGTGGACTACGTTTTAGCTCAAAACGAACGAGCTACAAACATTTTTAAAACAATGTTGTTCTGTGTATTTGTTTGCTGACGAAGGCTAATCACCGCAATGTCATATATTTTCCGTAATTGTGTTATGTAAAGCTGCATTACTTTATGTTATTTTATAATGCCACGCAACAGTCGTTAAAACACACACACACACACACACACACACACACACACACACACACACAAGTGATGAGGCGGGGACCTGTTGTGGGTATGTGAAGTTCTAGGACTGTCACATTCTATTTTTTTTTAGGCTTGAGTGCACGGTGGAATTGAGTTCAGCTGAGTTGAGTTCAGTTGAGCTGAGCTGAGTTGAGTTGAGCTGAGCTGAGTTGAGTTGAGATAAGCTGAGTTGAGATGAACTGAGTTTAGATGAACTGAGTTGAGCTGAGATGAGTTGAGCTAAGTTGAGCTGAGCTGTGCTGGGTTGAGTTGAGCTGAGTTGAGTTGAGTGAGTGAGTTGAGTTGAGTTGAGTTGAGTTGAGTTGAGTTGGGTTAAGCTGAGCTGAGTTGAGTTGAGTTGGGTTGAGTTGAGCTGAGCTGAGTTGAGTTGGGTTGAGTTGAGCTGATCTGTATTTCCCTTTCATAGAAAACTTCGAGTATAAGAATCGAACCCTCGTCCGACCGCACCCATGATATTGTCAGCGTAACTTCCTAACCATTACACCAACACCCGTTAAAGCCATGGACTGATTCATGGTACAGGGAACCGCGGTTGAGCTGTGGCTAAGGCGATTACGTCCCGGCCCTGTGGTCATGTGATTGAATTCCCATCCAGGAGATAATATGTATTCACTCTCCTGGGCTTCTAGATCGACCTTGTCTAAATGGCCATATTCTGGGCACAAAAAATTTACATCAATGCACCGTACTTAAGAGTTAAAACAGCCTTTCAGAGAACTCACAACCAATTAGCCAACCACCTAACCAACCAACCAAACAACCAACCAACCAACTGACTAACCAACAACCAACCGATCGACCCACCAACCGACAGACCGACCAGGCAATTAACGTGCACTGTTTAACTCAGTGGTTCTCAACCTTTTTTGGCCCGTGCCCCCCTTCACCATATTTTCAGAACGTCATCCCCCCCCCCCCCCACTTCCTATCAAATATTTGGCTCGTGCCCCCCTTCACCGTTTTTTCAGAACGTCATCCCCCCCCCCTCCCCCTTTCACATTTCCTATCTAAAAATCCCCCACCCCTACACAGTATACGTAAAAATGGAAGGTAAATTTAATGGGATATACTAAAACAAGTCTAGACATCCACATAAAATATGATTTGTGGGTCTACTTACTTTATAAAATGATGAGACGTACATAACTGTAAAGTATGAAGGGAAAAACAATATCAAGTAATCGGTTATTGTATTAACGCGATCTTGAAATGGTCTTCATCCCCCCCCCCCCCTGGAAACCCTAAAATTCCCACCTGGGGGGGGGGGAATTCCCCACCGGTTGAAAACCACTGGTTTAACTGATTCAGTGCCGAACTAAAAGTAGGTTTACACCAAACATGGGAACAATCAAATGAACCAGTATTATAATGTAAATTTCCGTTCACTGAACATTGAAATTGCGGAAGATACCACGACACAAAACAAATAACATTGTGACTCTAGTATCGGGATATGTCGTCCGTCTGTCCAAATGTAAGGTCGTCTTTGGCGGTATATTATCCTTCGGACTGAACCAGTTAAATATTAATGAAAGTGGCTATAGAAAAATAAACACACCAGCTAAACCAGCAGACGTTCAGGCTTTGTTTACATTTATACCAGGCCGTGTCTCTGGCTTTGGGGTTGTGACAGCAAGTCTCACCAGCTATACGTATCCCGTGTGAAGTTAGTAGCAGGCGATTTGGAAGAAGATGGCTTTGCCCTTGTCAGAGTCTTGCATAACACAAGACAAGTAGCTCGTTTTCTGGCAAGTGTGAAGTAATATCAAACTATCAAATCACACGAAGTGAATATCCGAAAGTATTATTCACACGCTTTATTGACGCGCTGCAGTTATTATCGCACAAACATCGCGCACTGACAATCCATAGCAATCATTTCAGCATGAACAATATCACTACAATACATAATAATACATGTAAGCAATAAACATCTCACTTACAAGTCAAACTATTCAAGCATTCGACTCAGTCTCCCACTGTCGTACAGGCTAGCTCTCAAGGCAGATTCAAACACAACTCGCGACCTGTCCGTTCAACAACCTAAGCCCGTCTGCCAGTTCTGGCGTCCTACACGCTACACGCTCACGTCAGCTGGTGTCCCCTGCACGGTTCACGGGGTGAACTCAATTGCTGTGCGTGGCTGCTTATCCAGGCGTCGGTAACGACGCCGCGTTCTCTCTGCCGTGTTTAACATTACTCAGGGTTGCGTGTTGTTATGGTGTCTGGCGTTGGTACAGACAACGCGTCGCAACCTCGGCTGTGAGACCTTGACACTCTCCACACCCCTTTTTCATGCAAGGATTTCCTTACATGTATAATATATCTCTAGGTGTTCTTAAACATGTCAAAGTCGAACATTATACATTAACAATTATCATAAATATATACAGGTGAATAGTCAACAATATGTATACACCACTTATGTTGGACTATGAAGTACAACAGTCAAGTACAATCTATTTAATGGGCATTACCTCGCTGTGACCCAGCTAGTCCGGTAGGTATCGGCTAAACTGGCCCCTACCTCACAACCAAGAACAAAAATACTAAAATAATCAGGTCAAGCCGTGAGCATCTCCCTCTGAGATAACTCCTCCATCAGACCTCTGCTTAGAGTTTCTAATGAAGGTCAACAGTTTTGGCAATATACTGTCCATATCTAAACGATGTTACATTGACATGTTATTTATCAAGCACACATGTTAATGGTTACAATACATATTTACATATCACCAACAATTTAGAATAATGTCCCCTGGTTATTATACAGAAAATTTAGGCACAATAATTTATCGTCGTTTACAAGACATAAATTACAATTGCAAACTCATTTCTTAGTGTCATAATTTGATCCTTATTGAGAAATGTGCACAAAAAGTCACGTTTGTAAAGAAGCAATCAAGTTATGATGCTGAGATTACATCCATATGCAAATCAACATATACACTTCCGTATATGGAAATATTTTAAATCATATTTTAATACAACGTCATACATTTATATACTTTTAATATTACTATGCAAAAAATCGGAAGTATACAGCTGTACTATTACATGTGTTGTGATGTCATTCAAACAACGCTGGTCCGTTCTGGATGGATCTTCTATAAACGGAGTAGTAGTTGTTACTATCAGCTGTTGGATCATCTCTTCCGCCTTCTGCTCGGATTGTACTGTCGCAGTCATCTTTCGTACCTTGTTAAAACGTCTTGGGCACCTCGGTCTGGATACTTTAGGATTACCTCACGTTTTAGTGGCTTGGTAACTTCTTGGATCCTGTAGTGTTGTGCCGTGACACTTCTCTGTAGTGTCTGGTTGTTATAATATTTATTTACAATAATAATTACATTCTTTCTCATATCTCACAGTTATACAACACATTAGTTTACATAATACTGATTCCATTCTTTCACATATCTCACAATTATACACGCATTCATTCGCATGATAATAATAAGAATTACAATATGTACATAAGTTATATACATTGGGAGATACAATCTTCCCCATCACAATGGTGTACACAGCGTTACTGACACATTGTCACAATTGGCTGTGGTACTGAGCACTATCTATGTTGCAGTTTTATACACCCTCTGCACTGTGCTCTGGTGTCGACTGGGTATTAGGTTCGTTGTATGGACATCTCGACAAAAGGTCTGCAAGACAGTTTTGTGAACCCTTTATGTGGTTAACCTCATAGCTATAGTCCTGCAGAAGAAGGGACCATCTTGCCACCCTGCTGTTACTAGGCGTTCCTCTGGTAACAATTGTCAGCGGAGTATTATCTGTTTCAATAATGAAATGTTTGCCTAACAAAAATCTAGAAAGTTTACGTACCGAAAATACCATGGCAAGAGCCTCGAGTTCCGGTGTACTGTAATTTCGTTCGCTGGTGTTCAGTTTTCGAGAGACGTAGTATACTGGGTACAAGATTTGGTCGTGTTCTTGGAGAAGCACACCTCCAATGGCTACGGAGCTCGCATCACATCTTAATCTAAAAGTAATATTCAAATTTGGCAATTTCAGAATAGGTGATTTAGAAAAATATGAAAGAATTTTCGTAAATGCTGGCCTTAAACATTCACTGTTTACAATCACATTGGGGTGTTTATTTGTTAGTAGATCAGTGAAACATTTGGTCAATTCAGCAAACTGAGGAATAAACTGTCTATAATAGTTTAAAAGACCTAAGACACTTCGCAACTGTTTCTTAGTTGTCGGAAGCGACAATTTAAAAATTCTGGACATGATGTTATCGTCAGTTGATATAAAGCCATTTGAGATCTTATAGCCCAAAAATGAAATTTCCTGAAAGGCTATATCAACTTTGGAAGGTTTTACAGTCAGTCCATGATGTCTAATTCTGTCAAATGTCTGCTGTAGTGCTGTTATGTGATTTATCATGTCCTGAGCTGTCAGAAAAGATCGTCCTGTACTCTTGTATCAGTTGTCTGCAACTGTCAGTCTGTGTCTGCGTCAGTTTAGGATTTACCTTAATGTCCTGTAAGTTGGTCGTCGTGTCAAGAACTGGTGTCGGTATCTCGTCAGTGTCGTTGTCGTCCGTCTGGTCCACTATGGAGGTGCTTGCTGCAGTCTCTACTTGTTCGTCTTGCCTGTGGTGATAAGGTTTGAGCATGTTAATATGGAAAATGTTATGTTTGTCCCTAACTGCTATCTCGTAATCTACCGTCGAAATTTGTCGTAGCACTTTGAACAGTCCTTGCCATGAGTCAGTTAGGAGATGTCTATCACTTGGCAAAAGAAGAAGAACGTCCTGTCCTGGCGTCAGTGTAATAGTTCTATTTCCTATGTTAGCATATTGTCGGTAAATAGCTCCTGATTTTTGGAGAGCTTCTTTGGCTAATATACATGATTTCATAATTCTATCACGCAATGATGTTACATGTTCATATGGTGAAATGGGTATAGACAAAGTTGTACTTTCAGTCAACATAGATTGGTACATTACTAATGAGGAGTGAGTGAAATTGGTATTATGGCTCCCTAACTTAGTTCTAATATGGGAACAGACTTCCCTGATGTCTTTGGAAGTTATGGTTTTAGAAGGACTCGCTTATGGCGAAATTTAGTACCTCTTGATGTTATGTGGTCAAGAGGATCAATTCTGTCGACAGAGATATTTTTGAAAGGTCTGCTTGTTGACTCTGTTAATTGCAGTTCAGCTTGCGAGTGTTTCTTCTGTTTCACAAGCTTATGGCAGATATCACAACTTCTGCAATACCGTTTGGTATCGCTGTGAAACTTAGGCCAATAGAATTGAGTAAGTAATCTTGCTCTTGTTTTAGCATCAGCTATATGCCCTGCGAAGGGTATGTCATGTGCTAGCTTTAATGCTTGATTGCGGTTTTCTGCAGGTAGCACCGTTTGTTCTGTAGTGCTAGAACCTTTGGTATAGTACCGTGTCAGAATTCCGTTTTTCAGAGCAAAATACCATTTAGCATTCTTTGCTACTCGTGGCTTTTGGCCTATAAGTTTAAAATACTTCTGCAAAGATCGATCGGCTTTCTGGGCTGTTATAAACTTCTCCCTGGTTGTTTCAGGAGATGTCACAACTGGACTTATTTGTTGTAAAGCCTCTGTTTGATCGATTCGATCTTGCATTTGGGCAGTAGATCTGCTTACTGCATTTGTAATATCGCAACGACCATTCTCATCACACATTGATGTTACATTCACACAATTACATGTATGTTCTGGCATAGCCAGGTTGGTATTTGTACATTCATTTACAGGTGGTAATACATCATGAATGGTGATTGGTGATGAAGGTGAAATGGTAGTATCAATATTACAACTGACAGATGATGTACTGCTGTCATGTGGTATGTCATTCACTTCAGGAAGGTTTCCAATGATAATATCGCAGCAAGGATTGGTTAATGCTGCGCATTTAACCTTTCCTGTAAGGAATGGTGTAGTTATATATGCCCATGCAAGTGGATATTTCTCTATGTTCCCTGAGAATGTCCTGCATGTGACATATTTACCACTATATTGTGATGGTAAAATATAGTCTCTCTTTAGACCAATGAGGGTACATCCGCTGTCTCTTAAGACGGTAGCAGCTTTACCATTAACATACCCATGGTGGATATTCAATTTACCTTGGGAGTTAATTATTAAATTGGTCTCCTCATTGATATCTGGTATGGAATGGCTGCATGTTAAACTGCCATCCTCATGAAAAGAATTACATATGGTACATCTATTAAGGTGAACCACCTCAATAGTATGTGCTGCATTTACAAAATGATGTTTCACAATTTCTTCGTCTGAGGAAGAGCTATCACTCATGGCTGAATTAGTCTTTGCAATCATTTGCTTGCCTTTACAAGAGTGGCGCCAATGGCCATAAGCTTTACAAAGGAAGCATTTTGTGAGGCGTTTGTAGCTCTTTCTCACCCTATTGTGGGATAAAAAATGAGAATACCATATGAAATGGACTGAAATAGTGTCTAGGGTAAATGATTCATAAGGTCCCTCAGGGTCGCCGTATAAAGGCCATTGATCGAGACAGTTTATTTCCTAAAAGACTCCAGGAATAGAGTAGTTATTGGCTCTTTTGAAAGAAGAATGGGATGATGGTCGAATAGACTCCACCCACATTACAAGATAAACTACCTTCCTGAAGACTAAAACAGAGAATAGGCCACTTAACCACAGATCTCTATCAAGTTGTTATCCTTGAATAAAATATCTGAGACTGTGTGTTGGTCGACCTCCCACTGGATTCTCTGCACATATACAAACACAGTAGCACATTTCTCTACGACAACAAACAGTGTAACACTGGTCACGTAGACAATGAAAACTCTCCTGACGAACATATATGTTTATTGCCAGACTCTCATAAGCTGGAAATACGAGACTCTGTCTCCACTACACTCTATCAACTATCAATCAAAAAAATACATTCTCAAATAATGTATGTACTGATAATCTAAAAACATCAGGAGAATGTAGAGTCACTCCACCCCGGGCTTCTCTACACTGTCTTTATTCTCCCACACCAATAGTTCGATGATGACACTTATACTGTTTTACCCTACTCCTCTTCCTCTTCTACCGCTAAAACAGCTAGGCTCTCCCATCCTAATTTTGACCAAACTCCACCATGTGCCACTGAGATAAAACAAGGTTCTCTGGATACTGAACACTGTAATGGGGAGACGGCTTATAGACGTTGATAGGATACAGTCATACTTGACTAACAAAAGGAACTGCTTTCAATTGTCCCTTCTATAAAAATGATGATGGTGTGTGACTTGATGTCTGGATTACTCGATCTGGCATTGGTCTTGAGAGGATAAAAAGGTCTGCATAAAATAGGGGTTTCAACCCTTGATAAAAACGTCCATCAGTTTGGACAAGTTGTAGCACGGATGCTCAACGACGTACTGGGGTTGTTGGTAAAGGAAGGACTCTCCCTGAGTATGGGTCAGAAGCTAGTTGAATCTCCTCTCGGCGATTTCCCGTAAATGGTAAGACTTGCATGCTTGATCGTAGAACAAGATGAAGTCTCAAATGTCTCAGCACGACATTTAGACCAACCAGAGAAGTGTAGCTGGGTTCGTATTAAATACAAATGATGACGACCTCTCAGAAGGAAAGAACCATTCCGTCTGTGCCCTGCCAACATTCTGGAACGTATAAAGCACAGACTCTCAACAAAGTCGCTGGGGTCTCCAACGACCGGAAAAAAAACTCTCTCTATGCGTTGGTGTCATCGCTGGCTGAACATATATAGGCGATCTCCCGTATCATAAGTGGGTACCATTCTTCGTCGCAGGAAAAAGATGAATCCACAATGTCGCAGAGGGACATAGTAATAAACAGGGAGGTTCGTATTGGTTTCATAGTTCAATCCAGTGCATCTGCCTCGTCACATCGAGAGACACCTCCAGTCCGAAAAATGTTGCAGACTATAACTTCCTGATATTACAGGAATAAAAATGGGGGCCATCTCTCTTCACCCGCCAGTGAGTAGGTGAACCAAAAAAGGTGATAACTCCGTCTGGAGTTTCGTCCAGGTCTTGATGAAAAATAGGGGATTATTTCCCCCGGCCTCCCATTTCCTGGAAGGAATGCCAGGGTTCCCTAAGTGCTGAGTGACATCTCCTCTGCACAACCAAGCCAATAAGTTTTGACTCAGAAAAATCAATCAGGATGGTGTAGACAAAAATCGGCTAAGATCTAGCCAAAATCCGACCAAGAAGTTCCCCGTCGGTTGCCTCAATTGTCAATGCAACATAGAGGCGAAAATAGCCCCAAAAAAGGGCTATACCCTCCCGGGAAAAAAACACGTCTACATAGTTGGAGCTGCCAGACTCAAGTGACCAGGTCTGGTCCCGCCTGGAAGTTTTACCAAACTATTCCAGGCTATTCTGAGCTACGGTCACATTCCTTGTCTCTATCTGAGTGCTGGCATTCCTTACCATAAAAGGTAGTGCCAGTCTCTCACACATGAAATTCTCTTTTCCAAGAACAGATATTTATAATTGTCTGTAAGCTGGCGCGAACTGGGACATTATGTCACACCTATCTTGCTTGCTTAAGTAATTCTGCAAGTAAGTGAGGTACCCAGGGTGTTTGTCACACATATCATTTTCCTTGTGTGAAAACTGGTAATATTTACACTGATAGTATTTCTCAGTATTTTGCTTGTATGGTCTCTGTTTATTGTGGGGCACTGACTTTGATTTACCATATGTGGCTGATGCTACAAAATCTGTACTAGTCAACCCACTAGCGAAACATTGTTTATTGGCTGCAAAATAACCAGAGCCACGACTTTCAATCTGTTGAACACTTTCACACTGACATTCCAACAAAAATTTTGAAAAGGGAGCTGGGAGAGATGCGATAATCTTATCTCTCAACATAAGATCAACTAATTTGTCATAACTTCCATTTACTTTGGCTGCTGACAGCCATTTAGAAAAAATATTTTGAATTTCTGAGATGTAATCAGAGAACGTGTGTGTTGGCTTAGGAGACAACTTCCTAAACTGTTCTCTATAACCTGATTCATCTAGCAAAAAGTGTGACATAATTTTTGCTTTAATGTAAAGATAATCTTCTTTCAGGTCATTTGGGATCGACTCTATGACTTTAAGAGGTTCCCCAGAAAGACTTCTTACATATACTATCCCCCATTCAGGTTTTGGGATTTTGTAATGATCCATAACAAATTCAAAATTTTGGGTGAATGCTGCTATGCAATCACCTGTGTTGTAACTTCTGATCAGACCTTGGTACTTCTTATGAGGTTGATCTTTGTCTGTTTCTCTATTCACTTTATCTTTAGAACATTCAGCTTTTAGCTGTTCAATTTTTAGTTGCATTTCTTGCTCTTCTCTCTTACTTTGGGCCAATATCTCGGCTTGCCTCACTGCAGCTTCTGACTGTTTTAGAGCAGCATCTGATTGTGCTTGTTGAAGCTTTAAAGCAGCTTCTGATTGTGCTTGTTGAAGCTTTAAAGCAGCTTCTGAGTCTGCCTCTTTATTTTTCAGAGCAGCTTCTGCTTGTGCCTGTTGAAGCTTTAATGCAGCTTCTGAGTCTGCCTCTTTACTTTTCAGAGCAGCTTCTGATTGTGCTTGCTTAAGTTTTAAAGCAGCATCTGATTCTTTTAGAGCAGCTTCTGCTTGTGCCTGTTGAAGCTTTAAAGCAGCTTCTGATTCTGCCTGCTTAACAGCCAAATCTAATTCAAACTGTTTGAAAGCCTCTTCGGCAGCTCTATCCTCACGTTCCCACTCTTCTTCTTGAACCAGAAGATATTCTGCATATTTATTCTCACTCCAGGCTCTCAATTCCTCACCAGACATATTCAATGTTAAACCCATTTCAATGAAATCGTTTAAAGAAGACATGATGAACAATAGGTATGATGGAATAAATATAACCAAAATTACTTATGATGTTAGTAAGTTACAAATATCTATAGCACAGTTAATGTCTAAAGCCAGACTAACAAAAGTATAAAGAAAGCTGAAAAAAATTTTATACTCAAGTAATCCTTGGGTACTGTGCTGTTCAGTGGTGCTCGAAATCACACTGGAACGTCTTTCGGGTTGACGCACAAAAAATTTTTGAAGTTCACCAGACTCAGGTAAAGTTGACACAAAAACCCTGTACTTTTTAAACTAAACGAAATTAGAACGTTTGTAAATGTATGGTGTGTGTAATGTCACTGAAGTCTGTAAAGGTTTGTATGCTGTCAAGTATTATTGTTAGTCGTTACCACAATCACCAACTTTCACGCTCACGCTAACCCTACTCAATGACATTCAAGGGCACGGCCGCCATTTTGGATTTTAGGTACAAAATTTGTTGAATTTAGTGATAAGTCTGAAGACGCCTCGGTTGGCTTCAAATAATATCTTCACACTTATAATTTAATTAAATCAACTCTATTAATTCGTTACTTTACCTTAATTTATGACTTGCGCACTTCTATCGGAATGTTCACATTCACTTCAAACTCGGACAAAAAAATTTACACGTTCGCATTTGATTCAAAACCCGGACGAAAGCCACCACATTCGCACTTGTCAGAGTCTTGCATAACACAAGACAAGTAGCTCGTTTTCTGGCAAGTGTGAAGTAATATCAAACTATCAAATCACACGAAGTGAATATCCGAAAGTATTATTCACACGCTTTATTGACGCGCTGCAGTTATTATCGCACAAACATCGCGCACTGACAATCCATAGCAATCATTTCAGCATGAACAATATCACTACAATACATAATAATACATGCAAGCAATAAACATCTCACTTACAAGTCAAACTATTCAAGCATTCGACTCAGTCTCCCACTGTCGTACAGGCTAGCTCTCAAGGCAGATTCAAACACAACTCGCGACCTGTCCGTTCAACAACCTAAGCCCGTCTGCCAGTTCTGGCGTCCTACACGCTACACGCTCACGTCAGCTGGTGTCCCCTGCACGGTTCACGGGGTGAACTCAATTGCTGTGCGTGGCTGCTTATCCAGGCGTCGGTAACGACGCCGCGTTCTCTCTGCCGTGTTTAACATTACTCAGGGTTGCGTGTTGTTATGGTGTCTGGCGTTGGTACAGACAACGCGTCGCAACCTCGGCTGTGAGACCTTGACAGCCCTTCATTATCAAAATGGCATGCGCCGTTCAGAAAGCAATGGCAAACTTTTTTTAAATTTTTATATCCTATTTACATGACATTGCAGACAACACCAGCATTTTTCTTATGCTGTTGTCGTCTTGGCAAGTTTTACGTTCAGTAGTTGTCCATTACTATCTCAACGTCATTCTCACATACCTTTCTGTAAGAAACCAACGCGACGCGATCCGCTGCCGAATCCCGCGCAGCTGTGTTTCTTACCTGGGTCTACGGGATTACGTACAGCATCCTTAATCCCTTCGCCAGGGAAACAGGCAATGGCAAACTACCCGACCTAAAATTGTCTAGAAAATGACAAACAGCTGAGATTGATAACGGTGTGCTATAAAGGGCAAGCACCTCAATCAATCAATCAATCATGTGCCATGCCGGAAAGCGTGGGCGGTCATGACTCGCCATGTCACTCGATCACCAGAGTCGTGGATCAGCTCAGTGTTCCTGTCTCGCCCATGCCATGTGGCCAAGCCAACCAGGTATTTTCCTCTCGGTTTTCCTCTTGGTCTGTTCTCCTCGATCTTGCCGCAGGGTTGCCACTTTTTTTTGACCAAAAGTATCTAGAAACGGCCCAAACAACATCCATAAATATCTAGATTTCGTTGGAAAGTATCTAGGAAAAATATCCAGATTGAGAAAGTAAGAAATTACATATGTATTGATGTGACAGCCGCTCTCCCTGGCGAAAAGTTTACGGCTTTCGCCGTAATCCCGTATATGATTGATTGATTGATTGATTTAAGAACCGACACCCGTATATTCTCGTGAGTAACGCAGCTGCGCCCGAACCGACAGCGGTTCGAGCCGCACTGGTAACTTACAAGGGTATGTGAGCCGGTCGCTCAGAAAGCAATGGCAAACTACTGAGCGTAATCTTGCCTTGTACATCAACAGCAGCTGAAAAATTCTGATGTTGACTGCACCATCCTGTAAGGGATATGCAACATTAAAAAGAAAATTGATGTGACTTACCTATAGAATCATGTCCTCTTCTTCACTGATGCCTGTGTCACAAGATGCACTTAGCTTGGATGATGAAGTTGAAGCTTCAAATTCAAAATGACTCTGGTATGCTTTAGCTGTTCCAATTTCTTTTATTACACGATCAGGGAGCTGATAAGTTGAACAGCATTTTCATGCTCTCATCAGGCCAAATCTTATTGTCAATATAGCATTTAAGAGATCAAGTTTTTCCTGTTTCTTAGTTTACATTTTGTATAATTCACAGTACTTAAAACTCTTTCCGCATCAGCATTTGAATGGGGTAGTATCATGGCAGTCATCGCACATTCAAAGAGCTCACATAATGGACTGTTACCTGAGATATCTTTAAATTGTCTTACTTCACTCCAAAAAGCTTCAGTTTCTGTTTTGTTTGTCCAGTCAACCAAATTTATTTTTGTTAACTAATATTCTGCTTCCGCCACACTATTATCAGTAGCCCCTAAAAATTTAATAACTTGACAATATTTAGGTATGTCCTTTATTGGCTGAGGTATGTTGTTAATAGAAAAGAGTGAAATATTTTTCAATACATCTAAATTTTCAGGAAGTCTCTGCTTCAGTTGATCGAATAATGAGACAAGAAAACCTTTCTTAAGTTGTTCTCTTCATTTTCTGTTAACAGTTCTTTTGTTTTTAAACCATCAATTTTTGATTAGATTTGGTATCCCAGGTATGGCTTGGGAGCCAAATAGCTCTCTATAGTGCAAGTGAACAAGTCAGCTTTAGAAGTTGACAATATAAGTCTTTTATCAATTGAGTGAAATAGCAAAGTGAGGTCGTCAAGTAATTTAACTTTATCAAGATTTTGAGATTCAAATAGTTTATTAACTTTTTGCACTTCACTTAAAATGGGTTGTGAAAAGAGTAGGAATGCCACATTTTTTTCATCACTGTACATTCCATATAGTATTTCAGCTGTGTAGCACTTTTCATTTTGCCTTGTTATTTCGAAGTGTGTCTTCAACTCCAACCATTGGTTCACAATTACTTCAACAGCTGGTTGAATTGATAACCATCTAGTTTTGTAATATGACAGAGTTTTCAGTGGTGAGGAACTATCATTTAATGCTTTATATAAATTATGATATTGCTGTTGTCTGACAGATGATTTTGAGAACCAGTTATGTGTTTCAGCAATAAGGAATTCCAAATTCCTTGGTAAACATTCTGACTGATGAGGCATGTGATAATGCTAGCTGCAAGGAATGACACGCACATTTTATGAGGATTAAAGATGGGATATCTTCCTTCAATTTTGCATACACGCCATGGTTGATACCGACCATTACCGATGCATTATTGGTTCCAATTGCAGCCAAATTCTTGAAGTTTAAATGTTTACTGACCAAAAGTTTCTTCAGTGCCCTTATGCGCCCTTTTACTCATTACCGGGGGGGGGGGGGGGGGGGGGTTGCCAGATTGTTGAGCGTTGACCCAAGTCAGTTCAAAGTTTAAATAATGGCAGTTACCATAATTTACGCACATCCAGACCAAACATAAAATGGGTAAATGACACCGAAAGAAACGTAAAATCTAGAAAGTATTCAAAATATCCGACTCCAAATTAAAAGTATCTAGAATTACATCCAGCATCCAAGCGTCAGAAAACGGTATCCAGACGCCGGCAAAAACCTCTAGATCTGGATATAAAATATCTAGAATGGCAACTATGCTTGCCAGTTGTCACTAAGTTCTATCCATTTCTTCTCATAACATGCCCAAAACGTTTTGACTGTCTGCATCTAATTTCTCTAATCAATTTACGATTTTCATTTGTCTCCTGTAGTACTTGGTCATTGGTTTTTCTGTCTGCCCATGGTATTCTTTGCATTTCCCTCAGAAACCACATTTCTGCAGCCATCAGATGTTTTTCAGCTTGACTGCACATTGTCAAAGTTTCACATCCATACAGAAGAACAGGCTCTATGTATCCCCTCAACACTCTTTTTCTGGTTTCAATTGACATCTTTTTATTGGTCAGAATGTTTTTCATCTTGCTAAAGGCTACTTTCGCCATGGCGATTCTTGTTCTAATCTCTTCAAGGCATCTCCCATTAGATGTTATGACTGTTCCGAGATAATTGTGCCGATTCACTTGTTGAAGAATATTTCCATTTACTTGTATATTACATTGTGGTACTTCGTTCTTCTTAGTGACGACCATAACCTGAGTCTTTTTACAATTTAATTCTAACCCCAGTTGCTCACTGTGTACAACAACCGCATCTACTAATTGTTGCAGATCCTGCGCATTGTCTGCAATTAATACTGTATCATCTGCATATCTAATGTTATTGATGTTTCGTCCTCCAATGCAAGCAACTACCTATTAACATTGAGTAAAAATCACATCTTAAATTACAAAGCAAAAACTATCTGTATACCTACTACATGGTAATCTATGAGTTATAATCACACTGAGCTGAATCACAAAATACTCATTACCATACACCCGAACTTCTGGTATTTTCAGCTTGGTAATCACGGTGTGCCGGTCTCTGTGGCCAATGCGTTACGGACGCGGTTCGTAAATCCGCTTACCTGAGTTCGAAACACTACTGCGACCGATTTGGCAACAGACTGTGTCGCGCTGGGTTTTAACATGATGGTATGGGAGCCGGTTGTTCAGAAAGCAATGGCAAACTACTGAACGTAAACTTGCCAAACCATCAGCAACAGCAGTGTTGATGTTGACAGCGATGTCCTGTAAATAGGCTATGCAAAACACAAAAAACAAAAATCTCGGTATGTGATAAGCGTCTGTGGAATTAGGGGCTGAGAACGCAATTTCATATTCCTTACATAATCAGTCGTTGGTGATTTGGGGACAGATCGCTTGATGTTGATTTTCAGAATGGTATACGCGTCGGTGCCGGTCTCTCTGGCTGAGGGGTTACAACACTTTTTCCGTAATCCCGTTTATCACGCAGTCTCGTAGCGGGAGAGAACTGGGAGTGGTTCGACCCCCGCTGGTGACTTGCGGGATACTGAGCCGGCCGCTCAGAAAGCAATGGCAAACTACTGAGCGTAATCTTGCCAAGAAATCAACAGACAGCTGAAAGATGCTGCTGTTGACAGCGATGTCCTGTAAAGGATATGCAAAAAAAAAAATAAAAAAATACGCGTCGGTCGTTTAGACAACAATGGCAAACTACTGAACGTAAAATTGTTTAGAAATTCACACACGGCCAAATAAATGCTGGGGTTGATAGCGGTAAAGGAGATGCAAATAACTTTCAACACTGACTACAAATCATATCTTAAATTACTAGTAAATGTTAATTAAAAATAAAGTATCACCTTTACCTAGAGGCAAATAGTAATCTATTGAAATGTAATCACATTGAACTGAATCACACCATACTAAATTACGAACACACCGTACCGCTGGTATTTTCAACTTGGCAATCACAGCGTGTGATCACCGTTAATATTCCAATAGCGGCGTTGTGTTAATGTTCCAGTAGCACCGGTGCATTAAGTTAGCGCTGCTATCATAATTTGTTCACCTGTGCCTGAAGTACGCAAGTCGTTGTCAAAACTGGGAGTAACCGCGGTGTTAACATTGATTAAATCTTGAATGAACTGCCTCTATTTCTTGAATCTCTCCGGATATTTTGCCACGCGCTGAAAGTAAATAGGGGAATTTCTGTTTTCAGGGCTTCTGAAAAGAGATTTGCTGTTCCCGGCTTTACTGTATTAGAGAAATGCAAATTTCCTTCCCATTCTTTATAACAGTGCGGTAAATTCCAATTTGAGTTGTCTTTATTTCCAACCCACATGACACTTGTGCACTCTTGCATCTTAAATAATGAATGGATTCAACTGAAGCAACGTTTATGATCGTACACCTCAAAGTTAAAGTTACAGTTAGCTGCATATCCGTTACAGGACGTCGCAGTCAACACCAACATTATTTTTTTCTGTGGTGATCTCTTTACACGTTTACGTTCAGTAATTTGACATTGATTTTTGAACGACCGCCACCCATATCATTTCGTAAAAAACCAACACTATTCGGTCTGATGCCAAATCGCCAACAGCTGTGTTTCACCATGGAGCTGGCTCACCTTAAAGTAACGATGCAAATTTATGAGCTGGTTGATTTATTATTGGTTGGTGGGCTGGTGAGTCCACAGAAAGAGATTTATTATTGGTTGGTGGGCTGGTGAGTCTACAGGAAGAGATTTATTATTGGTTGGTTGGCTGGTGAATCCACAGGAAGAGATTTATTATTGGTTGGTGGGCTGGTGAGTCCACAGGAAGAGATTTATTATCGGTTGGTGGGCTGGTGAGTCTATAGGAAGAGATTTATTATTGGTTGGTGGGCTGGTGAGTCTACAGGAAGATATTTATTATTGGTTGGTGGGCTGGTGAGTCCACAGAAAGAGATTTATTATTGGTTGGTGGGCTAGTGAGTCTACAGGAAGAGATTTATTATTGGTTGGTTGGCTGGTGAATCCACAGGAAGAGATTTATTATTGGTTGGTGGGCTGGTGAGTCCACAGGAAGAGATTTATTATTGATTGGTGGGCTAGTGAGTCCACAGGAAGAGATGTATTATTGGTTGGTGGGCTGGTGAGTCCACAGGAAGAGATTTATTATTTGCTGGTGGGCTGGTGAGTCTACAGGAAGAGATTTATTATTGGTTGGTTGGCTGGTGAATCCACAGGAAGAGATTTATTATTGGTTGGTGGGCTGGTGAGTCCACAGGAAGAGATTTATTATCGGTTGGTGGGCTGGTGAGTCTATAGGAAGAGATTTATTATTGGTTGGTGGGCTGGTGAGTCTACAGGAAGATATTTATTATTGGTTGGTGGGCTGGTGAGTCTACAGGAAGAGATTTATTATTGGTTAGTGGGCTGGTGAGTCTACAGGAAGAGGTTTATTATTGGTTGGTGGGCTGGTGAGTCTACAGGAAGAGATTTATTATTGGTTGGTTGGCTGGTGAATCCACAGGAAGAGATTTATTATTGGTTGGTGGGCTAGTGAGTCCACAGGAAGAGATTTATTATTGGTTGGTGGGCTGGTGAGTCCACAGGAAGAGATTTATTATTGGTTGGTGGGCTGGTGAGTCCACAGGAAGAGATTTATTATTTGCTGGTGGGCTGGTGAGTCCACAGGAAGAGATTTATTATTGGTTGGTGGGCTGGTGAGTCCACAGGAAGAGATTTATTATTTGCTGGTGGGCTGGTGAGTCCACAGGAAGAGATTTATTATTGGTTGGTGGGCTGGTGAGTCCACAGGAAGAGATTTATTATTGGCTGGTGGGCTGGTGAGTCCACAGGAAGAGATTTATTATTGGCTGGTGGGCTGGTGAGTCCACAGGAAGAGATTTATTATTGGCTGGTGGGCTGGTGAGTCCATAGGAAGAAATTTATTATTGATTGGTGGGCTGGTGAATCCACAGGAAGAGATTTATTATTGGTTGGTGGGCTGGTGAGTCCACAGGAAGATATTTATTATTGGTTGGTGGGCTGGTGAGTCCACAGGAAGAGATTTATTATTGGTTGATGGGCTCGTGAGTCCACAGGAAGAGATTTATTATTGGTTGGTGGGCTGGTGAATGCACAGGAAGAGACTTATTATTGGTTGGTGGGCTGGTGAGTCCACAGGAAGAGGCTTATTATTCGTTGGTGGGCTGGTGAGTCCACAGGAAGAGACTTAGTATTGGTTGGCGTGCTGGCTAGTCCACAGGAAGAGACGTATTATTGGTTGATGGGCTGGCGAGTCCAGAGGAAGAGACTCAAAGGGTTTAAAAAGCAAGAGGTCTATTTAATTCCACAAGCTGAAAATAGCAGACGTTCGGCGTGTATGGTAATGAATCTTTTGTGATTTACCTTTGGTAAGGATGACTCCCATGTCCTTTTCAGGACCCATCCCCCACTGGTCCAAGCCTGACACCCAGCTCGTGCCTGTGGCTCCTAGTAGCTGTCAGCATGCGACAGCGGCCACCCCCCGGGCAACAGCTGTGAGAGGCTGGCTAAACCAGGCATGGGTATCCGATATGGTGTCAAACCAAGAGGTAAACTAGGGTATGCCTACCCAGCATGTGAAGACAGGATTCGGCAGACTGCGCGGAAGAAATCATTCCTGATTCAACGGGCAAGACGGCGTTTACCTGGAAGGTATTGTGGAACGTAATGAACACGGCAAGGCACGTAGAGCGCCCTGGTCATCCACTGCACCTGTATTCGTCTCCAGTGGTCTAGACTTGTCTTGCCACTGGACTCAGATGGACTCAGGCGAGAGAGTGAGGTCGACGAATTGCGCAACTCTTCCTCACTTTAATCCAAGTCATCGCGCAAGTCATTCTTCATCCAATGTCATATATCCTGAAGTCCTAGAAAGAGCATCCATGCCCAGAATCCACACTATACTGATGAAGAATCAGATTCGCTGGGCTGGTCACTTGACTCGCATGCCAGATCACAGGCTCCCTAAACGAATTTTTTACAGCGAACTGCGTTGTGGTAAACGCTCCCAAGGTGGCCAGAGGAAACGCTTTAAAGACACTCTGAAAATTTCTCTGAAGGCTTTTGGAATTCATCATGACACCTGGGAGACTGCAGCCAGAGACCGAAATTCGTGGCGTGCATCATTACGCAAGGGTGCAGTCATGTGTGAGGCAACCAGGACTGCAAAGAGCTGTGAAGAAAAGGCAGGACAGAAAAACCACTGCAGGAAATCCTCCTCCAGAAACGTCAAGCATTCCTTGCCCACATTGTCAAAGAACATTTCGAGCCAAAATAGGCCTTATCAGCCATCTTAGAACCCACGGCTCCATACCTTCAACCCCACTCGATGAAATGAATGGTCATCATCATTCTTGATGGACAAACAACAGAACAGAACATTTTGTGATTCAGCTCAGTGTGATTATAACTCATAGATTACCATATAGTGGGTATACTGATAGTTATTCTTTGTAATTTAAAATGTTATTTTTTCTCAATGTTAACAGTTAGTTGTTTGACCTTTATAGCACACCGCTATCAACCTCAGCTGTTTGTCATTTTCTGGACCATGTTAGGTCGGGTAGTTTGCCATTGCCTGGCTCGATGGCGAAGGGTTTAAGGATGCTGTTCGTAATCCCGTAGACCCACGTCTTTTTGTGCAGAGATGGCCTGCCTAAAGCGTGGCACGAATCGCGAACGCCTTAGCTCCAGCGACAACCCCTCCCCCCAGGAGTTTACGAGAAAATTGCTCTGGTGAACAGAACGACGCAGACCGGAATCGAACCCACGACCTTCGGAGCGGAAGGCAGGCGGCGTAACCACTTCGCCCTCCCCAAGTATTTTATCCTCTAGGACGCTCTTAAGTGTTCTTCATATCTGAGGGTGTGACCGAGCCCTGGCTGTTTTTCTCTTTTTGATTACTTTAAGAAACGTTTGTTTGTGCACTGTTATATTTTCCAAAATTGGGCATTCTGGCAGCGGCATTATGCAGAGTGTACCTGTGCTGGCTGCTGGTTTGTCGAGAAGTCTGTCTGTTCAACTTTTCACAAGGGGCAGTGAGAAGCATTTTGTGTGATATTCACTGGCACAAGAACGAAGCATAATGGGGTGACCCTTTGCCGTGAAGTTGGAACCGCGACTAGCTGACTAATTTCCCAAAATTTGTCCATTTGTTTATTTTTCTGTCCTGCTGGTTCTTGTCATTTTCTCCACAAACACCACATATAGGCGCGTCTATACGTTTTGCATCACGTGCATTCATTGTCCGTAATTCGTAACCATGTAATGTTATTGGGTAAGGTATACACAGTCCTGTACGCGAAGCAAGTTATTAATTATTGATTGCATTATCACCCATTTATCCATTTTCTATGTTTCAAACATAAGCACATTCAAACTTAACATACGAAGTATGAAGTGCTATGATCTGTGACGAGACCGGTTTTATTTGACAAAAGAATATACATTAACTATATCATTCGTTGTAATATTTTCGTTTCGTGTGGAGAAAACTAAATATATTGCCACTTGAGATTAAACCTTTGTAGTAATATTAATATAAATCTTGTATTAACATAAAAAGAGCCCTTTAAATAGTGTTTCTTTACATACTACATGAAGCGACGAGGAACAGTTTATTGCCATCCGTGTACCTTATATTCTTATAATTGAAAACGCCAATGCATTTATGACATGTCAACGGAAAACGTATATTCAATAATGTAAACCCTAGCAATTCTGTTCAATTCACTTCAGGTCAGATTTCTATAATTGCACTTCCGACACGATTATATGTGGTCTTAATGTCTCCGTAATCTCAGCGTACTGCATCTAACTGTACCCATTTGATGTTGGCTGACAGGCATCCTCGTACACTTGATGTGCTGCTTCTTCCTGGCCTCGCGGATTTTCACTCCTAATGGCTGAATTGTGACTAATTATGCCCATTCATTCAGAGCCGTGCCGTGATATGATACAGATAGGCGGCCGCATCAGGCGGTACCGTAAGGGGGGCGGCATAAGCAGCAAAATCAAAATACAGTTTGAACCATTCAATAATTAAGAATCTTTAAGGGGTAGCATTTCGAAAAGAAAAACAAAAATACATTCAAGGGGCGGCATTTCGAAGACTTGCATAATACTGAGAAAATCTACCGCACGGCAATGCATTCATTCAGTTTGAAGTTCTAGCTTAAGTCAGCCTCTTTAAGGGCGCTCATGATGTCAGATCGTGCCATTTATTCACCTCATGTCGTGGCAGCATCGGCCTCCCTTTCATTGCCTACAACACCTGTGAGTAATGGTATGAAGATAAAAGTGACTACGAATTGTAAAGCTCTGTATAGATTGAATCCAATGCTTAGGAAATCATATTCCCTCGCTCGAAATTCTATTCACGCGCCTTTATAAAGTCTCGTTAAAGGGAGTTGGTTTATCAATGTTTATTATCAAGCGTTTTCGATATTTAAATATTCATCATTAAACAGAAACTATTCACGTCAGTTTTATCGATAATCGATCTCTTAGAGAAATCGACTCGAAGTTAAATGCCGTATTTGGCGAAATGCACAAATATGTGTGTTTACCGTGTCACTAAAGTGCACCAGTTTAGCTCATTCACTATACAAATACCGTCAGCTGCGGACGAAATTGTTCCTCCTCGTTTCTCTCTCCTTGTTATGCCTTTCAGTATCTGATTAAGGGGAAGCTTTTCTATACAAGGCCTTTGTTTGGGCTGCGTATAAGGAGGTGCCCTTTGTTTGGGCTGCGTATAAGGAGGTACCCTTTGCTACTCATCATCATGTGCCGTGTCTATATGCGTGGGCGGTAATTGTTCGTCATCTCACACGATCAACAGTCTCAGGTCAGGGGTGTGTTAATGAACTGACGAATCATGACATGAAGGTCGTGTGCCATTGCTCCCTTTCTAGACAATCAACCTACTGGTCGATGGCCTGCAGCCATTGCCTCTATAAAGAGATCATCTTCCTGGCATGGTGAAACTTGACACCATAACCAATAAGTATCTATCTTGTCTTAGGTTCATACCAGAATACGATCAGCGTTGCCAGTAGTGGGTTGTGGTCAATATTTAAATCTCAAATCCCGAAACAACCAAATAAATCAACAAGTATCTGTCTGCTGCTCCCTAGCCCCATCCACTATCTGCTGTGGTTTCACATTACCCTGCTGGGGGACGGGCGTGGCTAAACGGATATCCATCTTGCCCACGTGTGCCCGTAATCTAGCGGAGGGAAGGAGGCGCCCTAGTTCTTCTTTGATAAGGAATACCATTATCGAGCACCCAATCTTTCTTACTGCTTGTTACGCTAATTCATCGATCTTATGATCATTATGTGCCTCGTCGATAGGTATTTTTTTTTGGGGGGGGGGGGGGGAGTTAATATCACAGCTTGCATTGACACGGTCATTGAAACATGCACCTGAATATCCTTTGCAACAACCATCACGGACTGCTGTCCTCTTAAATGAATCGTTCGTATCTCATGTTTTCCTCTTAAAGCAATTTGTTATCTGCTGCTTTCTCCAGTTTCTATTTATTTCCGATTATCTTCTGTTGTTGTGTTGCGTCTAGGCAATGCATTTAGACAATAGCTTTATTACTCATTACTTTGAATCAGAATGAATTTTTAATTCCTTGAGTTTAAACAAACCTGTGTGTTGTTAATGTGACACCCGTGAATATGACATATGAATATGTTACCCTCCTCTCATATTTGCTATCAGAATAACCAAGCACTATTCTAAATGCAAGGAAATCAAAATAATCAACGAATTAGCTTTTGATAGCCAAATCTGGATTGAACGTATGCATAAATACAAACGATGGAAAACCACATAAAATTGAGGGTTCTCTTTGGTGTAAGGTATTAATTACTAGCTGGTTCCATCAATTCGGCGAATGAAGACATTGAGAGCTTTAGTTAGGTGCATGTCATTTGCAGGATGTCGCAATCAACCCCAGCATCTTTTGACTGTTTATGATTTCCAAGGAAAGTTGAGTTAAGTCGAGAATTAAACATCACAGCACTCGGGACATTCCCATACGTGCTCAGTTCTCATCTTCAATAGCCAGCAAACAGCCTCAATACTAATGGTACCAGTTGTAATCTGATTATGAGTCCCGTCTGACCATTCCTCGGAGAACTGTTTGTCGGCCAGATCGTCTGATCACTCCCTATCCACTCTATTCTCTCTACGGTATAAGTGATTTATCAGTTCCCCCACGCGATACACAGGATCACAAAAGCCCTCGCCTACAGCTGCCTTATCATGCATTGGAACACCTCTTAACTGTGCAGACCCAGCTAATTTGTCAGCCTGCCCAGCTTTTCCCAACACACCAGCATGTCCTGGGGACAAGATCCAGCAGTTGCTCCATATTTTTGATTTTTTTAAAATTGAAGCATGCCGCCAAATATGCCCATCTCCGCCTTTCTCAGGATGCTCTCTGAGTCCGTTACAATCATGTGTGTATGCGTGTGTGTGTGTGTGTGTGTGTGTGTGTGTGTGTGTGTGTGTGTGTGTCCGTCCTCTTGCCAGCAGACAGCCGCTGTGACTGTACCCTCCCCCACTCTCAGATGAGATATCGTAGTATCATATGTCAGGCTCTCCCGTAGTAAACAGTCCAATAACCTTCGCTATGAACCTCCAGGAAATTATGTTGCCTCTTGGCACAGAACTATGCGTATTACATCACCAGGGCGCGAATTGTCGGGAATCAGTTGTTGCATCTCGCGAAGCCTACCAGCCAATCCCTGCACTCCCCGCAGCCAGCCGGCCAATCTCTGCACTTCCCGCAGTCTACCGGCCAATCCCTGCATTCCCTGCAGCCTGCCGGTCAATTCCTGCACTCCCCGCCTAATGTGATAATGACCCTGCACATGTCTGACTTTATGTACTAGGCAATTTAACGTTCAGTAGTTTGTCATTGCATTCTGAACGACCGACGCCTCATACCATGTATATCAACGCAATGTGGCTTGCTTCCAAATCGCCCGCAGCAGATTTCGAACCGTCGACTCGGTGTGTCGGGGAATTGTAAAAAACGTTCTCTGGCCACAAGCAACAGCAGCGTGAGTGTATCTGTCAAATATACAAGGAAATATAGTTGTAGTATCAGCCAAATATATACAAGTAACTGTTGTTGTAGTATCTATCAAATATACAAGGAATTGTAGTTTAGTTTAGTCGACGGATCAACATCACGGCACAAGGGTGCATCCCATAAGTGCTCCGTTCTCCTCCTCACTCAAACCTAAAAGTCGCTTAAAAGTCGACTTCATTGCACCGGGTTTATCCCATATGGCTCGGTCTCTTTGCTCAGCACGGAAAGCGTCGCACAAAGCACTTCGTGGCTTTTAGCGACGACCCACAGGAGTCTCCGAAACATTTAACTGGTAAACCGAAGGGTGCGGCCTGGAATCGAACCCACAACCTTCGGAGCACGAGTCAAACGGCTTGACCACTTCGCCACAGAGACTCCTAACTCAAACCTGAGTCTGGAGAAACTTAGCTCAGTGCACGAACTCCGTAGCACCGGCGAGGATCCTGAAATACTTTGGGTAGATTTTTTAACTCAAATGTTTGCCCGGGCAGCGCCGTTAGGCTACACTTTTTCGATTTCCAACTGCCAAGGGATTTTTTACGTGCGCAACAATACACATGGGCGTCCGATCTCACCACCCAGAGACCAGAGGAAATTTTATTACTAGAAGTCCACGAGAAAACATCCCGGCCACCACCGGGGATTGACCCCGGGACCTCCAGCACTCGAGGCGGACACCATACCTTGAGACCACGCAGCCCCATGAACTGTAGTTATAGTATATGTCACATATACAAGGAACTATGGTTGTAGTATCTATACAAGAACGGGTTGGTTTTTCAAACATTTGTACTTTAAATTGTTTGTCATTGCTTTCTGAACGAGATGTCCAACAGTCAGTCAATCAGGTGACGTCTCCACAATGAAGGTTGGCTGCAATGGATATCCAACATTGTCTATCTCTCGTCGCTTTGATTGTAAATTCTGTCATAGTGCTGTTGAGAAGTCAATATTTAAGTTCAACTGGCCGATGTGGAGTAACCCCACTACCCCGATCTCAGCACACAGAAAGTTCAACTAAGACGGGAAAGAAACGGTCGCCGTGGTAGAGCCTGCTTGCTAGGCAAGGGGCTGGGAACATCTTGAAAACGTCGTTATACCAGACATCACATGTTGTCAACTATTAACCCTTGGCGATTCAGGGCCTCCGCACGTGGGTCCATCTGAACTTGGGTGGGGAGTGAGTCTGACACCGTATCTTTACTGGATACATTGAAGAGCATTTTATACTGCCTAAGAGCAGCGGCATAATATAACACACACACACACACACACACACGCACGCACGCACACACACACACACACACACACACACACACACACACACACGAGGGTAAGTTAACACGTCAGTCACAAATGGCTGTAGAAAAATAACTTAATATGATAACAACTTGAAACCAGTTTATTTTTATACATACATTGTCCCTTTATTTCTCAACATAATTTCCACCAACATTGATGCACTTATCCCATCATTTTATCAGTTCTCCCAAAGTGGCTGCATAATTCTAATTCTTCTAATAATTTCTAATTCTTTATATTGGGATTCCAATAGAGGTGATCAGGAGTGGGCAAGACACACTCGCTCTACAGATCCACCAGCTAATAGAGCAATGCTGGCGAGAAGTACAAGTCCCACAGGATTTCAAAGATTCAAACATCATAACGCTGTACAAGAACAAGGGAGATCGGAGCGACTGTAACAACTATAGGGGTATCTCACTTCTGTGTATTGTTGGGAAAGTATTTGCCAGAATTGTCCTGCACAGACTTCAAGTCCTGGGAGATCAAGTCTACCCCGAATCACAGTGTGGCTTCCGTCAGAACCGGTCTACCATTGATATGATATTCTCATTGCGACAGATGCAAGAAAAATGCCGGGAACAAAATCAGCCACTGTTTATTGCCTTCATCGACCTCACAAAGGCATTCGATTTGGTCAGTCGTGAGGGTCTGTTCAAAGCACTAAAGAAGATTGGCTGCCCACCAACTCTTCTGTCCATTGTGGAATCGTTCCACACAGGCATGAAGAGTATAATCAAGTTTGATGGTGCAACTTCTGAAGATTTTGAAATCAAGAATGGAGTTAAGCAAGGCTGTGTGCTAGCACCCACCCTCTTTGGGATATACTTTTCACTTCTACTGAAATATGCCTTTCGTGATCAGGATGATGGTAAATACATTCATTCACGCTCAGATGGTGGCCTCTATAATGCTCAGAGATTGAAGGCCAAGACCAAAATTAGCAGGGTACTAATCAGAGAGTTGCTTTTTGCGGATGATGCTGCGATTACGACCCACTCTGAGGAAGAATTACAACATCTACTATCTGCATTCTCCAATGCTTGTTCTGAATTTGGTTTAACAATTAACAAAAAGAAGACACAGATTATGTCACAAGGTGCACATGGTGTACCATCAATCTTTATTGACGACGCCGAACTGGAGATAGTAGACCATTTTACATATCTAGGATCAGAGGTAAATAGCAAATTATCCCTCGATCAGGAAATCAACATCAGGATTGGCAAGGCAGCAACAACAATGAACATGTTAGCAAAAAGAGTCTGGGAGAACAGGAAGCTTACTGCCAAAACAAAAGTCCTCGTCTACCAAGCCTGTGTCCTTAGTACTCTTCTTTATGGCAGTGAAACCTGGACAACTTACTCACGCCAAGAGAAACGTTTAAACAGCTTTCATATGCGGTGTCTGCGAAGAATACTTGGTATTAAGTGGCAAGACAAAATCGCAAATACTGAAGTATTGGAAAGATCAGGTTGTGTGACGGTGTATTCCATGCTCAGTCTTCGTAGACTTAAATGGATAGGACACGTTAGGAGGATGGATGATGGTAGAATACCAAAGGACATCTTTTTTGGTGAATTACAGACGGGTAGGAGATCTCAGGGTCGGCCTCTACTACGATACAAAGATGTGTGTAAGCGGGACATGATTGATACAGGCATTGATAATGCACATTGGGAGCACGTCGCCGCTGAACGTGTTGCATGGAGGGCAACTATCAGAACGGAATAAAGACAAAGGAGAAAATGATTGCAGATAAAGCACACACAGAGTTTGAGAGACGTAAGATGGTGCAAAATGGTGGAAATGACCATGTTTTCACATGCACCTACTGTGGGCAAACATTTGCAGCAAGAATTGGCCTTACCAGCCACACTCGCCACCGCCATGGATCGTAGTTATTAAGCCTTTTTAAAGCACAATGTACCAAACTATCGTCTGTCAAGACGGAAAGGTGCCAATGTAGACAATGTATATCCATCCATCCATCATGTGCCATGCCGGTAAGCGTGGGCGGTCATGTTCTGCCATCTCACTCGATCACCAGAGTCGTGGATCAGCTCCGTGTTCCTGTCTCGACCATGTCATGTGGCCAAGAATTCTTTATATGACAAGAGCGAATACATTTTTGTAAATGTTCTTGTTAAATCTCTTTGCATTTGAACATTGTTAATAGTAAACCAAAGATGCCATCGTTTTTTTTTTTTTTTGCGTATCCCTTACAGGACGTCGCAGTCAACATCAGCATTTTTTCAGCTGCTGTTGATTTACTATGCAAGATTACGCTCAGTTGTTTGACACTGCTTTCTGAGCGACCGGCAGCCATCGGTTTGGCAGAAGTTAAAACTTGAGAACACTTACCTATAATAAAATAATTAAATATATAGGATCGCTTGGCTTTATGTGACGGCGACACATCTTTGAAATGTCTGCCCTATCAAATGTCGATGGTACGTGACATGCCTACCATGTTTGTAACGGGTAATGGGGAATGAGGGTTCGATTCCATAGAGGGAGGATGAGAAACGACTACCACACCCAAGGAAGGTAGTAGGTGCGCAACTTACCCACTCCTGACACGGGGAGGTAGTGAAGAAAAATAACAATACGGGACTCTATCGAGGCCCTGTAATTGGAATGAGTACACTTGAAACCCTTTAACGAGGATCTATTGGAGGGCAAGTCTTATGCCTGCAGCCGCGGTATTTTCAGAGGCGTACACGCTCATTCAGGTCCAGACACTTGATTTGAGACCCCCAACTGCGGGATATGGCTGAACGTCTCTAAGTCAAATCCCATGGAAGTGAGGGTCTGGCCACCACTCACCTCCTGCTCTTGGAGGTTTGATGCTGAGCCGGCAGCGTCTGCAGCCTACCTTGTTCCAGACGTACTGATTATCCTTTCTTCTGGAGTAACCAAGGCAAGGCCGAGAGAGGGATCATGCTTCATGGGCAATATATGTTGTCTGAATCCATACCCAGGCATTGTGTGATAAAATGTTGGCCAAATTCCAATCCACATACTTTCGTCTGTCAAGACGGCAAGGTACCACTCATGTGTGAAGTTTAGGAATAGAAACTGCTGTGAAAGAAGTAATGCTATGCTGAAGGTTAAATGTATTTGCCAGCCAAAAGATGAATATGATTACTTGGTTCTAAGGTGAAGCAATACATTCAGTGTCTTTCTAACAAAAAAACTAAGAATAGAGAAGACAATAAATTATACAATTTTGAATAATATTATTACTTTTAATTATGTCATGACACATATTATATTCACATAAATATTATTACTTCACATATGAAAGCAATTGCATAACAAAAACTATAACTACATGTTATTATATACATGAAACAAAACATATATTGCACGTTTTGATTGTTTAAGAAATTCAGCTCAACACTTTCATACTGCGTGATCCAAATCAGATTGAACACAAATAAACAGATTTTTTATTATAACAAATACAAAGTTGGCTGCATGTTCTATACAGGACAATGCAATCAACTCCAGCATTTATTGGCTGTTTGTGATTAACTAGACAATGTTAATTCCACAGAATAAATACAAACAGTAATTAAAAACTTTAAATAAAAAAACTAATAACTCACAAAAAAAAATTTAACTTGCAAAAATAATAATGATATGTTATAAACTACATAATAATTTTGTGCTATTATAATTTTAAGTAAACAAATGTGTACATATAGCAACTTATGCTATCAGAAACAATTGAACTTTAATCAAAATGTGACTAGATTTCTCAATATCAAAATGATGCACCTTGCTGCTGGAGAATTGTTATCTGACCTGTCTATTAATTGATTCAGTGCCACACAAAAAGTTAGGTTTGGATCTTACATGGCTTTACAATAAATAATACGTGTGACGGTGGCATGGAGGAATATCAACGGCAGAGTTGATCACATCTTCTCATCCTTGACTTTGGAACATAAATTACAAGTACCTCTGAAGTCAGAGTGGGTATACCTAATGGTGAAGGCCACCGGTAATAGGAAAAAGCAAAAAACAGTACAGTTCACTAAAAGTAGTAGCATGTATATAGACTACGCTTAAGTTTAAAGAGAGCAAGCCAAAACAACAACAACAAAAAACCCCATAAGACCCATAGTGGAAATAATAAATATGAGACAAAAGATCTACCATGCAATTCTTGAAGGGAAAAATCCAGGGGGAAAAATAACCCCATAAAACCCATAGTGGAAATATGAGACAAAAGATCTACCATGCAATTCTTGAAGGGAAAAATCCAGGGGGAAAAATAACCCCATAAAACCCATAGTGGAAATATGAGACAAACGATCTACCATGCAATTCTTGAAGGGAAAAATCCAGGGGGAAAAATAACCCCATAAAACCCATAGTGGAAATATGAGACAAAAGATCTACCATGCAATTCTTGAAGGGAAAAATCCAGGGGGAAAAATAACCCCATAAAACCCATAGTGGAAATATGAGACAAAAGATCTACCATGCAATTCTTGAAGGGAAAATTCAAGGGGGAAAAATAACCCCATAAAACCCATAGTGGAAATATGAGACAAAAGATCTACCATGCAATTCTTGAAGGGAAAAATCCAGGGGAGAAAATACAAAGGACGTTCAAGAAATATCAAAATCAAACTAGCATGAGCTTTGAGTCTTAAGTTGCACTGAGTGGAACACAACTGCCAAGAATAGAGGACAATGAAGGGGAATGGTCAGATGACTTCAACACCAGTCTTCTTTCTAACCAATCTGATGATGATGAATCTAGATTTAAATGCTACGTTAGGGCAAAAGTCCTGTCTAAAGTAGCAACTGCAGGCTTGTCACCATCATCATGTGCCTTGCCAAGCAGCATAGACATTCATATTTGTCAAAAGATCTCGGTTCCTAGTGTTCTGGATCAATTCTATTGATGAACATCCTTAATGCCATCGTCTTAGACCAAACAACATGTTTGAAACTGAAGTTACAGTAACTTCAGGTATGAAACTGAATTAACAGCATGAGTGGGTATGAAATTGAATTTACAACAAGAGAATGTATGAAACTGAACTTACAACAAGAGCAGTTATGACAATCCTCCATGCTATCATCTTAGACAAAACAGCAGGTTGAAACTAAATTTACAGCAACATCAGATTTGAAACTGATTTTACAACACTTGTAGATGTGTTTAATGTTACCAATTGAAGATAAATGAGGAATCCAAATTATACAGAATGTAGGAAGGATTGTGCATTACATGATTCTGTTATTTATTGGCAAAGAATGTGTCATTTTTGAAATTTAAAGTTAGATTTCATAGACTGGTGGCAGAGAAATCATGTCAGTTGAACATTTCATTTTAAATTCTCATGTGATCATTATAATATGATGATAGTGCTACACTGATACACATGGTCGTGTTCAACCACTGCAAATGCCAGATGCATTTGTGGAATATCAAGTGAAATCATCACATTCATTTTGCAAGACTAAAGTTTGTTGGCAATCACATTGCTAGATATGTAGACAATTCGCACAAAACAGCAACAAGAGCAGACCATTAGGTTTATGACAGAGAGAACCTTATTTTAGTTGTACAGCGGTGTTTGTTCTTTTGTTTTTAACATTGCTGTTATCTTATTTCCAATTTTTATATTAACATTGATGGGAAAGATCTCAGAATAATAAAAAATATTTACTGGAACCAAACAGCAGCAATTAAAATGGGAAATAAAGAAGGAAATTATGAACACATAAAGTTGGGAGTAAGACAGGGATGTGGTGTTTTGTCACTGGATCTCTTCTCCCTCTATAGCGAAGTAATAATGAGAGAGATCAAAGAAAAGCCAGGAATAATATTTGGAGGTTATAATATAAATAATATACGCTATGCAGATGACACAGTATTAATAGCGGATAATGCAACAGATCTACAACAATTGTTGGACATTGTAGTAACAGAGAGTGCAAAGAAAGGACTTTCCTTGAATATCAAGAAAACAGTAACAATGGTGATATCAAAGAAACAGGTGACACCCAAATGTGAAATAGAGATAGAAGGGAAAATTCTTCACCAAGTGGATAGTTTTAAATATCTAGGGACATTTATAACATCAGATGGAAGATGCACAACAGAGATTAAGAGCAGAATAGGGCAAGCAAAGGCTGCATTTAAAAAAATGAAGAATATCTTATGCAATAAGTCGCTATCATTGAATGTAAGAAAGAGAGTGCTAAAGAGCTATATAGAATGTGTTTTGCTGTACGGCTGTGAATCTTGGAATATAAATGAACAAATTAGGAAGAGACTGGGAGAAACAGAGATGTGGTTCCTTAGACGAATGTTGCGAATTCCTTGGACTGCCAAAGTAACTAACGACGAATGCCTTAAAGAGGCTGGCGAAACTAGAACATTATATGCAACAATAAGAAAGAGACAAACAGCTTTTTTTGGTCATGTGATGAGAAGAGAGGCACTGGAGAACATCGTGACAACTGGAAAGATCGACTGGAAGAGAGGCAGAGGCAGACCACGAGAAATGATGCTGGATGGATTGCGACGGTGGCATGGAGGAATATCAACAGTAGAGTTGATGGAGAAAACCAAAGACCGAGATTTGTGGAGAGTCATGAACGCCTACGCCAGTCGGCATGGCACATGATGATGATGATGATATTTCCATCACCAGACAGAATGATCTTAAATATTAAGAATTGCCCATTCTATAATCTTTTAGCCATCAATAAGTATGTCTGTTGAAATATTTATTTTATTGGTTGTCATTAGTTGTGTTGCATTGACATATAAATATTGGTTTTAGCTGAACATACACATAACTTAGTAATTTCAAATGAGAGTGCAAACAAATTACTGCAATTTTGTCATATTAATTTGATGCCCAAGTGTACACATCATAACTTAGAAATACATGATGCACATTAACAAAACAAATTCACAACAATATCACAGTGTGTGTACACAGGCAATAAATAATGAAAATGCATGTGAACATTGAAATGTTTCAAATAATGTTAGCATGTACATATAAGTAATATAAAGTACTGTATATCCATACTTTTAATTGTTTTAATAAAGGTGATAAATGGATTTCATTATGAAGATAGCTGTGAAGAAGTTTAGGTTTATTAAAGACATGTTCAAAGATAGTGTTTATTTGTTTCCTTGTATTCAAGGAAATCTGTTTTAATTGTAGATGTTTTCTAGAATGTACACTTTTGTCATAGATTATTCAAGGATTATGTTTACTTGTGTTAATGTATAGTGGGTGTTTGCATTTGTTATTGATGTCTACTGTTATCCATTGACTTAGTATCAATCTCTGTCCTTATGATTAATGTAACGTAAAGAAAGATGAAGGAGCCTTCACATACATATTCAAAGTGTTTTGTATAATGGAAATATTCATTATTCATATTTATCTATCAGAAATGCATTCAAAATTGATATATATATTTACAGGTTTGTCTTTAACATACATTTTACATACACACCAACAATAATTAGTTTTATTTAAAAGAAAACCAGCCTTGCTGAGGTTTCAACACAATCCAATGAAGTCTGAGGTGGACATTGAGGTGGACATTTTAACCCATGAACAACCCACTTACTAGTAAAGAGGCTGTGTGTAATAAAGTATTCCTTCCAGATTTAAACTTTCACAACCCTCATACTGCAATGTTTGAGATGCTGAGAGGTAAACATGGACACACTATCTGAACATATCATCATCTTGTGCCTTAAAGGTTATTGGTAATCATTCTTCTCCAAAGCTTTTAGTTGTAACAGCCATTACTTCTTTTATTTGTTGGTATTCAGACTAAGTCCTTTGTTGAGACTTTCTGTTGTAATTATATTTATCCTTTCCTGTAACAATATAATGCAGAATGTTTACATTATGTCCACCAACTGGTACTCCTGTGATGTTTAGTGTAGATATCATAATTATTTGTCTGCACTCATTTAATTGTATTAAAACATGATTAAACTAACCCTCAGTTGTGTTTTTCCCTTATAACTGAATGAATTACAATTACTTCAATTCTTTTAATTGTTATTCAAAGACCTGTGTTTTACTTTCTGTTTCAATTATATTGATCGTTTATTGTACACAGTTTGTTATATTAGGCAGTTTGGAGGTCCAGGATTGGTTTCTATCTGATGTTTGTTTGGTGAATCAACTGAGGACTGAGTTTTGTTCTACAAGTCAATGATAAGCTGTTTTACTCTATGAACTAAGAGTTTATGATCTTTGTTCACAGTGTCAACAATGGGCTAAACTGTGTTCTATGATCAAATTGCAGGCTGAGGTTTACTCGTGTACCAAACATGAGATGAGCTTTGTTCTATGAGCCAACAATGGGTTAAATTTTGGTCTATGAACCCAGTGCTGTTTTATTCTATGAACTGGCTAAAGCTGAGTTTTGTTCTATTGGTTACACTTTGTTTTATAAACCTGACAGTGGGATATATTTTTATCTTTGCACCAATTGTGAGCTGAATCTTCGACTATCAGACACTACACATTTTAGGTATGTGGAATTCAAGAATCACAAATCTCTTAATTGTGGTTATTCCCCTCCCCCCATAACTTCTATATTATCCATGATTTCTCTCCCTTGTTCTATTTGCTGTTTCACTTATTTTGGAAAATGAACAGTTTTGTTCTAATTTTACCTAAAAAATGTATTCTATCATTTACAAGTGTTTTTTAAACATCTTTAATTCTAAAGTTTTATTTGTTCACAATATTTATATATTTGTTTATCAAAATATAATGTTTTGGTAATATATCATTGTATTCAGGATTTAAACTCGTCGCAAATTACTGTTATCCATTGACTTAGTACATAGCATGTACTATTTAAACTCTACCAGTTCACGAGAAGCTCAAAGGGAGACAAACAAATCCTGCATCAAAACATGAACAACCCTAATGTCCTTTAAGAATTCATCTGAAATCAATACGCAATATGAACAATCCACTGTCATGCTGTATGCTATTAAACATGTAATTCACAAAGATAAGCGCACATGTTTCAACAAATGTTTGTCTTTTTGAAATACTAGCTAAAATCAACATGATTTTCTACTTAATCTGAGTCTCAATTCAGATATAGTCGTACTATGTTAATAATAGAAAAAGGTCCATATAAATGCAGTAATATAATGCTGTTAAAGATAACATTTTCACAAATAATGATGTGTTTGCAAGTTTATAAATACAAACTTAAACTAAAAACATGGGAAAAAAAAACATTGGTGATCGCAAACTGTCAATTTCTCATTGTTAAAGTTCATATATTTGGTAATTCGTATGTGTTGTTTTAAAAGTGTCCTTTAGATCTTTTGCTAGGGTGCCACTACTCAGACAAAAGTATCCAGAAAGAGTTCTTACAATATATTTGATTTTGGTATATGCACATTTGACACATCAGGTGTGCTACATAGTTGGTACATTATGTTCTTATTTGTGTGTGATATTTGAGGTGAGGCTGCACAGTTTTATATGTGCAATGAAAATGAAGTTTCATAAGTCAAGATTATTTTTATATAGTGTCTCATTACAGCATGTTGCCAGATGACAGCAGAATCTTACAACTGAATTAATGTTCTGTAAGACGCTGTTAACTCTTTCAGTCCTAGAAAATCAGTGAAATAAATCACCACATGTGGAAAGTAATTAGCTTTACAAGAACACAATCGCTAGTACATAATGGATACTGTAGCTAGAAAGCCTTCATTAGCAAACAAAAATAAAAGATGCATTAAAAAATGATCCAACTAAAAAAGTCATTTAGTTGAGCTCCTGGAGATAACTTCATCCAAAGGTACTAAAATCAAACTGTCCCTTTAAGGACCTAAGTTTAGTGAATTTTTTGAAGTTTTTTTAAAGTAGTTGTAACAGTGTCTTTTTATTTTTGTATGCTGTTGGTAGCTTTCTATCCGCAACATTCAATATATCACTTTTGATTGTGTTCTTGTACAGATGACTAATTCCACTTTCCAGTTTTGTTGATTTACAACTACTTTTACCCCTTTGTTACAGTTAAATTTATTTCAGCTCACATCATCAGTACCAGAAAGTAACAACAGCTGCCAGATCAGAGAAAATATAATACCAACAAAAACACTAATTAAGACAACTTGCAAGAAGCATATATGTTGCCAGATTTCTTTAGTATGTTCTGACTACCTGTGAGAAGTAAAATCACACATGACAAGTTGACTGGTACACATGAAGTACCAAACATGGCACATTTCTTGGGGGTAGAAAGATATAACAATTGTTAGTATATGTGCCTACATTTTAGAAATCACTTATCACATGAGATGGAATCCTGTTGCATGCATAAAACATCAACAGGATATGCCACAGTACTGCAAGAGATGTGTACAATAAACTTTCCTTCTTTAGGGATATATGAGAGATTACTATTTTTTTTTTAAAGTAGAAAGAATGAGAAAGATGGCTAAATATTATACATGTTTATAGTATAACAAATCCGGGAAGGTTAACCCGGTCAACAAATGCCCGCAGAAGTCAGATGTGTCGGCCTAACGGCGCAAGAACGCAGCTCTGCTGTAAACAGGCACAACGCAATCACATCCGAAAAAAAAACTCCGGATGAACGAAGAAGAGGAAGAAGAAGTATAACAAATAATGGACACAATATAGTTAGAAAACAATGTATGAAACCACAAAAGTCAGAGGGACAAGTTGGCAAACCATATTTACAAAGATTGATAATACATATAAACTGTTAGGTATATAATATGAACAGCATGATAAAACAGATAGATGCAAGATATTATCATTATGTGGCCTCAAGAACACAGGTGAAGCCAAATTTGATCCATGCCAAATGTGGACACTCAATGGAAAAATAGGGCAAAGTTTGGACTAATAACTGCAGCTGGTTAATAGCCTGTACAAGACACTACTTGGAATGATGGCTGCTGACTGCTTTGCCATTCATTAACTAAGATGGAGAAGATGTAATTAAATGCACAACAGGGATTTACAAAGAGAAAACAATAAGATACAACATAAAAATACATTTTCATGAGCTATGCCCTTAAAATGGGTTATTTTGGTTAGATATCCCAATCACCCATCTCTGATCAGGTCTAGGTTCTTGTCTCAGTTATATCCAGATCCAATCATAATCGATTGCTCAGATATGTCGAAGCATTATCTGTTAAGTGATTTCAACCATTGTTATGCAAACAGAAGGACTTCCATTTAAATCTTAGACTTCTGTTTGCATAACTGTTCACCACATGGAACAATATCAGTGACAATACGCTTAGTATTTCAACCAAATATTATTTGTTTACTCAGTTCATATGATATATAACTTCACAGTATGCACATAATGAGATGCAGCGAAATATGCCAGGCAATAAATCGTGCAATATTTTATTTATGGTGTCTGTTTAAATATAACCAGATCATCCAGGTATTGTATTTATTTATTCTCCTCTTGCTCTTTTGTCATCATGTTATCAGTGTTTCCAGGTTTGCTTTTCCTCACATCATGCCCTAAATATCTTGACCGAAGTCTTCTACAAGTCACTTTTGATCATCTGTGATGTGCTTGTGGGTGATTTTTATATTGTGAGTCAATCTGAAACAATGTGCTTCAAATTACGAGGGGGCTTCAAATAAAAACCTTAAAACTGTGATAGAAATCACAATAACCATGCCATTTTCTTGTAATTGATCAATATTGTTGTTAAGGATTAAAGAGTGTTAAGCATGTGACATCACTGTGCAGATGAACATGATGCCGTCATAAGGATAGCTTAAAGACAATCAACAGTTACGAAATGACCAGTATGTATAAGCATTGCTCGGTTCACAATTTGTGTTTCCCTCCATGCTCAGATTCATACAGCACAAACAGCAAACAAGTGATTCATACTTGAAGGAGACAATTTACATATGTATAGTTTGTGCGTGTGATCTAGCATTAAAGCAACACAAGTAACTAAACATCAGTAACAAGAGTGAACCAAAAATACATCAAGCATGCTGAATTTGATTGTTATGCTGTAACAGGTATCCCCTCAACTGAGGTTGGTATATCAACTTCACATCAGTCGAAGAAATAAGTACTTGCATATCAACATGGCCTCATATTAAGCAGAGTCAAGAACAATGTTACTCAATTTAAACTTTACAATGTTAAACATTTTTCAGCCATTAAATCTGGCAAAGCAATGAAAGGTTAATTATTTAGTCATTTGAATACCAAAGTTAATTTACATTGTATTGTATCTTAACATTATTTGACAACATTCATCATTATCATAAGTCTTGCAAAGTTGCATAGGCATATATGTCTCTCCACAGATCTCAGTCCTTGGTATTCTGGATCAATTCTATTGATGATATTTCTCCACACAATCATCGCAGTCCATCCAGCATGTTTTCTCTTGGTCTGCTTCATCTACAACTAATCTATTCAGTTATCACGAGTTTCTTCAATGCCTCTCTCTCCAAATAATATTGTTTCTTACTTTCTTATAGCTGTATATAATGTTCTACTTTCAATATTTTCTTCCAGACAACCACTGTTAGTTATTCTCGCCATCGAAGATATTCACAACACTCATCTCAGAAACTACAACGCTGCTGCCTACAAGCCTTTCCCACTTAGTACTATCAGACAGCAGAACACGCTCTATGCAACATTTCTATACTCTTTTTGTGACATTCAGGTGATAGTGACTTATTGCATAAAATAATTATCTTCTGAAATGCAGCTTTTTCTTGGGCCTATTCTGCTCTTATTCTGCATCATCCTTCTGACACTATGATTGCACCCAAATATTAATTAAATCATAATTGAAGCTACTTCGTGGTTTCGACAATAATAAAGTCAGTTACTAGTAACGTTATCCATTATGCCAAAGTTACTGTCAATGACTATATAACGATGTGAATCACAAATACGTCAAATCAGTTTAAAATATTAACATCAGGTGAACATAATTTAACTAATGAAGACACAAACAGTAGGCAATACACTGCCTGGAAGAGACTAAGAAAAGTAGAATTATTATACACAATATAGGGTCTTTGTGGTGAAGTGGCAAGCCACCTGCCTCACACTATGAAGGTCCATGAGGTTATTTTAAGACTCCGTCATTCTATTCATGGGCGCACATTTTTTTTTAGGCCCCAGCGGTTCATCGCTGGAGCTATGGAATTTGTGCTCTGTGAGACGTTTGCTGTTGGCTGCTCTGTAGAAAGAAGACTGAGCCATATGGGATAGAGCCTAGTGCTGTGAAGACAATCCTCTTTTCTTTAACCCTTCCACACAAGAAGTTGTAAATTTGCCTGCCTAAAAATGATACAGCCCACTGTTTGTGTCATGGCTATTTCAATTAACAACACGAAGACTTTATTTTGAATTTCTAAAAATAACTGTTGTAACTTTAAAAATCTGAGATATTTTACTTTAACAATTCAAAGTTATAGTTTGACCCAAACTTTAAGGCAAATTCAAGGTTGTAACCATCCTTGGCTGTATCAAGGTCATGGTCAAGTACCTTATTTGATATTATCATGGCCACACAAAAGATTATTTAATAAATAGCAATTTCCTCTTAACCAGCTTTAAGGTGCAGAGGTAGCAAATAAGCAATAGGAAGAAGGATAGCACATAACAGAATTGTTAAACTTATTCACATTAACATGTTGGATTTATAATACAATGCAGTGTGATAGTTTTTAAATGTGATACCATCATCTCTATTTAGTCTAGAGCTCTCACATATGTCTACAATGGGATCTGTCCATGTCTGTCTACTGTAGGTTCTCAGATCATATGTCTACAATGGGATCTGTCCATGTCTGTCTACTGTAGGTTCTCAGATCATATGTCTACAATGGGATCTGTCCATGTTTGTCTACTGTAGGTTCTCAGATCATATGTCTACAATGGGATCTGTCCATATCTGTCTACTGTAGGTTCTCAGATCATATGTCTACAATGGGATCTGTCCATGTCTGTCTACTGTAGGTTCTCAGATCATATGTCTACAATGGGATCTGTCCATGTCTGTCTACTGTAGGTTCTCAGATCATATGTTTAGTCTATGAAGTCTGTCCATATATTTCTAGTTTTGGAGTCTGTCCATATATGTCTAATCTGGGGTTTTTCTCATTGCTGTCAAATCCAGGATCCTGTAACATCATCTATGTAACCTGGGGTCTTTTCATATCTGTATTGTTTGGGGTGCCGGTATTCCTGCTCGAGGGGTTAGCAGCTTTCTCCGTAACCCTGAATACTCTCTTGGTTGACGTGAGCGCATGAGAATTGGAAGCGGTTCGAGTAGTGCCAATGACTTATGAGAGTATGGAGCCGGTCGCTAAGAAAGTCATGGCGTGCTGATGAGCGTAATCTAGCCTAGGAATCAACATACAGCTGAAAAATGCTGATGTTGACTGCAATATCCTGAAACAGGATGAAAACGCCAAAAAAACAAAAACAAATTGTTTGGGGTCTCTCATATCTGTTTAGCCTGGGGTCTATTCATACCTATATAGTCTTGGGTCTCTATGTATCTGTCTAGCCTGGGGTATCTTCATATCTATCTAGTCTGCAGTCTCTTGTGCCTAGCTTGGAATCTCTTCATATCTTTCTAGTCTGTAGTTTCTTCTGCTAGCTTGGAATCTCTTCATATCTTTCTAGTCTGCAGTGTCTTCTGTCTAGCATTGAGGTCTCTTCATATATATATATATATATATATATATAGTCTGCAGTCTCTTGTGCCTAGCTTGGAATCTCTTCATATCTTTCTAGTCTGCAGTTTCTTCTGCTAGCTTGGGGTCTCTTCATATATATATATATGTAGTCTGCAGTCTTCTGTCTAGCATTGAGGTCTCTTCATATCTATCTAGTCTGCAGTGTCTTCTGTTTAGCTTGGGGTCCCCTCATATCTGTCTAGTCTTGGGTCTTTATTTATCTGTCTAGCTTGGGAATATCTTCATGTCTATTTAGACTGCAGTCTCATCTGTCTAGCTCGCGGTCTCCTCATATCTATCCAGTCTGCAGTCTCTTCTATCTAGTCTGGCACTGGTTCATAGTCTACATAGAACCTGCTTTTTAAAACAATGCATGCTTCTGGTTTCAGTATCAATGAACCACCCGAGGACCATTTTCTGTAGCCTTTGTTTGAAAACAAAATGAATGGTCTGAGAAACTGTTGCATTACCACTGTACACAGCCACAATATGAATAAATTTTGTGTACAAAATCAACAAGGGTGGTATCCCTTGCTCTGGCATCAGTTCTGACAATGTCATCATCTACCCTGGCCATTCCTGAGCCTATTTCTGCTCCTAGCATGTCTGATGCGATGCTGGCTTCTTGGAGGTTGACCTTCTGTGTGGACAGGAATTTGATTCAGTGTGTTCTTTTTCCTCTCTAACTTTTCCAACTTCTCTTTGCTCTTCATGTCTCTGACCTGTTGATATAATGTTATGAAAATGTGAATGTTTGATACAAATCTTACACACAGAACTGTTTCAACTGAAATTGTTATCACTACAACATGAAAAGGAAATGGAAAACTACACTGACATGTAATAATGAATTAATGGGAAATTATAGTCTCATTTCATCTCATCTCATCATGTTCCTCTTGTACCTTGCGGTGTCGAGGTGAAGTATAAACACCGTGAGAGTGCCCAATTATGGGCTTCATGTATCGATATTCACATGGACTCTGCTATTCCCTCCGTCCAACGTTTACGTGGTCGGCCTCTTCCTCTGTTTCCATCTGGTCTGTACATCATTGCTTGTTGTGGTATGCTGTTGAATGGTAACCTACTTGCATGGCCAAACCATTTGACTTGCTGCTTTCTAATAAAATCTAGTGCTGCTATAACCCCAGCTTTAGTCCTGATTTTTTCATTTCTGATCTTATCTCTTCTTGATATGTTGAGTATTCTTCTCAGGAATCTCATTTCTGTTGTGATTTGTCTTTCCTCTTTTTCTGTCATTGTCCAGGTTTGGCATTGGTAGCATAGAGTTGGTAGGAAGATTATGTTGTAAAGTGCTTTCTTAGTACTTTACAAAACAATCTTCCTACCAACTAGAAACTACAGTGACATGTAATAATGAATTAATGGAAATCCACTGAAAATTAAACAAAAAACAAACATATTAAAGGCCCCTTTCATATGCCTTAACGTGTATTGGGTTTGTGATGCCAGACTCATATCCTTTAAGACTTGGTACTAAAGGAGATTGGGGTTCTGATTAAATTTGTTTCGCCTAGGAAAATCTCGAGAACTGGTGCTGGAATGTCAGAACTGTGTATGAATTAGGAAAGCCAGCGCAGGTGGCAGAAGAAATGAAATAATATAAGATTAGCATTCTAGGATTAGGTGAAACAAGGTGGAACGACAGCATATAACTAGACTCTCCCTTGCCTAACATAATAATGGAAGACCTTGAAACACATGGATAAAAGCATTACAGATAGAGATGAATAATGGAAGACCTTGAAACACATGGATAAAAGCATTACAGATAGAGATGAATAATGGAAGACCTTGAAACACATGGATAAAAGCATTACAGATAGAGATGAATAATGGAAGACCTTGAAACACATGGATAAAAGCATTACAGATAGAGATGAATAATACTGAGAGGTCATGAAGAGAGTTGTAGGAGACAGTAAAAGATAGGATGGCTTCTTGTGGTTTGGTTAAGTGTCTATGCCGCAATGGGGGACGATAGGGCAGAAGAAGAAGAAGATGACTCAAGGAATGATGTGGTCAGTATCACGCTGAGGGCCTTTACTTCCAATCACTTCCTGGTACCCATTTGAGGCTGGATTGACCTAGAAGCACAAGGACCGATTTTAAATATCCCCACTTCACTGAGGATTTAAAAATCACATTGCATGAAAAAGTCAAAGACAGCAAACATTGTTACATTCACATAAAATAGGACAGTTTTCAAATAACCCCACCTCAATGAGGATTTAAAAATCACACTGGATGAAAAAGTCAAAGGCAGTGAGCATTGTCACATTCCCATAGAAAAAAGGACAGTTTTCAAATATCCCCACTTCAATGAGGATTTAAAAATCACACTGGATGAAAAAGTCAAAGGCAGCAAGCATTGTTACATTCCCATAGAAAAAAGGACAGTTTTCAAATATCCCCACCTCAATGGGAATTTAAAAATCACACTGGATGAAAAAGTCAAAGGCAGTAAGCAAGAGAATTATCTATTGTGCATGTTATATTCACACAGAAAGTGGAAAGATAACCTTCTGAGATTAATGAGTCTGTCAGGGTGGACAACCAAAGTATTAGGTTGAAAATGTTGCAGATTTATTGCTATCAACATTCACTGCAGAAACAGTACATGACTGACTGACTGATATCTGGATGTAGACTAGATATGTGAGAAAGAATGCAAGAAGAAGAAGAAATTTAAAGTACTCACAATTTTGGCCAGATTCTTGGTGACATTAATGTACGAGTTGACCTTGGCTGTATAGCGGGTTGCAAACTGGTTCTTTTCCTCCGCTGTTAAGTTGACCCAGTTTGACCTACCCTTGTGGATTTCTGATTGGATTGTTGTCAAAGTGCTTCTCAACTCTCGGGCCCTGTCACAAGGCCTACTTGTGTTTCCTCGACACTGGAAAGACAAGTAGAATACATTGTCACTAGCATTAAATGCCTTGCCATCTGACCAGGGGGATCATGCTTCTCCGAACTTATTTCATAGAGAAATGTTTCAACATTATGAACAACCACCGGTTACTTATCATCATCATTACCATTTGCCCTGATGGTAAACTGTACAAGAGCTACCATGGTTTGATATCTCGTATAATCCCAAGAGTCTCGAATCAGGTCTGTCTTATTTTCCTATAATGTCACTGAGCAGGATCTGCAATATTTAGTAGATGCGGTTGTTGCACACAGTGAACAACTAGGGTTAGAATTAAATTGTAAGAAGACACAGATTACGGTCGTCACTAGGAAGAAGGAAATATCACAATGTAATATACAAGTAAATGAGAATATTCTTCAACCAATTATATCGATACAATTATCTCAGAACAGTCATAACATCAGACTGGCTTGACCACTTTGCCACGGATGTGAGTAGGGAAAACTCTAATCATTACGTCATCATGTTTCGTGAGAAAGTGATTGTTTGAAATGTAAGTGTGAAACACTCTAACCATTACATCATCATTGTTTTGAGAAAGTGATTGTTTTAAATGTAAGTGTGAAACACTCTAACCATTATGCCATCATGGGTTGTGAGAAAGTGACTGTTTTAAATGTGACTATAGAACAAACCACTATGCCATCATGATTTCTGAGAAAGTTACTGTTTTATATGTGAGTAAAGAACACTCTAACCACAATACCATCATTGTTTCTGAGAAAATGTCTTGTTTTAAATATAAGTACGGAACACTCTAACCATTATGCCATCATGGTTTCTGAGAAAATGAGTGTCTTGTACATGAGTATGAAATATACTAACCACTATGTCATCAGTTTCTGAGAAAGTATGATTCTAATATTTTAGAAACAATTAGTGAATACAAACTAACAAGAATATTGCCAGGGGGCTGCCTACTTTCAGTTAAAGGCTTAAACATTGTGAGAACAGGCCTAGCAGGAATGGTCTAGGATAGATCAAGAATGAACCACTGAGATGTCATCGGACTCTGAATCCACACCAGACAGAATCACATTGGTACATAAATTGGTATTGGTGATAGATTGCGACCAGAATATGCACTCACACGCACATGTTTTCACCAGCTGGCCAGGTCCAGGATAAAAACATCCAAGCTCACTATTCACTCTCAAACATTGAACAGTCAGACACCTTGTCTGAACAGGTACAAAGTAGAATTAGTCCACCAAGAAATTTTCCCATTGGGGTGTCAAGTGTTGGGCCTTCTCATATTCTAGACTACAGCATGATGAGGTGGGGGTGACCTGTTCCATACCTCACCACTTTACCTCTCCAGAAAATTCTTAAAACTGAAAGGTACCCATTTTATAACTGGATCCGTGGCGAAGGGTATGGGCGCAGTTCATAATCTCGCATACAGCGTTCAAATCACAGCTGTATTGGTTTTTTATGAAATGGTATGGGTGCCAGTCGTTCAGAAAGCAATGGCAAACTGTCTGTGAAAATTGTCATTTACTGCCAATATAGAACCTTGCGGTATATGGCAGAGGGGTCTTTGAGGCTGAGGAATTAAGGCAGCCTGGCTAGTGAAATCGCCGCAGACTGTGCAGGTTAAGATTTTCTTTTTGACTACTGAACGTAAAACTTGCCCAGGAATCACGAACAGCCAAAACATGCTGGGTTTGACTGCTACATCTGTAAAGGATATGCATCTAACTGAACTAACTCATTTTATAATCCTGGATAATCATTATATTGGTTCTTGCCTCTGATGCTGGGGTGTGATTACCTATATTTAGAACTGTGACGTAGACTGGCTGTTTGTCTGGAGCCATGGATTGTTGAGAGGTTGGAACAACCACTCCTCCCCACCGCCACCATACACACGCATGCATACACACCCACACATATGTAAGACACCAATATTGGTGCATGCCTCTGGATTATTGTATGGTGGTATTGCTATTAGTGCCCTACCTGTGAAGACAGTGAGTGGTCCACGTTCAATCCCCACAAGAGGCAGCATTATTTCTTCTTTCCAGATCAGTATAGCTCTAAGGTAGGGCCTGACTTTTTACAAAAGGTACTAGAAGTTTAGAATTTTCTGGAAATCACCTCTAAAGGAAAGGGGATGAGGAAATGAACTGGCCATCCCACCTCATATCACATGGCTTAGTATATGTTAAGGCCTAACACTTCACACTCGAACATCAGACCTGCTATGGGACTTCCCTATTCTTTAGTGAATGAGCTGGGAGTCAAACATTTCAAGGAATGTATAGGGGGTATTTTTAATGACTGGGCAGTATTTGAAAATATTCACTATACAAGTTGTGTATTCACCCTCTGTAAAGGTCATGCAACATAATAGGTAAATACAAAACTTGGACTGGCAATATTTTCAAATGATGCACAGTCATTAAAAATACACCATGTACAAGGCCTTAAAGGATGTGGGCACAAGGGCAGCAGCAAAACTCACCTTCTTGGTTGTTTTCTTGGCAAGGTTGATGGCCTGTCGAAGCTGGACTTCCAGCATGGATGTTTTCTCCCAGAGCTCAGGTTTTGTCAGCCTGCCGAAATCTGAAACAGTAATTGAGGCCTGTTTAGTTTCATATAGATGAAATGTATTGGCTAGAAACATCCCTACTGTCTACTACTTTGATACCAGCAGTTGAATCAATAATAAAATATTTCTTGTAGTACTTGTTGAAATTGAATGAAATACAATAGCAGATAACAACGCATAAAGTAAAGTAATGGACTCTTTTAACATGGGTATTTGGTTTTAGTCTTATATTATTATAGACCACGTGGCCTTAGGTAGATGGTGTAGTCAAATCACACTGACTGCCTGTACTTCCAATAATATTTCTTGGTACACATTTTTTGGCTGGGTTGAAGTGGAACCCCAGATGAAAGATAAGCTAGAAGAAAATGTATAAAGGTCTCAAGTTTAAGTGACATCAAAACAGCAATTAAGAACAGAATCATAGATGCGTGGAATTGAAACATGAATTTCTGCTGGTCAGTTGAACTTAAATGTTGACTTTTCATCCTTGACTTGGGGACGTAAATTACTAGTAATCTGAGAAGTTGGAGAAAGTTCACCTGATGGCGGAGGATACTGGTAATAAGGAAAGCTAAACCACATGCAAAAATCAGTCCAATGCACTCCTTAGTAGCAGTAGCAACTGCTAGTATTAGTAGCAGCGCACGTATGGACTATGCTGTAGTTTAAAGTGAGTGAATGCACAACAATAAGAAATAAAAAATGAATGGAAGACATGCACAGACATTGCTGAATGCTTTAATTATGTCAGCAGCAGATGGCCCTAAATAAACACAGTTAAAAAAAACGATGTTAAATAGACAGTGGATGTGTCATGGGGCTAGCCAGATTTCTTTAGTGTGCTCATGGCCAAATATAAACAATAAGAGAACACAAAACGTGATGGTTGGGATTCACCTTTTTAATGTTAATTTCTAGAACGTATTGTTGGATTTTAATATTGAGTATATTCAGAAATCTAGCTCTTAAACTGTCAGTGAGCTGAGGGTGGTAGGCAGTGCTTCCCCTATGAAATACCAACAAAAGGCGGTCTGCTGACCTTATTGCCAGCAGCTGTGTTTTTAAAGCAGTATGTGAGACTACGAAAGAGAAGATAAAAGTCTCTCTCTCTCTCTCACACACACACCCCCCATCCACCCACACACATACCCCACCCACGCACACACACACACACACACAAAGTGGGATCATACCTCGAGAAATAACAAAGGGTTGAAGCTGGTACTGCAGATGAGGCACTATGGCATTAGAATTAATCTGATGCCTGGTTTTCTGGATAGTCAACTCCAGGATCTCGACATATCTAAGTCCCCTCTCCCAATTCTCTTTATTGTACTTCTTTGGCGGATATTTCTTCTGAGTTGCAGTGGACAAGCTGATAACCTGTACATGGAGAGTAAATAAATAAATATGTTAGTCAGAGTTAACAGATTCAGTGCCAAACCAAGAGTGGGTGTGGACCATTCAAAAATGGATGGCAGAAAATAGGAAGTAGGGGTGTGTTACTATTATGACTTAAACGTTTCAAATATGATAGCAGACATGTTATATTTTAAAGACATAAAAACAGATACGGGCACTCTTCCGACAGACGGGTCTAAATAGTTCTGCAGAGAATAATTTTATATAACTAACACTAACCCTAACCCTAATCACTTATTCACTGCAGAACTATTTAGACCCGTCTGTCGGAAGAGTGCCCAGATAGGCAATTATATAAGCCCATGGAGATACCATACATGAAGTCCATACATTCCACACTTAACAGTCCATTACCCCATATGGACAACAAGCAACTTCGGTGATAACTTCTCCTAGAAGTTGAAAGGGGTAGAGGTAAAGGTGAAATCAAATTCGAATTTGAATGGGACGTCGGTTACGACGATTACTCATCCCACGGCACTTAACTGATTCAGTGCCAAACAAAACAAGTAAGTAGGTTTGGGCCAAATATTGCGCATAATCACATGAACAAGCATTATATAACATTATAATGTTTATTTCCTCTCACTAAGCACTGAACTTGCGGAAGATACCGCTAAACGACACAACACTCTGACCCTAGTATGGCGATATATCGCTCTTTGGAATGGGAAATCACATTTGACGGTATACAGGGTGTGTTTTTAAAGCCTGTGCAGTGTTTGAAAATATTACCAGTCCACGTTTTGTATTTAACCTCTGTAAAGTTTATTAAACATAATATGTAAATATAAAACTTAGACCGACAATAATTTCAAACACTGCACAATCATTAAAAATACACCCTGTAATATCTTTCGGCACTGAATCAGTTAAACAACAGGTTAAAGAGTTTATTCTTTGAAGATATCTTAAAAGAAGTTTTTCTCATGAGAGAAGACAATCTACACTCTTTGGACACATCGTTAGAAGAAGGAAGCTGGAGTTTCTTCTCTTCCCTTACAACCTTCCCTTTGTGACAGCATACTCCAGTTTTTCATTTTCATAACATGCCCAAAAAATGTGGGTTATCTTTTTTTCTGATGTGAGTAAGCAGTTCTCTTTGTGAGTTAACATCTTTAAAGATTAAGGAACGGAGCATAATGGGGACGACCCGTTGCTGTGAGGTTGGAACTACGACTAACTAACTAACTAACTAAGCAGTTCTCTTTGTGAGTTAACATCTTTAAAGATATCTTCATTGCTCTTTCTATCCTCCAGGTGTTCTCACCATTCTTCTACAAAACCACAGTTTTCACATAATTCTTTACTTGTCTGTTAATTATCCATGATTTGCTTCCACGTGTTAGGATTGGCTTCATATAACTCTTACGTTAATTATAACTATTAGAAAATAAAATAAAAGCATGAAGCAATAATAATGATGTGAATAGCAATTATGACAAGATACCGGCTGATGATGATGGTGATGGTGATGATGATGATGATGATGATGATGATGATGATGATGATGATGATGATGATGATAATGAAGATGGCATTGGTGCTGATAACGATGATTGAAGGTAGCTGTGTGACGGCTAACCAATGAACTCCCAACTTACCACAATATTTTTTGGAGTCCCAATTTTCCTTTGTACCTGCTCCATGTAGGCAGACATGACTGGCGTGTCCAACACAATCTTCTTGGCTTCTTCGGTGGCTCGGACATTATCAAAGCGAAACTGTACAAATATGATCTCCAGCGTTCCATAACTGCGGTTCTTGAGGTAAAACTTATCCCTGAGGACACGATTAAAAACAGTTATAAAACTCTATGATGTTTTGTGCATATTCATTCATTCATTCATTGGCACCTTGACGTCTTGACATAAGATAGTTTGTTACAGTGTGCTTCAAATAGGCATAATAACTACAACCCATGGCGGTAGCGAATGTGACTGATAAGGCCAATTCGTGCTGTAAATGTTAGTCCACAATGGATGCATGTGAACACTGATCACTTCCACCATCACGCACCATCTTACGTCTCACACGCTCAGTGTATTTTGTGCGTCAAAATGAGGTCGAATAAACTAGAAAAGTTGGTTGACAACTGCCAATGCCAACTCATTCATTCAGTAGCATGTCCTTTGCAGAACCTCGCTCCCATAACAACCTTCCTGAAAACCTCTCGATCATAAGCAAGATGTCCCGCGTCTGATACACCCATCTGGAGATCATCCGCCACATCCTGCGCCCATCTTCTCTTTGGCCTTCCTCTCTTCCCAGGCATATACCCCTCCATTATTGTTCTCTCCAAACTTTCGTGACGTTTCAAGTGACCAAAATATTTCAATTTTCTTTGTTTTATCGTCTTTAATAGCCAACCTTCTTCAATATTCAACTCTTGAAGTATGGATGCATCTGTTCTTTTCTTTACCCAAGATAATCTTAAAACTCGTCTATAACATTTATATTCAAAGGCGTTTATGCACTGTTCAGCTTGCCAATGCCAACAGTTGATTAGAAAAGAGCAAGTGTAAGGCAGAGGGATACATATCTGGAAGGCTAGGCCGGAGAGCATAATGGGGACATGAACATGGACCTGATCTAAGACTGGTAATCGTGTGAGATTCGAGCCATGACAGTCAACGCTTATCGGCACGGCAAATGAAGTAGATGACCGCCAGATTAAGGTTCCACAGTCAGCTCTCGTCGTTAGCGACGGGGGAAGGGACGTCATGCCGATTGTTTCTCAGTGCGCTATGGCCTACACACATGTGATGGCTCTAACACTTCACCATGCCCATCGCAGTTTCATGCTTCAGCATTTATGTCTGTTTGTAAATCTGCATGCACAGAACACCTGGCGGTACCAATCCTGCGTCGATTGACTGTTGTATGCAGTTTGCCTCACGTACTAAATGATGGAGGTAAATTTAGAGCTTCTTTCTCTCGTGTATGTAGAGCAGAATAAGGGATACATCATCAGGACTTGGAGAGAATGGCGCTGCAGGGAATGACCAAAAGACATCGTGACTCCGATGACAGGACAGTCGGGAATCCAGTGAAAGGCCAGACGGACACATGACCAGACTGTTACTGGTACCATTATTATTGGGACTCTTCGCTGGCTGTTGCAGATGAGGACGGCACATGTATGCTAATATCCTGAGTGTTGTGATGTCGGTTCATGGCTCAACTCAACTCAACCCAGCTCTCTCTCTCTCTCTCTCTCTCCCCCCCTCTCTCTCTCTCTCTCTCTCTCTCTCTCTCTCTCTCTCTCTCTCTCTCTCTCTCTCTCTCTCTCTCTCTCTCTCTCTCTCTCTCTGCGTGTATTCAAGCAATCACCACACGAATTGTTCACTACATCCATCCTCTCTCACTCTTCTATTTAGTGATCAAATCTTTTTGACCAAGAGCCGGGAGACTGCAGTTGTATAATGCTTTATGTTCGCGCGCGTGTGTGTGTGTGTGTGTGCGCGAGCGCACGCGCCTGTCTGTCTCATAACAGAGGCTTCAAGCGCACCATACTTCATACACTGGAAAGTGTAATGCACACGGACTTTTTACACCTGGGACTCCATACACATGGGTTTCCAGATGCACGCACGCTCGCGCAAACACATACACACACACGCGCACACACATACACACACACGCGCGCACCCACACACACACACACACACACTTACTTGTAATAGGTTTCCATGCCGTCAAGAGGCCCATCGCCTCCTTCAAGAATGTCCAGGGATTTCCTGTAGTAGCCAACAAATGCCCGGATCATTGTCTTGTTGCTGAACGTCAACTGGCTGGCAATCTCGATCTGCAGATGTTGCCAACAAATCGAGATGGTTATCACTAAACAGGAAGATTACTAACGTGGCAGCCATAGGAACAGATGATAGACAGGGATAACACGATTATTCATGGCCGATATCCATATGTTGCCAAAGATAAGATGCATGTTCTCAACATATTTAGTGTAATGTGCTGGTCTCGTGCTATGGGCTCTTAATACTGTTTAATCTTTGCATTCCAAATGACGAAAGTGCATCACTGAAGGAGAAGAGTACACTTTGATTGAAGGCCAGCTAGTCAGACACCACATCAGTAGCCAGGTCTGTCTTTCACCAGAACCAACATCTCATACAGTATAAACTATACTTCGCGCCTGGTCGTTCAGAAAGCCATGGCAAATTACTTAATGTAAACTTGCCTAGAAATAAAAAAAACAGCCCAAAATGCTGGAGTTGATTGCAACGTCCAGTAAACTATATGCAACTAACTTTATCTGTATTAATAAACCAGGAAATGTTCCTGAAAACTAGAATTAATTGAACAGTGGACAGAATTTGTTCGCCCCAAGTATAATATAGGGGCAGGCAACCGGCAGCAATATAATGCGCATACAACTTTAATAAAATACGATTTACATAACAAGATAGGGTGTCCATACATTCCTTAAGACATTGGTTTGGGGATCTGTTGACAATGAAATACCCAGATCCTCTGAAGGAAACATTGCCAGTCTCATTCTAATCTCAGCAAGTGTATCTGTGCTGTGTCGAATCGTGAGTCTGTCACATGTTACCTCGGAGTAAGCCTCGCAGCTAATATGATTTTCCAGTACCTTGGAGATGGAAGGAGAGCACTGCACCTCAATTCCCGTAGAGTTGGTATTTTAGTACCGGGTCGGGAAGAAAGTCACTGGGACTCTCCGTGGCGAAGCAGTCAAGCCGTCTGCCTCACGCTCCGAAGGTTGTGGGTTCGATTACGGGCTACGTCTTTCGGTTCACAAGTGCATTTTTCTCCGAGACTCCTGTAGGTCGTCGCTGGAGATACAGAGCTTCGCGCTTTGTGCGGCAGGGCGCCCTGCAGAAAGAGACCGAGCCATATGGAATAAACCCCGGTGCAATGAAGTCGATCCTCTCGACTTTTAAGATATTTTGTTAAAGAAGAAAGTCTCTACATTAACCTTTCTCCGGTAGATCAAAGATCTTTCAGTGTTCAAACGACCTGAAGCCAATATAGTGGTCTTAAAAGAGTTAAAACATCAGTCTTCAAGAGAATTCACCAACCAGCCAACCACCCAACCATTCAATCAATCAATTATTCACCAAAGCAACCAACCGACCAACCAAACATCCAATCAATCAACTATTCACTAAATCAATCAATTAACCAACCGACCAGCCAATCAACCAACCACCGACCCAAACAACCAAGCACTGGGTCTACAAATCAACCAGCCAATCAACTAACCAACCAACCACCCACCCAATCAACCAACCACCCAATCATGCACTACTCAACAAAATACAACTAATTAAGCACAGAGAAAGATACATTTGAGCACACAGTCAATATACTCACTGCAACACAATCGCCAGAGTTGAGTATTCCCAGAAAGGAGGCAGCCTCTCCCCCACACAGACCCAGATAGTTGACAATTGCATTTGCGGAAGTGATCAGTACATTTCTCGAATCGTTGAGTTCACGCGGCATATGCGTGACTACTCCTCTCTGCTGTAATGTACTGCAATTTACAAACCAAAACATCAAATGAAAGATGTATCACACAGATAACAGATGAAAGATGTATCACACAGATAACAGATGAAAGATGTATCACAGAGATAAAGAACAGAATAGGACAAACAGAAACGGCATTTCAAAAAATGAAAAACATCATATGCAGAAAATCTTTGACTTAGAGGTTTAAAAAAAAAAACGTTACAAAGAACCACTTTTAACTTATTGCTGTGAATTCTGGACACTTACTAAACAAGCAAACTAAAACAAAACCGCTAACAACTTCGGAGATGTGGTTTTACAGATTCTTGTACAGCTAAACGAGTAATCTAAACGTTTTGAATGCGGATAAAACACAAAAATAACTTATTACAATCATCAGAAACAGGCAGTGTCAGCATGGCCGAATGGATAAGAATCCGCTCTTAAAACATACGGTGTGCTGATGACGAGGAAGCGGGTTCAATCACTACACCGGTCAGTTGAACTAAAATGCTGACCTATCATCCTAGACTTGGGGACGTAAATTACAAGTACCTCTGAAGTCAGAGTGGGTTTGCCTGATGGCGAGGGACACTGTTAATAGGGAAAGCTAATCCTCATGCAAAATTCAGTCCATCACTACTATAAATAGGGTTTGTGGACTACGCTTGAGTTCAAAGTGGGCGAGCGCAAAAAATATATACATTCAACTATGTACTTAACCAGGTTTGTAGCCAGGTATCCACTTCAGCTTTAATTCGGTCTGTAGTTAGGCGAACATTTCGCCAGGTATGTACTAAGGCATGCATGTAGTTAAGTAGGCAGGACTTACCATCTTTGCTCCTCAGTATGGAAAGTGTTATTGCCCAGATCAACAGTCACCTCCCTCTGTGAACATTCACCCAGATCCAGGGGCTTGTGAAACTTTCTTTGGTACTCATACGCTGTGATTTCCATCGTCGCAGATATCGGCCTGAAAAGAGAAGCCAATATGCGTGCTATTAGAAGCATTGAACAGTTTATTGAAGACATGTTATATAGCCTGATGAAGATGATAGGAATTCCACAAAGGCATTGCAAGACTGTACTAATGTTTCATTGATATTGGTACCTAGCCAGCAAGGCGAATAGGCGGGCGGGTCGTGAAGGACATGGGGAGCTATCTGTCTATATACAGTATTTGCTACTGGATTTTCCCCATGCTCTCAACATCAATGGAAGAATCATAAACAATCTTAGGTATGCTGACGATACCGTGTTACTAGCAGAAAGTGAGCAAGAGCTGAAAGACTTAGTGGAACAAGTAAACAGACACAGTGCAGAATGTGGCTTAGATATTAACATCCAAAAAACAAAAACTATGATAATTAGCAGTGAAAAGGAAAGGTCATCAATGAACATCACAGTGAACGGGCAGATACTAGAACAAATAACAAGTTTTTCTTATCTTTGACATATAATAGCAGATGATGGCAGAAGTGAAATGGAAATCAACATGAGAATAGGAATGGCCAAAAATGCTTTCAACGGCATGAAATCAGTATTAACATCTAACGCATTAAAAATGAGATCAAATGCTACTCATATTCAACGCTATTGTATGGCACGGAAGCCTGGACATTGAACAAGCAACTAGAAAATCGCATAGAAGCCCTGGCGATGTGGATATACAGACGAATAGGTCGTATTTCATGGAAACAAAAACAATCAAATGCAGAGGTCCTAGAAAAACTGGGAATGAAGAGAGAGAATTGATGAAAGAAATAAAGAGGAGACAAGTGAAATATTTTGGCCACGTTAAAAGACATGATACTCTTATAAAAACCATACTGGAAGGCAAGGTTGAGGGCAAGCGAGCAAGAAGTAGACAACGATACAAGTGGGAGGATAACATCAAGAGATGGACGAACATCAACCAGGCAGAATACACAGTCAAGGCGAGAGACAGACAGTGTTGGAGATCCATTGCAGCCAACCTTCATTGTGGAGACGGCACCTGATTGATTGATTTATGTCCCCATGGTAAATGATCGGTTTTGTCGCCCAGATAGTGAGCTGAATGCTTAGTGTGACACTGCCAGCTGTGAATTTGTTTTTGTTTGTGCCTATGTTTGTTGTGAAGTGCAGATTCAAAAATGGCGGATGGTTAGCTGAAGTCAGAAGTTAGGCTACTTACAAGCCTTCTTGCTGAGGTAACATTTTTTACACCTTTTTTTATTTGTTTTCCCATGGTTACAAATTTGCAACACCCGCATTTTGTTAACGCTGGTATGGTCAGTATAGTTTTGAAAACTATACATACAATTAACCTTTAAATATTAATCATCAACATTATGTCTTCTGTCAACGTAAATTTTCATGCAATTTTTTCAGTTATCGATTTCTGTTGTTCTGGATCACTTCTGGAACATTTCATGCTGGAGATTGAAACCGGGTCACAACAAACATTTTGGGAATGGGTTGCGCAACTTGAGACAAAAACGTGTGTGCCCACCTGAATAACCGGTGCCGAATGACATGGGTTATATCAAGATGAAAGGATAATTTACCCCGATACAAACTACACGGTGGGTTAAGGTTAAACACAGGTCTATTGCCAGTTGGTTATAAATTAAATACAGACAGTGAGTTATAAGTTTCATACAGACCAATTAGACAGTGGGTTACAAATTAAACACAGACAGAATATACACTAAAACGATTACAAATAAACTACAAACATTTAATTAACAGGTGCCTGCGCAGAGCAGACGAACTAAAATGTATGTCAGAATCACCAGAACGGACCTCACGGAGAGAGCAAAACAAAGCCCAGAAAATAAAGAGGTGGAGAAACAATTCTGGCCCTCGGTACGACATGTTTTGCATATCCTTTACAGGACATCGCTGTCAACATCAGTATCTTTCAGCTGTATGTTGATTTCTTGGCAAGATTACGCTCAGTAGTTTGCCATTACTTTCTGAGCGGCCGGCTCAGTTATCCCGCAAGTCACCAGCGGGGGTCGAACCGCTCCCAGCTCTCGCTCTGCTACGAGACTCTGCGTGATAAACGGGATTACGGAGAAAGTGTTGTAACCCCTCGGCCAGAGAGACCGGCCGGTACGACATACATTGAGAAAATTGTCAATTGTATAACTAGAACAGCATTTGTCTGTAATTGGCAGGGTGAAAGAAATGAAGAAGACCTAAACACGTAGAAGAGTGAAGTGTAAAAGTAAATGAATAGTATAAGGAAGACATGGAAGGAATTGCAGGGAACAGCTAAGGATAGCAGGGCTTGGAGTGAGTTGATTGTAGGTCTATGTCCCTATGGGAGACAAAGGTGAGGACATATGTCCTACTGGGGAATAACTTGGTGAGAGACGTAACTAATATACACACACGATTATACAATTTGTTTTGCGCTCGCTCGCTTTGAACTCAAGCGTAGTCCATACATACTATTTACAGTAGTGATGGACTGAATTTTTGCTGTGGGTTAGCTTTCCCTATTAACAGTGTCCCTCGCCATCAGGCGAACCCACTCCGACTTCAGAGGTACTTATAATTAACGTCCCCAAGTCAAGGATGACAGGTAAACATTTTAGTCCAGCTGTCCGGTGCAGGTGTTGAACCGCTTACCTCGGCATCAGAACATCGGATGTTTAAGAACATGCGTTTTTATCCATTCGGCCATGCGGACCTGCGATTGTAAATTAAACATATAAAGTTACGCGATAGAGTATAAGTGAAACACAAGCCTTTAGACAGTAGGTTGTAAGTCAAAAGCAAGGAATTGCCGCCATTGTTGCATTTCTGGCATTCCACTACAGATAAGAGCCTTGTGCAACCAGGCTTTAGGGAACGACATACGGAATGCTTCAACCCACTCAAGGATTCCCAGAACTGTTGGCTAGGGACCTTCCAAAGCACATCCCCTCTAAGCTAAACTAACATACGATGGTGCGGACAATTTTGTACCTAGCGCACATACTTTTTTAACAAACCTAAGGGCAGACAATGCAACGTGGCAAGCGCCTAATGAAGGTAAATTGTTTTTAAATGCTAGCAGTCCAGTATGTAGAAATAACATTTGTTATACTCGTTCCTCGGCGAGACGCTGTAGTTATATGGAGAGCGACAGATTGGAATTCGTTAATGCCACTATAGCTTCAAAGCTGTATATCCTATAGTATGTCGTCTGGTATCTACTTCTCTCCTCTCCTTCTGTGAGTGCCTGTTTCTCGTGTAAGGACGATGACGTTTAACTGACAACACTCCGTGACTTATAGTGAGCATTTCTGCCAACATTACTGTGTTTCCCTCTACTTCTATGAGTGTATATTTCTCGCGTCAAGACCATGAGGTTACTGTGTTTTCGTTTCAGTCTCAAATTCTCTTTTGTGTAAAACAGCAGCGGAGAACGTAGGGACCGCGGGATGTATAACGCCCGCGAAATCGTATGGTCTGGCCCTGAGAGGACAGCCACAGACAGGATTCGAAATTCAATAAATCTAGAAGCTTTGTACAAAACATAATTAATAAATATAATAGCAACATCATCAATACCAGCCAGCAGCACACGCCTCAGTAATGAGAAGCAGCTCCAGGCAACACATATGGGCTGGGTTAATTAAATATTTGAGCTAACACAGCTGATAATTGTGTATGGACTACTAATGGAAGAAAAAAAAAAGTTCCCCACACCTGGTGTAAGATCTGCTTTCCACGTATTCATAGAAACTGTCTTTGATGTCACATGTACCGTACACGTATTCACAAAACCTGTCTTTGATGTAACATCTACCATACACGTATTCACACAAACTGTCTTTGGTGTACAATCTATCATAAACATATTCACATGCACACATTGTCTTTGATGTAACCTCTACCATAATCGTAGTCACACAAAATGTCTTGTATGTAAGCCTACCATACACATATTCACACACATTGTCTTTGGTATATTATCTACTTGTAACGTATTAACATAGACTGTCTTTTGTTGAAAAGGGTACTAAAATACATTAACTGAGATTAACTTTGGTGTAAAATTTAGTAAAATGTTTCGACAGATCTACCTTTGGTGTAAAAGCTACTGAAAATTATTCACACAAACTACCATCGGTGTAAAATTTTAACATCAAGCATAAACGCAAACTGCTCTGATTCGGTCTGTTAGATTCTATCTTGCCGTGTGATTCTCTGTGTTTACATTTTGAGACATGACACGTTTATAGCAGTGTGCAGTGCACGAAAGACATAACACATGCATAGAGAGAAGGGTGATTGAGGGCGTGTGTATGCGCGTGTGTGTTTGAGTTTGTGTACTAAGGAACTAGGGATGAGAGAGAGAGAGAGAGAGAGAGAGAGAGAGAGAGAGAGAGAGAGAGAGAGAGAGAGAGAGAGAGAGAGAGAGAGAGGGGGGGGGGGGGGGAGAGAGCAACAAAAAAAAACATTCGGAGTGAAAGTAAGGAATCGCGACAGACGTAACTAATGAGGGGAAACGAACGATGTTGGCGATTATGTGAATGGATTTACAACCGGCACACTACTGAAGACACAATATATAAAACATAATTCCGTATATCCGTCCACATACACACGCGGGCACGCTCACAAATACACACACATACATGCACATAAACACATACACACATACAAAAAACATACACAGCTCAGTAAATAAACGGCACCATCTTTCCATACTATATCATTAGAATTAATAAATAGACGGTACTATCCATCCATACTATATCATTAGAATTAACAAATAGACGGTACCATCCATCCATACTATATGATTAGAATTAACAATTAGACGGTACTATCCATCCATACTAGATCATTAGAATTAACAAATAGACGGTACCATCCATCCATACTATATGATTAGAATTAACAATTAGACGGTACTATCCATACTATATCATTAGAATTAACAATTAGACGGCGGTTAGCATGGCCCAATGGATAAGAGTTTTCGCTCATAAAACTTCCCGTGTGCTGATGCCGAGGTAGCGAGTTCAACCCCTACACCGATCAGTTGGAGTAAAATGTTGACTTCTCGTCCTTGACTTGGAGACGTAAATTACAAGTACCTCAGAGTCGAAATGGTCGCCTTAGGGCAAGGGACACTGGTAATAGGGAAAGCTAATCTACATGCAAACAGCAGTCCAGTGCACTAGAAGTGGTATCACGTGTATGGACAACACTTGAGTTGAAAGCGAGGGAACGAAAATAAAACAATAACAACAATAAGACAAACACACATGGCAACACTAACCAAGGAAAACACTGTATTCACGAGTGAAGCTTTTCGTCAGTGGTGCACGTGCTGTGTTGCTGTTGTGTGACCACCGTTGACTGACAGGGTCATGATGCCGCGTGTCATCTGTCAGTCCAAGCATGGGTTCGCAGACGGCTGACTTGGCCAATCTGGTGCCGAATATGCCTGTTACAGTGAGGACAGAAGACTGCCGACCCCGTCAGACGAACAACCTCGAATTTATGTATTTGGTTGTTTCGGAATTTGAGGATTAAAGATTTAGCACAACCCACTACTGGCACTAGACCTAGTCTAGTGTTTTCAATCCGACATGGAGAAGGCCCAAGGTTCGTACAAGAACATTAGTCATTATCAGCATTGCCAGTAGTGGATTGTGTTCAATCTTCAAACCTCAAATTGTTGCCTGGGTGCAGCGTGCTCGTTTTCTATTATTGAATTAGTCAGTGCCACTTCGTCCATTCTAATATTGATCGACTGAACGTAGCTTCCTCGATTCTATTCTTGACCGACTGAATGCAGCTTCTTCGATTCTTTTATTGACCGACTCAGTGTAATTTCCTTGAGTCTATTAATGACGCCTTCGATACCTTCCTCCATTTTTATTATTATTATCTTCCTGTGATACCACCAACCGATATTCCTGGCGTGTCTTGTGTGGATCTCATTTATGACTCTTATTGATATATAATTTATCCTTATTTCGTGACTCTTATTAATAATTAATATATCTTTATTTGTCTTATCTCATGACATAACTGCTAAATTAAAACATTATAATAACATTGTAAACGCCATATTGTTCATACACAGCGCGCACTTTTGTAGTTAGTTGTATGTCCTTTACATGACTTTGCATTCAACCCCAGCATTTAAGACTGCTTGTGATTTATTCGGCAATGTTAGTTCAGTAGTTTCCCATTGATGTTTAAAACGGCCTAAGCTTCATGCTACCGAAATCAACGCACATCGGTCTGCTTCTAAATCGTCCATCTCTAATGTCGAAACTTCGACTCCGTATGACGAGAAATTATGACACTGCGTAACAAACTATCTACTAAGCCACAGCGCCCGTTTTTATAGTACTAGCCGTCTATAGCGAAGTAATAATGAGAGAGATCAAAGATACGCCGGGAATACTAATCGGAGGTTATAATATAAACATTTTACGCTATGCAGATGACAGGGTATTGTTGGCGGATAATGCAGAAGATCTACAAAAATTGTTGGACATTGTAGTTGCAGAGAGTGTAAAGAAAGGACTCTCCTTGAATATCAAGAAAACAGTAACAATGGTGATGTCAAAGAAACAGGTGATATCAAAATAGAAAGGACAATTCTTAAACAAGTGGATAATTGTAAATACCTAGGGGCATTTATAACATCAAATGGAAGATGCAAAACAGAGATTGAGAACAGACCAGGGCAAGCAAAAGCTGCATTTCAGAAAAATGAAAAGTATCTTATGGTATGTGTCACTTTCATTGAATGTAAGAAAGAAAGTGCTGAAATGCTATATAGAATCTGTTTTGCTGTATGATAGTGAATCTTGGAATGTAAATGAACAAATTAGGAAGAACTTGGAAGCAAACAGAGATGTGGCTCCTGAGACGAATGTTGCGAATAACTTGACTGACAGAGTAACTAACAACGATTGCCTGAAAGAAGCTAATTAAACTAGAACATTATATACACAAATAAGAAAGACACCACGGCTTCCTTTTGTCATGTGATGAGAAATAAGGCATTTAAGAACATCGTGACAATTGGAAAAATCGAGGGGAAGATAGGCAGAGGCAGACTAAAAGAAATGATGCTGGATGGATTGAGACGGTGGCATGGAGGAATATCATCAGCAGGGTTGATCCAGAACACCATACACAGAGATCTGTGGAGAGACATGAACGCCTACGCCAGCTTGCAGGGCACTTGATGATGATGATGCGGCAAGAACTATACAGTTTCACATGATTGGGAACCACTGATTTATAGACAACAGGCCTCGTTGTGGGGGATCCGAAATGCCGTTTCTTGGGTCACGTTACAAAGTCACGACTTTCCAGCAAGCTATTTGTTGCAGGAATGTGATCCGACGGGCAAATATTTAATGTTTGACGGGAGCAGAACTGGCTTCCGACATGTCGTAACAAATGTACAGGTAAATAGAATCGACACCTGCACTTTTAGATGCTTGGTTATCTTTCTGTTCATCTTGTTCATCAATCGATCACGGTTTCGGAAAGCAAGAGTCGCGGTACAATACTGTACCTTTGTTCTTTTAAAATATTTCTCTTTGTTAGCTTACGTTTCTACCCACCTATCTTTCTGCATACGTATTTTTCAACCTGCCTTCCTGCCTACCTAATTCCATCCATACATATTACACCTATAATTTATTTACCCATGTAAATGTGTCTACCAATCAACCGGACTATCCGTCATGTATCGACGAAACGACCCATTCATCCATCCAACCCATCCATCCAGCTATCCATCCATCCATCTATCCATCCATCTATCCATCCAGCCAGCCAGCCAGCCAGCCAGCCAGCCAGCCAGCCAGCCATGAGGAAGTTGAAACGAACTTGGAATAGCTGAAATCTAGATGTAGTGTTATCGCATATTGCAAATAATACGGTGGGCAGAAAAGGCATCACGATGAAGTCTTAAAAATAGGGGATGGGAAATAGACAGCTATTGAATGATAGAAACACACCAAGTGATCTAGGTTTGGTCACAATATTAGACATAAGTCTGTTACAGAAAATACTGGAGGGCAAAGGCAAAGAATGGACCTCTAAGGTAAATAACTACATCAGACCAGTATGTAAGGGCATTGGGGTACATGTCACAGACTACCGCTGGGTGAAGAGGGTTAGTGAGAATACGAGACAGTGGAGTTACATGTTACACGACATCAACACCAAGCTTCCGACTGACTGACTGACTGACTGACTGACTGACTGACTGACCTAATGAATGCATGGATGAATGAATTAATTAATGAGGGGATGAATGAATGATTGAATGAATGAATGAATGAATGAATGAATGAAGTGAGGGATGTCTGCTGTTGAAATTTTCTTTCAGTTGTAATAGACTGAACTTTTAATTAATTTGAAGTTTATGTTGCCTTCAAAACAGCTAGGTTATACGGGGATTATGTGAAAAGTAAACAAATCGCTGTGAAACAGTTTTATTACTGGCCACTATTTTTGGCTTTCCGTACATTAAGAGAAATTAAGCACGTGTACACCTCGGAGGAGCAAATGGATTATCATGGTCTGGCAAGAATGAGGCAGCGAGGAGTGACGAGGGGATCTGGCCGACGCTTGACGCTCAGAGGAAAGGCGAGACGGACATATAATCAGATTGCTACTATTGGTGTTGGAAATCTTCGCTGGCTGCTGAGGATGGGGACGGAGCGCCTATGGGAATGCCCCGAATGCTGTGATGTCGGTTCCTAGATCAATCAATTAATCAATCACATTAAGAGTCAAGCGATGGTGTCTATGTGTCCCGAAAAACATGTTTCAGCACTGGACAAAATACTAAACACTACTGGGCACAGTGGATTAACCCAGCCAACACTTCATGACAGAACCACTCTGTAAAATCCACTTGCACATTTTACGTTATAAATAGTGTCTGTCTTCGCCACCCAAGACAGAAAATTCAACAAAAGCCACTCTGTGCTTGACATTTATATCCAAGTTTTTAGTGTTTGCTTCAAAGCCACAAAATGGCCTCCCATCAACCATTAATGTGACGCGCCAGAAAGTGCACTTACATTTTATTATGTGCTTTGTGAAACTGCTAGACTTAATTCTGTAAACATCCTGCTTTTTCACGTGTGATTATTCCGAGAATGGGTCCATTACCCTTACAATGCACAACATATTAAACACACTTGTCTATTACACGGTTCCCTAGGTCTAAGCAATATTTATATTTGCAGAATTCATGTGCGCAGGGTGATTAAGTGCTGTCATGGCCGCTACTTACACGAAAGATGGCGGCTTTGAAATCCGGCTATGAGTATCTATAAATAAGACACATACGATGTTATAATCTCCGTGATACTGGGGTGGTGTATTCTATACCTTGTCATCTTATCTTACATCCCATACCATGAGGCGTTGGTGATCATGTCTATCCAGTCTACTGTCTTGTGTGCAGTCATTCATTTCCGATGTTGATGTCCCTCCATGCCATAATATCCAACTGTCCATCGTCTTCTCTCTTGGTCAAATCATGCCTCTTCCCGCCTCCTACTTTCCGACTGTGACGACACACTTCAGCTTTCTCCTTCTCATGACATGCCCAAAGAATGCGAATTGTCTTCTGATGTTATAGTAACCAGTTCTCTTTGCGAGGTAACTTCTTTCCAGACATCTCCATAACTCTTTCCATCCGCCCATGGTGTTCTCATCATTCTTCATAAAAATCACAATCCGCAGCTTCCACACAATTCACACTTCTCTGCTAATTGTCCACGATTCGCTTCCGTATATTAATACTGACTGTATATAACTCTTAAGAACACTTTTCCTCACAGCCTTCTCATACAAGGGGAAACACAGGCCACCGTGTATGTAAGTTGAGAACGCTGACCATCCATGGCAGTTGGAGATCACGAAAAACAACAAACCAGTTTCATTCTCAAAGAGGTTATGAATTGGGCATCCTGATCTTTCTGATGTCCGAACTAATGATTTGGGCATCCTGATCTTTCTGATGTCCTTCACACACCAATTATATGTTCAGCATTATGTCTGTTAAATTCATTTGGTATATAAAAGAGTAAAGGACCCGTTAACACGCCTTAAGACGCACTGAGTATATTGTACTAGATCTGTTTTTCTTTAGGTTAATCGTCTCTCTGTGATGTATGTAGTAAATATAACTTCGATCGGCTTTTATTTCCCAGGATATTTTCTGGTACCCGTTGTAGATTGGGAGCCCAGATAAATTGTTTAAAAATATTCGTCTCGATGGGGGTTCGAAAAAATGGCCACCGAGCCGACATGCACTCAGGATGGATATAATCTAAGCAGTCGGCAACGTTCATGAGTCAAAATAGTTCCAGTATGCATTGTATGTTTCTTTAGAACTTTAATCTCCGCAATGAGTAAATCATCGGACTGGGAAAATGGAACTGGCCATCTTTACAGGAATACAGTCACGCGTGGCAGAAAGGACACTGCGGACAGACACCCTTCACCGGCATACAAAAACCACATGACATTGATACAATCACATTAATCACGATACGAAAGCAAAAAAAAATAAAAAAGAAACAGCCACTTATATTTAAAGCGTCGGTCCTACTGTTCCTTCTCCTCGTCCTTCTTTTTTCTCTTCCTCTTCCTCTTCTTCCCTCCTCCCCCCTCCCCCACTTCTTCTTCTTCTTCTTCCTTCTTTTACTTCTTCCTCCTTTCTCCTCTTCCTTCTTCTACTTCTTCCTCCCATCTCCTCCACCACACCCTCTTTTTCTACATCTTCTCTGTACACATTTAAACGTCAATATAGTAAATACAAAGAAAGCAGCCGTCAACCTGAGCTTATCAACATCGCCACAGAATGTGTCTACAAATGGACCAGGCATGGGCCAAAACAACAGCAGCTTTTGCTTGATCCCTCTGCAAATTGACCCCATACGCAGTCATCATTAAGCCTGATAACTTACACTGTTTCATAAAACCTATGGCTCAGAACGTCCAACTTCGACAAGCATTTTCTCGCGTCTGCTTCCTCTAGCCTTCTGCGAACCAATAACAATAATTACTCACAGACTTCTGCCAGTCTGATCCTCCCATCAGGAAACAGTATTTATTGGTGTCAGTTGTTTCCTGTCTTAGTGCAAGGTCACGGGAAGTGCGAACTGTTTCTTATAAATTCGTGCATTCCAGCCCGACCGCCTGAACATGTCGGATAGATGTAACTAATTTTATTAAAGCAAGGAATTGCAGCCTGGAGTCTTCTCCCCTAGCAGTATGTTTCTTCTGTGTCACGCCACTGTCAGTACTTGATATTCACAGCACATATAAATGTATTTTCAGCTTGATCAATTGCATTCCTGTTGCGTTCCATTTAGCCAAACTCGAGATTCAAACCCTAAATTAGAATTAGTTTAAAACATTTCAATATAGGGATACACACAGCTGGATGCAGCGCACACTTGAGTGTGCGTGCATATGAGAACTAATCTCTCAATTACATTAAAGTTATGTTTTAACAAGGAGCATAGAAGCTGAATACAACTTTGTACCTCGCCAATTTTAAATCCAGCACTGCCTGTATGATGAGTGGCCCATATTTAGATAACACGGCACTTAGTGTCTGATCTGGTCAGTATCTCACCTGACCTCCCAGTAGTTTGTCTGTTGGTTACTGCAGGAGATAAACCGAACTCGGAGCCACGTGATAATGAAAAACATCCTGCTTCGAAGACGAATTGAACACAGGGCTATCAGGACGACAAATGTCAACGCTACCTACCTCACCACTGTAGCATCATCAATATTTGTACAATCTGGATTCCTGTAGCTTGAGTTCAATCACCAGTAGTACCGTGTTTCCCCGAAAATAAGACCTACCCCTATAATAAGCGCCCTAGCACGATGTTTCAGGATGAGTTTAATATAAGACCTACCCCTAAAATAAGCTCTAGTTAAGATCGTCAGCTAGAATGAGAGACTTGTTGCCGAATGGCCAGTCGGAGTACAGACGCCACTGGTGCGCACTTGATTTGGAGAGTTATGACGATGTTCCAGAAGATGATGACATGACTGTATTTGAATAAATGCAGAATTTTGTACATGAATAAATATAGATGTTTGTATCTGAAAAAGAAACATATAAAACATCCCCGAAAATAAGCCCAAGTGAATTTTTAAGCTAAACTTAATATAAGACCCGGTTTTATTTTCGGGAAATCACGGTAACAGGATTTTGTTTTTTCAGACTTCCCAGACCCTGGGTTCAACGTGGTCTGGGAAAATGGAACCAAGTAGTTTTCAGCATTGAGGAACTTATTTGAAATTAAAGCAGCTGAAGAAAGCAACTGGTCCCTCCACCTCATTATGCCGCGAGCTAGTATAACTGAAGGCCACATATTTTACAAATAGTTGTTGTATGTACAATCTGAAAGTTAACTGATTCAATGCCAAGCAAAAAGTAAGTTTGGACCGAACATGGCACACAGTCAAGTGAATAAGTATTATAATGTAAACTTCACTCACTGAGCATTGAAACTGCGGAAGATACGAAGAAACAAAACAAATAACATGATGACTCTAGTATGGCGATATATTGTCCTTCTGTCCGAATGGGCAGTCACAGCTGGACGATATACTATCCTTCGACACTGATTCCTTAAGATTGTCACGTGACGGAGTAAGAAAAGTTACGCATTCACACATTCTAGGCGACAGAATAATGAGACAGGGTGCTCACTGGCCTTTCCAGCTACCTTTACTTCTTTGGATTTTCATAAATGGTCTGGGAAATAGTCGACTTCTTTTTAATTAAGCGACTATTTCCCAGATCATTTCTGAAAATTATTCGGTACACATTTTATAAAGTTGATTAAAAGCGAGAGAACCGACTTCACTGCAATCACTTCTACCTTATATAGTTCGGCCTTTCTTCGCAGAATGACAAATCGCCGGTCGAGAGCAACGCACAAAACACGAAATATATACCTCCCAGGATCTAATGATACTCGGAAATTGCACTTGTCTGAAAGATTCAGTCCGAAAATGATCCTACGACATTCATAGTGATAATAATAATAATAATAGTAATAATAATAATAATAATAGTAATAATAATAATAATAATAATAATAATAATAATAATAATAATAATAATAATAATAATAGAGCTGGTGATTGGTCGTAAAACCCGATAGCTATCATTGCTGGCGATTAAACCCAGACCCACTGTCTCGGCAATCAAGAACACTAACCACTATGCTACCACTGCTTACAGCATCTAGAACCTGAACGCTTTGATTGCACATATATGGGATATTCTGATGAACGTAGGCAGTAGTCGCAGGCGATTATATATTTCCTCTAGCTCTCACATCTGGTGTTTATTTTAATAAATGCTCACGTTCATATCTAACTATACCACTGGAGATATACCTCATGAATTATGTAATTCTATATTTATTACAATCGCGGAGACAACAGGAGCCTTGGAATGTGATCAACATCGAACAATTAGTATAATGAGCCACATCACGAAGATTTTGCTAAGAATTATCATGCAAAGTGTTAGGAAGAAAATAGAACCCGAAATAGGAGAAGAACAATGTGAGTTTGCAGGAGGCAAGGGTACAGTAAATGCTGTATGTATATATGCTGAGAACATTAATTGAACGTTCTATAGAAGTAAACACAGACCTAAATCTTTGCTTTCGCTAAAGTAAGACATGTAAACATGATAAAGATGCTTACAGATCTTCAAAATATATTGGAAACAACAAACTGCCATAAGGATTGATAATGAAGTAGGTCAATATCAGCGTATTAAGAGAGGTGTGAGACAAGATTGTGTAATGTCCCCAGATCTTTTTTCCCATTACTGTGAAAATATTTTCAGAAATGTAGAAGATATGCAAAGAATCATTATTGGAGGACGAAACATCAATAACATGAGATATGCGGATGATACAGTATTGACTGAAGACAATAAACAGGATCTGCAATATTTAGTACATGCGATTGTTGTACACAATGAATTACTAGGCATATAACTAAATTGTAAGAAGATAACGATTATGGCAGTCACTAGGAAGAAGGAAATGCCACAATGCAATATACAAGTAAATGGAAATATTCTTAAACAAGTGAATCGGTACAATTATCTCGGAACAGTCATAACATCTGATGGGAGGTGCCTTGAAGAGATTAGAACAAGGATCGCCATGGAAAACATGCTGACTAATAATAAGATGTTATTTGCAACAAGAAAATAAGTGTTCTCCATAGAACGTGTGCTTTTGTATGGATGTGAAGCGTGGACAATGAGCAAACAGGCTGAAAAACAGCTGATGGCTGTGAAAATGTGGTTTCAGAGGAAAATGCAAAAAATAACATGGACAGACAGAACAAGGAATGACCAAGTCCTACAAGAAACAAATGAAAATCGTAAACTGGTTAGAGAAATTAGACGTAGAAAGTCAAACATTTGTGGTCACGTTATGATAACAAATAAATCGAGGGGAAGAAAACAAAGGGTAAACAGAGAAGTAAATACCTGGATGGCTTGGTCCCGTGGCATAGTCGAGCCAGGAACACTGAGCTGATCCACGACTCTAGTGATCGAATGAGATGGCGAGACATGACCACCCACGCTTAACGACATGGCACATGATAATGATGATACCACTGCAGCAGACTGAAGAATCCTTTGTTTAACGAAGGAAAAACGGATATAAAGCTATACCTGTTCGCTCCCCAGTATCCTTGTCTTTAATTACTCGGTGATGCATTTCTATAAACGTGCCAACGGAATTTGAAATGCTTTCTTTTCATAAAAAAATTATCACACATGTACGACCTTGCAAAAATCACGGGTGCAATTTTACGCTGATCCTACCGAACACACCCACCCAGTGAAAAGCAATGTTTTCTTAGCTCACACAAGACACTCAAAGGCAGGGTGGCATGGAACCGAACACCGAAGGTACAATCTTCACCACGTGTGCTTTCAGCAACGAATGTCAATCAATGCAGACAAGAATGATTGATTTCAACAGGTGATCCATTGTCTTCCGGCATGGTAATATGCCAGGGAAAATACAATCATGTCCCTATTTTTACCCACCCAACAAGCAAGAATCATGTTGTGGGTACATGTCTGAGCTGCAAATTCTGAGGCGCTTGAGGGTGTCTTTGACTCTCTCGACAGCAGTTTTCGGTCATTACGTTCGTTTCTACAGAATGCAGGATTTACCATGGAAGAGCCATTGGCTGACTACGGGAGATGCTTCGACAAGCATCATAGTTGTACATCTTGGTGCTGTCCTGTATTTCCTTGGCCACAACCTCACTTGGCAACAGTTGTTGTTGTTGCTGCTGGTTCTGCGACTGTTGTTGCTGTGTTTGTAGAGCAATCTTGGTGTCTGATTGTCAACACTGTTGTCTTCATAGCACTCCTGAGGTCTTACTGTCAAAACTGTTGTCGTTGTATTCATAGGAATCCTGGGGTCTGATTGCCAAAACTGTTGTCTTCAGAGCAATCATGGGTCTGATTGCGAAAACTGTTATCTTTGTCTTCATGGCAATCCTGGGGTCTTATTGTAAAATCTGTTGTCTTCAGAGCAATCCTGGGGTCTTATTGTCAAAACTGTTGTCTTTAGAGCAATCATGGGCTTTGATTTTCAAAACTATTGTCTTCAGAGCAATCATGGGGTCTGGTTGTCAAAGCTGTTGTCTTTGTTTTCATGGCGATCATGGGGTCTGATTGTCAAAACGGTTGTCTTCAGTGCGATCCTGGGGTCTGATTATCAAAACTGTTGTCTTCCGAGCAATCATGAGGTCTGATTGTCAAAACTGTTGTCTTCAGAGCAATCATGGGATCTGGTTGTCAAAATTCAGTTCATATTTCTTATTATCAGACCATACGGGTGTAACAGGAATTAAACAAGCTGATAAGTTTGCAGGCAGGGTATGGAGGGTACTGTAAGAAGAGATAGTTTGTCGTTACTTTCTGAACGACCGGCACTCGTACCCTTGTATGAAAATCAACGCAATGTGGTCTGCTACCAAATCGCCCACAGCTGTTCTTCGAACGCGGCATGCAGGATTACAAGTTGCGCTGGTAACTCCTTCACCAGAGAGCCGGTTGAGAGGCAGGTTATTTAAATAAATCAAGTAATGGTTGTGAATCTGTCACCTTGACCAGACAGCCAGAACATTGAATGAAAAGAGATGAAGCCAGACAAGAAAGCCAGGAAAGGGGACAAAGAAGAAGAGTAAACCAAAATAGACCAGGTTCGTCAGCGGCCACGCGCCGAGGGAGGTACTCAGGAGGGCAGGTGAACACTTGTGAACTGAACAGTTTCATATGCAGAGAAGACAAGCTGTCGACCAATTAACTAACTCTTGGTTTAATTTTTTTTTTTAATGTACAACAAACTGCAACTTGCAACAAGAAAATAAGTGTTGAGTTGCTCCATAGAACGTGTGCTTTTGTATGGATGTGAAGCGTGGACAATGAGCAAACAGGCTGAAAAACATCTGATGGCTGTGAAAATGTGGTTTCAGAGGAAAATGCAAAAAATAACATGGACAGACAGAACAAGCAATAACCAAGTCCTACAAGAAACAAATGAAAATCGTAAACTGATTAGAGAAATTAGACGTAGAAAGTCAAACATTTTTGGTCACGTTATGATAACAAATACGAGGGGAAGAAAACAAAGGGAAAACAGAGAAGTAAATACCTGGATGGCTTGGTCCCGTGGCATAGTCGAGCCAGGAACACTGAGCTGATCCACGACTCTAGTGATCGAATGAATGATTCTATAATTCTTCTATAATCAGAAGTTATAGAGGAGCTGAGTGCCACAGTGACCACTTCCTCGTTGGAGCAAAATTTAAAATAAAACTTAAGAGAGCTTTCTATATTAAATTACAAAGATTACACCCAACATATAACAGAGAAAAACTGCAAGACATTACAGTCAAAGAGAAATTTACAGATGAAATAAAATGTAAACTTGAAACTCTGCAAAACCCTTTGGAGGAAAGCATTGACCAAACTTGGTTGAACATCAAGAATACAATTCAGTCTACCGCAGAAGAATGTCTCGGTGTGTTAACCACGCATAGAAAGAACAGATGGTTCAATAAAAAATGTGAAGAAGCAGTCATTAGGAAGAAGAATGCCAGACATGTATGGTTAAATGACATCAATAACATCCAAAAGGAAGAGCATTATAGAAATGAATGTAAAGAGGCTACAAAAATAGTCAGACAGCAGAAGCGAGAATATATGAGTAATATAATCAAAGATATGGAAACTAATCACCAGAAAAATGAATCCAGAAAATTTTTTAAAGAACTGAAGTCAATGAAACGAGGGCACCAACAAAACATATATGGTTTAAAAGACAAAAATGGGAATATGATAAATACCAATGAGGAAATGTGCAACACATGGAAAGAATATTTTATTGAATTACTAAATTGTGAAGCTCCAAGTAACATTTTCTCACAGGAAGAGGTTCTAACATGCGAACCACAAATTGAAGAACCTACATTTGAAGAAATCCTATATGTAATCACACGACTTAAAAACAATAAGGCAACTGGGACTGATGGAATTGCTGCTGAATTTATAAAGGCAGGTGGCCATGCATTACATCTAAAGCTATACGAACTAATAATAAAAATCTGGAGGACAGAAGAATTACCCCATGACTGGAAAGAGTCATTATTGATACCTATCTTTAAGAAAGGAGACAAGTTCCAATGTGGAAATTATAGAGGAATATCACTACTGTCCACAAGCTATAAGATACTATCCGCAGTATTACTAAATAGACTAAAACCATATTCAGAAGACATATTAGGTGACTACCAGGCGGGTTTTAGACAAAACAGATCAACAATAGATCAGATATTTATCTTACGACAAATAGCCGAGAAACATTGGGAATATAAAAGAGATCTCCATAACATTTTTGTGGATTTTAAAAAGGCTTATGATAGTGTCCATAGGAATAGTCTATGGAATGCTATGCAGGAATTTGGAATACCAAGGAAGTTAATCAACATGACCAGACTATGCATGGAAGATACTTATAATATAGTAACATATAAAGGCAGGAAATCAGACCCCTTCCAAATAACATCTGGCTTGAAACAGGGTGATGCACTATCGCCGCTACTCTTCAATCTGGCTCTAGAGAAAGTTGTAAGGAAGGTAAAGGAGGAATGTGATATTGGAGGAACATCCAAGCTGCTTGGTTATGCAGATGATATAGATATTATAGGGCAAAGTGAACAAAAGACATTGGAAATATTGACTCACTTAAAGGAAAAAGCCCAACAGATGGGGCTGGTTATCAACCAAGATAAGACAGAATATATGGTAATTTCAAGAGACGGAATGGCTAGAAACTCTGGCCACATACAAATAGATAATATGACCATTAAAAGAACGGAAACATACAAATACCTGGGTACGATCTTCAACTGCTCCAACATCATAAGGGAAGAAATACAAACTAGAATCAACTCTGGAAATAAGATATACTATGCACTACAACATCTACTAAAATCAAAGGCGCTATCTCGTAACACCAAAATCACAATATACAAAACACTGATCAGACCAGTTGTGCTGTATGGCTCTGAAACCTGGAGTACAACGAAAAGAGACGAAGCCTTGTTACAAACCTTTGAGAACAAAATTTTAAGACGCATCTTTGGACCCATTAGGGATACACAAAGTGGAGAGTGGAAAAGAAGAAGTAACAAAGACATTTATGATCTGTTTAAGTCCCCGCTAATCACTGGTATCATGAAGGCTAATAGACTACAATGGCTGGGGCATTTAGAAAGAATGGAAGATAATAGGGAAACAAAACTCGCTTACACTCAGGAAATAAATGACCGTAGACCCCGATGTAGACCAAGAAGGCGGTGGAGAGATAATACATGTACAGACCTACAAGCACTTGGAATCAACGACTGGCAAGAGAAGGTCCACCAGAGAGACGAATGGAGACGGATTGTATTTGCAGCAAAGAACCTCAATGGCTCGGAACGCTGAAGAAGAAGAAGAATGTACAACAAACATACGACAAAATATCCTTTCCTTTTCGCCACGATAATGGAAATCACTTTAGTATATTAGAACAAAGCTGGCTGGTGGACGTCAAGCACGTGATGTTAAACAGGTAACACATACACAAATGAACGAATGTAAACAAAAAGAAAAGATTGCAGCAATAAATAATGTATCACGTTATGAATAATTACACATTTCGTTATACAAAATACGCGCATAATCACATACATAAACACATGTATCTTAATGTATCTTAATCTTAGTTCACGTTGTGTGATTTCTGCAGTATATAATCCGGGACGAGATACAGAGAAATATGTCAGGCAATAAATAGTGCAGTCTACTGTTTATGTCTTCGTTAGTCAAACATCATCATCATCAAGTGCCCTGCGAGCTGGCGTAGGCGTTCATGGCTCTCCACAGATCTCAGTCTTTGGTTTTCTGGATCAACTCTGCTGCTGATATTCCTTCATGCCACCGTCTCAATCCATCCATCATAGTCAAACATACATAAATAATAAAAACACTGAATACTGAGTTTAAGAATCCACATCACAGAGCACGGAACCTTCCCACACATGCTCAACCCTCTCCTTCCCCCTTTCAAAAGCCACCGGTAGAGTTATCATGCTGATTATCCCAGTAAGTATTTGATTAAAAACATCATCGCCTGGTTTTTTCCTCGACGCTTTGAACATTGTTCAGACTAATTAAAACACAGGCCAGATAAAAATAATGACAACTTGTATATCAAAATAATAATCAATGAACGCAAACAAAATAAAGACATCAGGAGAAAACGCTCGCAGCTAGCCAAAATTCACATCTTCCCCGAAGTTCATTTTCGCATACATGCAGTTGGTTATACAAAGTGTTTCTTTTCTGAACAGTTCAAATCTTTCTGTCTCGAAATTTCTAAGCCTTATTCCATATATTGTTTTAGGTTTGTTCATGGACTTTTGTTTATTAAATTTAGACTAACATGGTATTACATGTATGAGAACAGAGAGATAAGATGGGCTGAATTTTCAGTCGGGCCTGCGTGCCCAATTCTTAACACTTTAAAAATAAAGTTTGTTCGTTCGTTCTTTTTGACTAACAGCAAGAATTTAACCCCCCAAAAAACCCCGAGCCACTGAATATATTTTCCCCGATATCCCTACTTCCAACTCGGCAATGTATAACTATACTATCCGCATTACTCTTTATTTAAGAAAAATATACCAACTTTCTCTCTGTCACACAGCCTCTCTCTCTCTCTCTCTCTCTCTCTCTCTCTCTCTCTCTCTTTCTCTGTATCTCTCTCTGTCACACTCTCCCTCTCTGTCTCCCTCCCTTCTCTCTGTGTCTTTTGTGTCTCTGCCTCTGTGTGTCTCTCTCTGTTTCTCTCTGCGTGTCTCTCTTATATCTCTGCTTCTCTCTGTCTCTCCTTCTATCCATCTCTCTCCTTCTAACTCTCTGCCTCTCTCTCTATCTCTGTCTCTGTCTTTCTCCTTCCTCCTCTCTCTATGTCTGTCTCCCTCTCTCTCTCTCTCTCTCTCTCTCTCTCTCTCTCTCTCTCTCTCTCTCTCTCTCTCTCTCTCTCTCTCTCTCTCATCCTCACCTTCCACATACATAACCCCTTGAGTAAATCAAATCAACCCGCTTCAACGTTCAGACAATATAAAATAAAACTACCGGCAGTAACAGATTTACTGGCAATTTTTTTCAGCGATAACCGAGAAAACGAGCAATATTTGCCGCAGTCAACGACTGGTTGTGGTTGTATCTTGTGGATTCTGTGGTTAGTTGTTAGCGGTACGTCTTGTCTGGCTCCGGCCAAGTGTTGTTATCTAGGCAGACAAGATTTAACGCCTGGCTGTAGACAGACAGGAATGTTATTGTACAGCAGGTTGAAGACAGATTTTCAACACCAGGCTTCCTGGAAATATCTACATCCGAGTCGGGGGTTTGTTGCTGCCGGTGGTGTAAAGATGTAGAGGGGACGATATGTTTGTAGTTGTGAGTAAGTGATTTGTGTGGTTGAGAGGTAGCGTGTTTCTTATAGCCGTTGTTGCTCAGACTTTTATCACCGTTTATTCTTATCCAGTGAGGGAGGGTTGTTTGTAACGTAGTAAATATAAATAGAGAGTGAGAGAGAGACGACGTAGGGAAAGACAGAGAGAGAGAGAGAGAGAGAGAGAGAGAGAGAGAGAGAGAGAGAGAGAGAGAGAGAGAGAGACGACGTATAGAGAGAGAGAGTATGTGTGAGAGAGTGAGTGAGTGAATTAAGGAGTGAGTTAGAGAATGAGAATAAGTGAGAGAGTGAGTTAGAAAACGAGAGAAACAGTGAATTATGAGAGTGAGATGGTGAGAGTGTGCGTCAGAAAGTGAGAGAAAATGAGAGAGACAGAAAGCGACAGACATAGAGATAGTGTGGTGAATGAGAAAGTGGGTGAGAGAGTGTCAGAGACAGAGATGGACGGACAGATGGATTGGATGGTTTTGAATGGAAAGACAGACAGACAGACAGACTGATGGATGGATAGATAGACAGGGTGAGAGAGATAAAGAGAGCTTATAGAAACATACTTAGCAACAGGTTATATTCTGATCAGATTTCATTCATACATGATTTGTTCCTGATCATATGTTTCTAGGGTTGAGCCAGCTCCACGGACAGATTCGCCATATCATCTGTCTTGTGGGGAAGAGCTGCCAACGATATACTGACCGTATCTCCCTACCCCAAGTGCAGTATGGCTAAAATAACAGGTCACAATGGACTAGAAAAGGGATATCTTGATGTGTCCCTTTTATGGTTATATTATCTTCTACACTAGTGCTTCAACCAACAGGGAGATTACAAAACACTTGTAAAGTACCCTTGTTCACGCCCTGAGGAGTGTTTGGTATTATAGGGTCTACGCATCATGGCCCAGGCCAATCGGCACTCGAAGGGTGATGTGATTAACATCACGCCAGATGCCTTTACCTTGCAGGAAAATTCAGGATACCCTTTGTAGTCTGGGTCGACATCTGAGCACAAATCATCATCATCATCACCAAGTATCCTGCCAGCTGGCGTAGGCGTTCATGTCTCTCCACAGATCTCGGTCTTTGGTTTTCTGCATCAACTCTGCTGCTGATATTCCTACATGCCACCGTCTCAATCCATCCATCATCATTTCTCTTGGTTTGCATCTGCCTCTCTTCCCCTCGATCTTTCCAGTTGTCACGATGTTCTGCAATGCCTCTCTTCTCATCACATGACCGAAGAAAGATATTTGTCTTTTTCTTATTGTTGTATATAATGTTCTAGTTTCATTAGCCTGTTTCAATTCAAAGCACAAATCAGCGGAAACAAATGTCCGCCTCGACGAAAAAGAATTAACACATTTCAAAATGTCAGTTCTCAATGACATTTCCTTCATAGTCAGGGTAAAGGCAAATTACCAGTTATGATTATTAAAGATAAACAAGAAACATAATTAATTGAATTATATCCTTAGGTGTAAAAGGTTTTAAATACAAGAAACATGATTCAGTGAATTATATCCTTAGGTTTAAAAGGTTTTAAAGACAAGAAACGTGATTCATTGAATTATATAGTTAGGTTTAAAAGGTTTTAAAAACAAGAACCAAATTTCATACCTACAGAAGTCAAAGCAGTTATACAGAAAAGTCCTAAAAACATATCACCAGGTCCAGATGGAATAACCACAGAATCTAATCAGGCCCGTGGAAAAACAGGAGTTAAATGGCTAACAAGACTTTTTAATATAGCATGAGAAGAAAGAAAAGTCCCAGATGATTGGCAACAGGCAATAATATTACCAATATGGAAAAAGAAAGGCAATATGACATCGTGCGAAACATACAGAGGTATATCACTCCTGAGCCATATAGGGAAAATGTACGCAAAACTACTTGAACAAAGACCTAGACCCATAGTTGAACAACAGTTAAGCAAAGTACAATTAGGTTTTCGGAAAGGTAAAAGTTGTACTGGTGCACTATTTACACTTAGACAAATATGTGAAAAAAAAACTATAGAATATAGTGACCAGCAGAATATTGTGTTTGTAGATCAGGAAAAAGCTTTCGATAGAGTAGACAGATACAAATTATGGACCATCCTTGAAGACTACGGGATACCAGGACAATTGCTAGAAAATATCACTCGAGCCGAAGTGCAGTAAGAACATAAGAAGGTATATCAGATATGTTCACAGTCAATACAGGAGTAATACGGGGATGTGTGCTCTCTCCTCTGCTATTTAATATCTACATGGACAGAATATCCAAAGAAGCAAGTCTTGACAGAACAGATTCAGAAGATTTAGAACTCTTTACTCCAGATGAAACAACTGATCCACAGGAAATAAATGAACTTCTATTTGCAGACGATCAGTGCCTGTTTTACAGCGACGAGGGCAGACTACAAAATCATATTCATAATCTGAGTTCGACATGCAGTCGATACAATATGAGTATAAATACAGCCAAAACTGACGCAATGCAAGTTAGCAGATCACCGGCCCTCTAAGTATACAGATAAATAGCACAACTCTGAAACAAGTTAAAGAATTTAAATATCTTGGAAGTATCATCACAGAAGATGGCAGGTTGGACAGAGAAATCGAACTCAGATGTCAAAAAGCTAGTGCACTTACATATCAACCAACTATCACCCTTACTGAAACATCCAAATTATACCCATGTCCGCAAAACGACAGATAATAAACAGCATATTCACACCAACCCTATGCTACCAATCTCAAACATGGACTTTAACCAAATCACACTTTCGCAAAATCAACACCTGTGAGATGCGTTGCCCGAGGAGAGCTGCCAACTTAACAATTCGAGACCGAATAAGAAATGCTGTTATCAGACAGACAATGGGATCAACACCTTGTGCCACATTTATTGAAAGACAGAAGATCAAGTGGTTTGTCCATGTCGTTAGAATGCAACACCATCAATTACCATCACTGGCCTTACATCAAAGATCATCTGCGACGATATCAAGAGGGCGCGCAAGAAGAAAATGGATTGACGACATCAAAGACATTGTACAATCACACGGAATGACACTATCCAGTGCCGCCCACCGGGCGCTGGAGCGCAAACTATTTCTCCCCACAACGCTTGACATCAAATGTGCTATCTTGTAACACCAAAATCACAATATACAAAACACTGATCAGACCAGTTGTGCTGTATGGCTCTGAAATCTGGAGTACAACGAAAGGAGACGAAGCCTTGTTACAAACCTTTGAGAACAAAGTTTTAAGACGCATCTTTGGACCCATTAGGGATACACAAAGTGGAGAGTGGAAAAGAAGAAGTAACAAAGACGTTTATGATCTGTGTAAGTCCCCGCTAATCACTGGTATCGTGAAGGCTAATAGACTACAATGGCTGGGGCATATAGAAAGAATGGAAGATAATAGGAAAACAAAACTCGCTTACATTCAGGAAATAAATGACCGTAGACCCCGAGGTAGACCAAGAAGACGGTGGAGAGATAATATATATATACAGACCAACAAGCACTTGGAATCAACGACTGGCAAGAGAAGGTCAACCAGAGAGACGAATGGAGACGGATTGTATCTGCAGCAAAGAACCTCAATGGCTTGGAACGCTGAAGAAGAAGAAGACAACGCTTGACGGCAGAAGTGGAAGATGATGATGATGATGATGATGATGATGATGATGATGATGATGATGATGATGATGATGAAAGACAAGAAACATGATTAATTGAATTATATCCCTAGGTTTAAAGGTTTTAAAGACAAGAAACAGTGATTAATTGACTTATATCCTTAGGTTTAAAGGTTTTAAAACAAGGCACATAGTTAATTGATTTATATCCTTAGGTTTAAAAGGGTCTAAAGACAAGTAATAGAATTAAATGAATTATATCCTTAGGTTTAAACGGTTTTAAAGACAAGAAAATTGATTAATTGAATTATATCCTTAGGTTTAAAAGGTTTTAAAGACGAGAAACATGATTAATTGAATTATATCCTTTGGCTTAAAAGGTTTTAAAGACAAGAAACATGATTAATTGAAATATATCCTTAGGTTTAACAGGTTTGAAAGACAATAAACATGAATAATTGAATTATATCCTTAGGTTTAACATATTTTAAAGACAAGAAACATGATTAATTGAATTACATCCTTAAGTTTAAACAGTTTTAAATAAAGAAAAGATGATCGACTTCATTGCACTGGGTTTTATCCCATATGGCTCGGTCTCTTTCCGAAATCATGGCTCAGAACATGGACTCGGCAGCTCCGCTCCAACTACGATCCCTGGAGTCAGAGAGAAAATGTCCTTCGTGAACCGAATGACGCAGTTCGGAGACGAACCATCAGCCTTAAGCTCGAGGCAAGTGCCTTAGCCACTTCGCCATGTAGATTCCACAGTGTTCTTCTTCCCACTGCCACTCCCCACCTTGTAAGTCAGAAAACTTGTATCGGCGTAGTAATCTGCAGCTAAACCTGGATGGGGAAACTATTTATTTCCGCCAAAAAAACTCCGCACAGGTTAAATGTAATCCCTCAAAGACAAAGAAACTCCCGGAGATGTAGTAACGCGTGAAATTTGGCAACAGAACACCTTCTTAAAAACATATAAAACAGCCTGCTTTAAATATCTACAGGCCCGTTACAACTTTTTCTTAGGCCTTATAGTTGTGCACGATAAGGGAAACGCAGCCAGGGCCCTTTGGGTTTAATGAATAGTGTGGAAGAACAGAAACGTTGTTATGGCCAGGAGAGAACGGTACGGAAGAAAGTGTCAGAGGTTCTGGACGAAACTGGGGGATGGGAGGAAAGATCAGACGAACACATCTGGGAAGGTAAACCCGCAGACGTCGGATGTGTCGGCCTAACGGCGCAAGAAACGCAGCTCTGCTGTAATCAGACACAACGCAATCACGACCGGAAAAAAAAAAAACTCCGGATGAACGAAGAAGAAGAAGAAGAAGAAGAAGAAGAAGAAGAAGAAGAAGAAGAAGAAGAAGAAGAAGAAGAAGAAGAAGAAGAAGAAGAAGAAGAAGAACCAGAATCAGAAGAAGAAGAAGACGGTCACATAATCAGACAACATCTGGCACTATTAGTATTGGAACTCTTCGCTGGCTGTTAACACAACATTCACCGAGTGCCAAATGTTCTATTAAATACGAGGTGAGTATCATACATCGATTATCATTACCCTCTGAGGACAACAATGGCCTTCAAATGAATTAGCTTATGAGGGAAAAACCATGGGCAGTTGCTTTTTACGGCTCACTAGGTAGCAGGAGTATTAATCTGAGCCGGGGTTAGACTCTAATGTAACTTCTAATTGAAGTTGAACGGGGTAGGGGTAATGGTAGAATCAAATTCATACATTGAATAAGCCTCAAGGGTGTTTTATTAATCTGAGCCAGGGTTGGACTCTAATACAACTACTAATTGAGGTTGAATAGGGTAGGGGTAATGGTAGAATCGAATTCATACATCGAATAAGCCTCAAGGGTGGAAAAGTATTCATTACTTCCCACTTGGATCGTTGTCTAACTCTTGCTCGCATGCCTTTAACCTTATCCTTCAGCATGGTCTTTATAAGCGTGTTAAGTCTTTTAACGTGGCCGAATTATTTCGCTTGAATCTTTTATAAGTCTTTCATCAACTTTCTTTTCGTTCCGTCTTTCTAGAACCTCTGTGTTTCATTGTTTTTGTTTCCATGAAATACGACATTTTCTTTTGTATATCCGCATCTCCAGTCCTATATTAGCTTTTAATTCTTTGTTCATTGTCCAAGCTTCTGCACCATATAGTACCGTTGGATGTGACTTGTTTGAAACGTCACTTGTTTAAGACGTCATTTGTTTAAGACGTCAGTTGTTTAAGACGTAACTTTTTTAAGACTTCACTTGTTTAGGGCGTCACTTGTTTAATGCGTCACTTTTTAAGGCGTAACTTGTTTACGACGTCACACGCAACGGCAGTAGCTACCATAATACTAAAATAAAACTGTCCTTTGCAGAACGATGCAGTCATCCTCAACCCTGGTTTATTTTCTATGTAAGTTTACTTTTAGCGGTTTGCCATTGCTTTCCTAATGAGCAGTTAAAGTTGACATTCAACTGACCAGTGTAGAGTAAGAACCCACTACCAGTCCAAAAGCAAACCGCAAATTTACGTGCAAACACCACTCTGCCATGAAGACGTCTCTTAGACTACCTTTATCTATAATACGTCACGCCCTACTATCACTTATTTGACCATGTTACATATTGTATCAGACCTCATATATTTACTCCAGATGTCCGCTAGAATTTCAACAACCGATACACATATCGCCACCGAAGTCTTGAGTCATCTTCACCTCTCTGGCTTGCGTCATATGCCGCAATTTTTTTTTTTGTAAACCGTAAACCGAGACGACAAAAATCTTCCACCAACAGCGGCAGACTCATCAACCGAAAAGGAAAAAAAAAACCGTTTACATTGTCTGTGTCTTTTTTGTCTGCGTCTTTTTGTCTGTGTCTATTTTTTTGTCTGTGCCTTTTTTGTCTGTGTCTTTTTTGTCGGTGTCTCTTTTGTCTGTGTGTTTTTTGTTCCTGCCTGTTTTTGTTTAGTAACCTGTATTATCATCACAGAGAAGAGTCTTGTACCTGTCCTATACTTGTTGTTTGTAGGTCGGGCATCGGGTCACAATTAAGCTTGAGCCTTGTTCCCATCCTTAACTGGGCTTTCTGGCGCTGTGGCTCAGGCCGTTGTGTCTGCGTTTAATAATTCCCCCGAGAGTTCGACATCAGCCGCTGGAAGCAGACCACCTTGCGTTGGTTTTCATACAATGGTATAAGTGCTGGTCGTTCAGAAAGTAATAGCAAACTACTGGACGTAAAACCTGCTTAGTCAATCATAAACAGCCAAAAATGCTGGGGTTGACTGAGCCGTCCTGTACAGGACATGCAAGTGACGTAACTGAATTCATGACACCTGGGCAGCTGGGTTTACACCATCTTACACCTGCAAACTAGATTAGGTTTAAAGTACGGGAAACAGCTTAGATGTTGATGGGTTGATCTCACCAGATGTTCTACACCGAAGAACGATCGCGATGACCGACACGTCATGCCTGGTACATGATAGGAAATTTGTGACTTCACACAGAGGTAGTAGGAGAAGTGGTAATAGAAGGTTTAGCACCATAGACAGTTTGTGTGTTTAGAGCTTTTCTTTTTCTTATTTTATTAAGAGAAGTATTAATAATTTTCGTATTATTATTATTATTATTATTATTATTAGTAGTAGTAGTAGTAGTAGTAGTAGTAGTAGTAGTAGTAGTAGTAGTAGTAGTAGTAGTAGTAGTAGTAGTAGTAGTAGTAGCAGCACAAAAGCAACAGCAGTAATAACAGAATCAATCTTTGGACTGATTAAATTAAAAATGAACGCACGCACACACACACACACACACACACACACACACACACATATATATATATATGTGTTTACGAGCACTTAAACCATTGTATGAAAACCAACGCAAGGTGGTCTGCTTCCAGCGGCTGATGTCGAACTCTCGGTGAAAGAGAGAGAGAGAGAGAGAGAGAGAGAGAGAGAGAGAGAGAGAGAGAGAGAGAGAGAAGAGAGAGAGAGAGAGAGAGAGAGAGAGAAAGGGGGAGAAGAAAGAAAGAGACAGACGGACAAGATTGACAGATAAACACAGAGAGGGAAAAGAAAAACATAGAGAAAGACATGATCAGATAGGCAGACAAGCAAGAAATAAGACAGACAATCAAATAGATATAGAGACAGACAGATAGCAATAAGATAGACAATTAAGCAAATAGACAGACATACATAGAGACAAATAAAAAGAGGCAAGACAGAATTAAACATGCAGAAACACAAGACAGAAAGACAGAGACACAGACATACACACACAGGCAGACAGTCAGCTGTAACTTACCGAGATAACGAGGCGATCAGAAACATTAAGAAAAGTGCAGACTTGAACACTTGTGACGTCATACTCCTTCGTACGTCGACTTTAGAACACATCTCACAAACAGAACTGTGCCTGTTAACATAACAATCAAATATATAAACTTGTTCCTATACAGGGTAACGTGCGAACAATAAAAACATAGTCTTAATCATCTGAGAACCCTGTAGGTCTGACCAGTTAGATGAGAATAATGGTGTAATGCATCTGGTTAGTGATGACACTTTTATAAATGGTGTCGGCTGTTTTGGTCTACTCTTTCCTTCAATCTTTCCTTCCTTCGTTACTCGCTTTCTTCTTCCTTCTTTCCTCTTCTTCTTCTTCCTTCTTCATCATTGGCTTCTTCTACTAGTACTCCTCCTCCTTTAATTGCTGCTTCCATCTCCTCTTCTTCTTCTTCTTCTTCTTCTTCTTCTTCTTCTTCTTCTTCTTCTTCTTCTTCTTCTTCTTCTTCTTCTTCTTCTTCTTTTTTTTTAATTATCTCTATCCATCCCCCGTTACCTTCTACTCCCGCTTCTTCTTTCTGATAATTTCTTAGCATGTCTAATTAAAATTCGAATATTAACTTTGCCATAAGACTTAAACACATTTTTTAAAAGTTGCATATCCTTTACAGGACGTTGCAGACAGCACTAGCATTTTTCTGCCGTTGTTGATGTCTTGGCCAGTTTCACATTCAGAGTTTACCATTGCTTTCTGAACCACCGGCTCCTATACCAACAAATTAAAACCAGCGCGACAGGGTCTGTTGCAAAATCGGTCACCGCTGTGTTGTTAACGCGGGTAAGCGGCATTACGAAACGCCATCGCCATGGAGGTGGGCTTAAACATATTAATAATTTTTTGCATATCCTTTACATGGACATCGCTGTCAATACCAGCATCTTTCAGCTGTATGTTGATTTCTTAGCAAGATTACGCTCAGTAGTTTGCCATTGCTTTCTGAGCGGCCGGCTCACATACCCCGTAAGTTACCGATGCATTTCGAACCACTGCTGATTCTCACCGTCATCAGGTTATCCACGAGAGTATACGAGATTACGGAGAAAAGTCATAACCTCTAAGCCACGAAGCCGGCCTTAAACATTTTAGTTATCGTAAATAAAACACATATAAGTCTACAAACATTTCCTTTTCAACCAAAGTAATGTATGTTGTTGCCTGTCTTTGGAGGAGGTTGTCTACTTCTTTCTGAACGAAGTCAACGTCTCAGCCAACTGACCGGTGTAGGGAATTATCCCGCTACACCGCCGCCAGCATACCGGAAGTTAAAGAGCGATATATATACCATTGGCACCTTACCGTCTTGACAAACGATAGTTTGTTACATTTTGCTTCAAAGTGGCATACTGACTACAACTCAAGGCGGCAGCGAATGTGACGGATTAGACCAATTTGCGGTGTGTGTGTATATATTTTATATATACACATTTCGTCAACTGTAATTTGTTTTAATTATTATATTTGTTCCCGAAGCTACACAAATTACCACTAATATCTCGAATCACTAAAGAAGAACAGTGGGGCTTTAGAATTAAATCTTACAGACAATTCTTAGAATAGTTTGGAATAAGAATAAGAACAATAATGACATTCTATCATTCGAAGAAAATTTGCTCATAAATAGTTTCATATCTCGAAAACTGAAATACGTATTTTACTCCACGCTGGCTTAGACAGAACAGACATGGAAACCATAGTTCCGGGGGGAGGGGGGAGGCAGGGCTCCACCAGCATGACGATGAAGTCAGCGCATTAACGACGCATTAGGAGTGGACATACACCAGGCACAAGAACTGATTCTTGGACAGAAGTATGTTATAAATAAGTCAAGTGATAAAAGGATAAAGAAGTAGAGGACAGGGAAGATAAAACCAAGAGATGGACGAAGAATAGACTATACTGCCAGGGCGAGAGACAGAGTGTGTTAGAGATCCTTTGTAGGTTACCCTCAATGTGGGAAGGGCACTCGTCTGATTTATCGAATGTTTAAAAAAAATGTTGCATGTCCTTTGCAGGACGTTGCGGTCAACCCCGAGGTTGATTTTCTTGTCAGTATTACGAAAGACCAAGTCCAACAAGAAACAAATGAAAACCGTAAACTGATTAGAGAAATTAGACGTAGGCAGTCAACATTTGGTTTTGGGTCACGTTATGAGAAGGAAATAAATTGGAGAACTTGGTGACAACTGGCAAGATTGAGGGGAAAAGAACAAGGCGAAGGCAGAGAAGTAAATATCTGCATGGCTTGGCCACGTGGTATAGCCGAGACAAGAACACGGAGCTGATCCACGACTCTGGTGATCGAGTGAGACGGCGAAACATAACCACCCACGCTTATCGGCATGGCACATTGTAATGATGAGTGCTTTCTGAACGAGGAGTCACAGTCTCACTCCACCTAGCCGGTGTGTTTAATGAACTCATTACCCCTTCGTCGCTTAGTGAAATTTAAGTGCTAGTGTAATACACTCTCCGCCAGCGATGGCTTGTAGATAAAAGTTACCCCTACAGCAAGTGAGCCATGTTAATCAATCTTACACAAGCTAAAGAAAAACAAAGTTACAAGTTACAACTAAAAACTAATTTACTTTAGTAATCTAATGAAGATACACCGAGGACGTAACTTGGCTGCTCCAATGAATGAATTATTTGATTCCAACAGCAATCGTGGAATCCGTTTGCTTCTTACATCACAGAAACACATCTTCTCTGTGGCTAGAATCTTGAATGAAAGTGGTTTTATACCGCCGAAATGCGTCATTAGAAAAAGAACCGGAGTGGCGTTTTTTACTTTCCCCAATTATGCTATCGCACGTTCTGAATTATGCTACAGAAGTCTATCCCAAGACCCGGCTGTAAAGATAGCAGGTAAACAGTATAATAGGATTTCTCAGGATTCCTTCTACACTGGGATCCAATGGGGGCCCTGCTCTCTGACATGACGTTTATGCACGCAATGTGTTTCCCTTCATAATTCTATGTATTTCATTGCTGCCAGTAAAGTCCATCGGTGTGACGTTCCTTGGGTGGGTGGGTGGGTTACCGAGTTCACTGTTCGTGATAAAGTTTGGGTTATTTCGCAGTAACTGAGGCGATGCCAAATAATACCCTCCTACTAGGTCATTGTGTTTAAAAGGCAATCCCCTATTACGTAAGCCGGGTAGAGGTGAAACGAGAACATTAACATCATCAAGAGCGAGAGACTTGTCGACTGACAATCTTCAAGACAGCAATCAACGACTTAACAATCATCAAGACAACAATCAACTACTTAACAATCATCAAGAGCGAGAGCCTTGTCGACTGACGTTGGCTGTCATTCATGTCATGCAATGACATTGTTCCGTGACTTGGCGTAAGGTTAACCAGAAATTTTTCTTGCTGTCTTCCCCTGTTTCTCTTTCCACATATATTTCCGGTTGTCACAACGTTATGCAGTGTATCTCTTCTTGTGATGCAACCAAAAATGACGACTGCCTCTTTCTTATCTCGCTCTGTGGTGAAGGAGTTACGGACGGAATTTGTAATCCCGCATACCGCATTCAAAACACTGCTGCGGCCGATTTGGCAGCATGACGCCTTGCGTTGGTATTCATAAAATGGTATAAGTGATGGTAGTTCAGAAATCAGTGGCAAACTACTGAACGTAAATACACCTAAAAATCACAAACAGCCAAAAATAAAAAAAGTAAAAGCTGTGATGGCTGCGACGTCCTGTATAAGGTATGCAACTAACTATCTTATGCTTGTGATACGTTGTCTTTGCCTTTTATCTACTTTCAAACAATTTATATTACTTATTTTTGCCGTCCAATGAATTTTCAGCATTCTTCTCTAAAGTCATATTTCTGATCCTTCAAGAAATGTCTTTTCTTGTTTACTAATTGTTCGGGATTCACCACAATATATTAAAACTGGTCCCATTTAACACTGAAGAACCCTGTTCTAACCTCCAATGACAGGGATTTATTGCATTGTGTTTATAAAATGCATTGTATAAAATGCAGTTTTTGCGTGTCCTAGTTTGTTCTTTATCTCTGTGATCTCTTTGCAAAGGCTAATGGGCGAGTCTTGAAAAAGGAGAGTCTGGCATTTGAGACTACGACCTCCAGCATGAGAATGGAGGTGGAGGCAGTAACAGCGACATTCTGTTGGCTAGAGGAGACTACTGCAACTCACATTGTATTCATTACGGATTCAAAGAGTATGCTTAGTAAGATGGAGAAAGGAATGTTTCGTATGGAATGGCTATCATCGCTTCAGAGGTCACAGATTGTGAGATTTGTATGGATATTTTGCCCTGGCCATGCGGGTGTGTGGGGGAATGAACATGCTAATAGGCTAGCAAGGAATGCACCTCTTGGTGGTAGATTGCGGGGAATCGGCGGGGGTTCTGGAGGAATCTCAAAACTGAGAGTAGAGACCAGGAGAACTTTTAATAAGATAGTGGTGGGAACGATTAGTAGTATGACTTTTCGCTGGCTGTTGAACGAGGGGACGGAACACGTATTGGAATGTCCTGAGTGATGTGATGTCGGTTCTTGACTCAACTCAACTCAACAAATCAACTCTGTGATGCATCTTCCTTCTGATCGTATCAATGAGCCCAGATAAGGACATGTCTGCATCTCCCCCAAATTAACATCATTTACTTTAACTGTACATTCAGGCATCATCCGTATTTTTATATTATACTGATTTATGTCTTCCTGATACTCAAACTGAGACTCAGTGTTTCACATTTTACAGTCACTGTATATATCATTTTCTATAGTTCCCTTTGACGTTTTACTATCAAGACGGTATCATCAAAATACCGTAAATTCTTTAAATGTTGACCGCCAACGGCGATCCATGACACTTTTCCCACAGATCTCATTATATGCTCTGTGTATAATGAGAACACATTAGGGTAACAGTGTATATCCTTGTCTGACATTCCTATTTATACATTCAAAACAATGTATTCCCTTAGTGAATGTTAGACACAGAAGCCACACACCTGACGAGATGTGCGAAATATGTCAGATAATAAATCATGCAACAGATTGTTTGGGACTTCTGTGTTTAAATTATTTTGTTTGCTCCTAAGTGTTATTAAATAGTTGTTAATTTGTATATTTTCATGTTCTGCCAATATATGTTCTTTATAATTAGTCGATCTTTGCCATCAGCGTTGAATTGTTCTTGCTGTTTTATTAATTCCTCATGTTTCACTACCGCCAAATGCTGTCAATGAAGCATAAGTACAGATTTGTTTTCACGTCTATAGCTTCTTTTAATAGTGTAATGATGTAAAATTGTGTGTGTCCTTTCCCTTTGCAAATGCACATTATCATTAACAAACATTTAAATAAATAGTTCCTGTCTTAAACAGGACGTTGCGATCAACTCAACCAACAGGTTGATTTCCTGGGCAATTTTACCTTCCTGGCCATGAGGTTAATGACGTTGTTCGTAATCCCGTATATTCACTGTCGGGATAACAGCTGCGCGAGATTCGGCAGCGAATCGCGCCGCACTGGTTACTTACGGGGGTATGTGAGCCGGTCGTTCAGAAATCAATGGCAAACTACTGAACGTAAAACTTGTCTAGTACACCAACAGCAGCTGAAAAAATGCTGGCGTTGACTGCAATGTCCTGAAAGGGATATGCAACATTTAAAAAAAAGTTTGTTATTAATTTCTGAACGAGACGTCGACTGTGAACTGGCCAGTGTAAAGGATTAACCCGCTACCCCCACCGTCAGCGTGCCGCAAGTTTAAGCACAAGTGTATTAAACTCCACGGCCATGTATACCCTTTAACACAAATAGTACAATCATTTCTCTTGGAGATTGAATGACCAGCATTCTTCTCCAGTGTCATAAATAATCACTGTTTGTAAATTAGTTGCATATCCTTTACAGGACGCAGCAATCAACATCAACATTTCTTAGGTTGTTCGTAATTCCTGATCAAGTTTACGTTACATAGTTTGCTATGAACGACCAGCACCCATACCATTTCATTAAAAAACCACAATAGGCGGTCTGCTGCCAAATCGCCCACGGCGGTGTTTCGAACGCGGGTATGCGCCCGTAACACCTTCACCACGGAGCGGCCGGCAGTGACAAAAACTCCGTTGTAAACACGACAGGAGGTCTCTGATCGTCAGAGGTGTCTCGCTTCACCGAATGTTTCGGCCCTTTACCGCTTTCAGGCTGTCTATGGGCGGTCCCACCCGGGTCATGACACCGGGTGTCTTTCTCATGTAAAATCACAACTGCCTTCCAGTTTCCAGATGTTTTATCCGTTCCCGCACATATCCAACACATTCGCTGTGCACTTGCCTACAAGCCAGTGTACCTACAGTGTAAGCAAATCAAAGCCGTCTCTCGACGTGATGACACCGTTGGTTGGTAATAACACCGCAGGTTGAATAATAATCGTAAGTTTGACTTCCGTTTATATAAATAGGCCTCGGTAAGTAGTGTTTAAATCTAAATAAATTCAGTGCTAAGTTCTCGTCGGAGAATTCAGTGTTCCGTTGATTCAAACAGAGGAGTATTTATTGATCACTTTCTACAGTCACTGTATGCATCATTCTCTGCAGTTCCTTCTGACTTGTTGCTATCAAAACAGTGGCAACAGCATAACGCCAGTTCCTTATTACCACCGACAGCGCATAAATACATGACATGTAGTTAATACTGGAGTGGTAAGAGTAGAGGAAAGGGGCTGTGTTAGAGGAATAGATATATGGGGAGGATTAAGAAGAAGAAGAAAAATGAGGGGAAACAAAAAGTAGGCGGGAAGTAGAGGAGAAAGATAAGAAGAAGAAGAAGAAGAAGAAGAAGAAGAAGAAGAAGAAGAAGAAGAAGAAGAAGAAAGAAGAAGAAGAAGGAGGAGGAAGAGGAGGTGGACGAGAAGAAGAAGAAGAAGAAGAAGAAGAAGAAGAAGAAGAAGAAGAAGAAGAAGAAGAAGAAGAAGAAGAAGAAGCAGAAGAAGAAGAAGACGTGTTAAGTGAGTAATTTTCACGCACTACAGTATGCTTACGCATGAAAATACACAATAAACGCCAACCAAACACTCAGCTAATTATAGGATGTGTAAACTTGGACAAGGAACACACGGAAAATAAACAACAGATGCATTCAAAGAAATCGAAAAGAAATAGCTGTCAGAACTACACGAAAAGCATCCTAACATTCATCGATTCATCCAATATCAGCATGTCCTTTGCAGAACCTCGCTCCCATAACAAACTTCCGGAAAACCTCTCGATCATAAGCAAGATGTCCCGCGTCCGACACACCCATCTGGAAATCATCCGCCACATCCTGCACCCATCTTCTCTTTGGCCTTCCTCTTCCTCTCTTCCCGGGCACATACCCCTCCATTATTGTTCTCTCCAAAACATACGGACCCGAAAAATCGTGTTAGACAAGCTTAGACAATTTAAAAAAAATGTTTTTTTAAATAGAGGAAGTGATATATGAATGTATTCATTGGCCTTCTTCCCATCTGTTTACGCCGTCTTCAATTTGACATTATTTAGGAATACCCAGATTCCAGGGAAGTAAATGTGTTACAGATAGCAGCAAACGGGCTGCAGATAATAAATTCGAGGAGGAGGCTCGTATATGCGCGGTGTGGAAATATTATATATTGGCTCGGAACTGTGATAAATAATTATAAATGGGCTTTTGAGTCACGTTTCTCGTTGAGTTGCTTTTTTGGAGGCAACCTTACTGGCGTGCCAGAGCCTCTTATCTAGTTTGAACGAGGGAGATGTATGGCCGGCTGTAACACGAGTTTGCTGTTTATCTGGGCTGTTTACTATACTCGTGGAGGGTTAGTGTATATGTCTGGTGGGGCATCGTTGACTGTACATAGAAATGTAGGCAGGAAAGAGAGTCAGAGAGAAAGGAAGAGAGTGAGAGTAAGAGAGAGAGAGAGTCACACAGAGAGAGAGAGAGAGAGAAAGAGAGAGAGAAAGAGAGAGAGAGAGACAGAGAGAGAGAGAGAGAGAGAGAGAGAGCGTGAGTTGAAACAGGAAGGAAAGAGAACAGACCGAAAGGGAAAAACAAGAGAAAGACAGAGACAGAGAGAGAAATGGACGAAGATGGACGAGGGGAGAGGTAAGAGTGTAAGAAAAATTAATAGTGTCATAAGGAGGAAAATAACGAAAAAGAGACCGAAAGGAAGAAATATAAACATGAAGGAAAGGAAGAGGGAGAGAGAAATTAGAGGAGGAATAGAATATTCGGCTACAGGGACCGCTTCTGATGTGCAGAAGCTTCTTGTAGTGCTTACTCCGAGACGGAATTTTTTTGTTATTTTACCATTGAGAGGAGGAATAGAAAGAAATGAAAACGCAATAGAGAAAGCATATATATATATATATATATATATATATATATATATATATATATATATATATATATATATATATATATAGAGAGAGAGAGAGAGAGAGAGAGAGAGAGAGAGAGAGAGAGAAGAATTACATAAAGAGGATGAAAACAGGAATAAAATAGAAAGAAATACATATACATACATCGTAAAAGAAAACAAACACAAATACTAAACAGAACATAGAAAGACAACCATAATAGAAAGGCAAAAGATATAAAACATGTGAAAAAGTGTGTTTTCCACTTCTATAGACAAAATAAACTATGAAAGAAGATAGAATGCCTTGGAACGGGAACTTAAGATATTATAAATGAAGAAGCTATGAAAGAAGATAGAATGCCTTGGAACGGGAACTTAAGATATTATAAATGAAGAAGATAAATACATGTCTGTGAGTAAAGATAGTAGAGGCCACTAATGCGTTCCTTGTGGCGTCGTGGGAATATGGGGTTAGCCGTATGTATGGTTTACAGTACTAATCGATACTCGAGAGATGATGTAGTCAATACTTAGTCAACTGCTTTCACTTCCCATGTTATTTCATAGTACCAGTTTTAGATTGAGTCGGTGGAGGAGGTAAGGTAAATTTAAGTTTAAAAAGGCTTAAAAAGCAAGACGACCGACTTCATTGTTCCGGGTTTTATCCCATGTGGCTCGGTCTCTTTCCACAGGGCGGCATGTCGAAAGCGTCGCACAAAACACGAACTCCGTAGCTCCAGCGACGATCCCCGAGGAGTCTCTGATAAAACTGCATCAGTGAACCGAACGAGAGGCCCAGAATCGAATCCACACTAGAGACAGGGACTGTAACCGTTTCGGCAGGTCCATTTGAAAGCCGACCCGATGGGGATTCGAATGCGTGACCACCGGGTCACTTAGCAAGCATGCTTGCCACTTCATTACAGGATTTCTCGCTTGTCTCTATGTGTGTATAATAAACCAATGAGTATAATAAACCATTTAGTGATTGCATTTGAGGATTTACCTTAAATCGATCATGTTTCCTTAGTGACTCAATGAGTATGCTCAGGAAGGTAAAGACGGGGCGGGATTTACCGAGGACGGGATCACCTATGGACTCAATGGTTCGATGTGCAATGAGGATGATCTGTCAACTAACTAACTAACTAACTACCTAACTAACTAACTAACTAACTAACTAGCTAACAAACTAACTAACTAGCTAACTAACTAACTAGCTAGCTAACTAACTAACTAGCTAACTAACTAACTAACTAGCTTGCTAACTTACCTTAGTACAGACTACATGCCCCCATAACAAATAACACAAAAAAGACAATAATGGTAACTTATCTCAAACGACAACTAGCCAAAAAACATTCCCTTATGTATGGCACGTTACACCCTCCTTAGGTATTTATTATGCCCATGTTAAACACTGCCTCAGTGAGTCATTTGTTATTGATTATTTTTCATGCGTTTTAATGTTCTTTTGTTGTCAAAAGTTGCTTCATAAGTGATGTTGAATGAAAGAATGTATGAGAGGAAATAGAGAAGAAGGGCAGAATGTCAGACGGGCCTGCGTGCCCAATTCTTAACCCTTTGAAAATAAAGACTTATTATTATTATTATATTATTATTATTATTACTAATTAACTAACTAACTAACTAGCTAACTAACTAACTAACTAGCTAACTAACTAACTAACTAACTAGCTAACTAACTAACTAACTAACTAGCTAACTAACTATTTGAGGATCATTTTCATCTCACTTTAATTACACATTATCCTAGAGTTCTGATCTTCTGCATTTCTTAGTTGCATATCCCTTACAGGACGTTGCAGTCAACACCAGCATTTTTTCAGCTGCTGTTGATGTTCTTGGCAAGATTACGCTCAGTAGTTTGCCATTGCTTTCTGAGCGACCGGCTCACATACCCTGTAAGTAACAAACGCGACGCCATCCGCTGCCGAATCTCGCGAAGCTGTGTTCCTCGCGTGGACATACGGGATTACGGAGAAAGTCTTTAACACCTTCACCAGGAAAATTGGTTCTGCGTTTCTGGATCACAGCAGACTGCAGACAGGGGCACTAACTGCGTAGCTCTAGCGCAGAACCCAGCGTGTAAATACAAGGGTCACGCACTCTATCTCCGCGTATTGTTTAGTTGCATGTCCTTTACAGGACGTTGTAATAAACCCTAGCATGTATTGATTGGTTGTTATTTACCGGGCAATTTTACGTTCAGTGGTTTGTAGTTATACGCCGACGTGGTGGACAGGATAAGAGCGCTAGCTCTTAATCTTCCGGTCCGCTGATGGCAAAGTAAGCCGATCAACACCTACACCGGCATAAAATTGGAATTAAAAGTTTACTTCTCGTTCAACAAGCAATGGCAAACCACTGAACGTAAAATTGCTTAGAAAAATAACCTGGGATTGATCACAACGTTTTGCAAGTGGCGTGCCACGTTTTCTTAATTTGCTCTTGTTAGTAAATTGTCATATTTGAAACCAAATAATGGCAGTGACCTATTATTATACCTAATCTTCTAGATGTCAATTGTCAAAGCAAATTTAACGTGCATAAAGCTTAAAAACAGGATCTCCGATTTGTTTACCCTTGTCCGTTAGGTGATGACGTTCGACTCACTGCCTAGGTATCAGGAAAAGAGTGAGTGAGTGAGAGAGAGAGAGAGAGAGAGAGAGAGAGAGAGAGAGAGAGAGAGAGAGAGAGAGAGAGAGAGAGAGAGAGAGAGAGAGAGAGTGGGAGAGGGGGTTGGAAAGCGGAGTTTAACATTCTTGTCTTCCTTTATTCATCATCCGTGATCCAAATTCTGGGATCGGATTTCCATCGTTATTTAATATAATACAAAACCCAGAGAGGGTTTGACCGTCGTGTTTATGTAACCACTATTGGGAATTACGTCGTAAAATACATTCACTTATCTCACTTACTCTGTGAATTCAGACACCACAGAAGAAAATCTTATAAGCACGTGAACTAATATATATGAGCTCAGGATTTCACATGTCTTCAACAATTTCAAATCTGCTATATCCTGGGCCGCATATGTCGGCCATAGGTATTCTATATTTATTTTATTAGTGACATGCATCCATGCCGCAGTCTTTATGGAATGTTGTGAATATATTGGATAGTCAGTCAGTCAGTCAGTCAGTCAGTCAGTCAGTCAGTCAGTCAGTCACAGTTCCAAGTTCACGGCAAAGGGTCGTCCTATTATGCTCCGTTTCTGTGCCAGTGGTATACTATGCATAATGCCGGTGCCTGAATGTCAATACAAAAGTCGGCCACGAAACATACAGTTCATCGTCGATGGAAGCGGCAGTCACTAGAAAACCAGCAGCCACTCATTACTGCATAAGGCAACCTAGTTAGTTCAGCGACCAGCCGACCGCCATTTTTCTTGAACAGGCAGTTCACGTACAAAGAACCGCGGACATATATAAAAGCACTCCATACGAAATTCACAGCCCACAGTGTCGCGCCCTGTAATCAACTCAGTTGCAGGACGACGGAACCATGCATTACCAATCCAACATGAGAAAAATGCGTTAGAAAACCGTAGCCACAAGCATAAACACCCCAGACTGTCAGTGTTAACAACCGACTGACTGGGAGAGGTTAATGCAAGTAGAACATTTGAAGAGACACAAACAGCGTATGCTGGTTGTACAACGAGAATACAGACATTGGAAATAGCGACGATTGGAATAGACCAGTAGAAGAGGAGGCAGAGGCAGACAGAGACAAATTATGCAAGATGGAGGGGGGTACGGGGTGTCAGGCATTGGTAGCACCTTTGGTAAGGATGGCTCTCATGTCCTTTCAGGACCCATCCCCCACTGGTCCAAGTCTGACACCCAGCTCGTGCCTGTGGCTCCTAGTAGCTGTCAGCATGCGACAGCGGCCACCCCCCGGGCAACAGCTGTGAGAGGCTGGCTAAACCAGGCATGGGTATCCGATTTGGTGTCAAACCAAGAGGTAAACTAGGGTATGCCTACCCAGCATGTGAAGACAGGATTCGGCAGACTGCGCGGAAGAAATCATTCTTGATTCAACGGGCAAGACGGCGTTTACCTGCAAAGCGTTGTGGAACGTAATGAGCACGGCAAGGCACGTAGAGCGCCCTGGTCATCCACTGCACCTGTATTCGTCTCCAATCGTCTCGACTTGTCTTGCCACTGGACTCAGATGGACTCAGGCGAGAGAGTGAGGTCGACGAATTGCGCAACTCTTCCTCACTTTAATCCAAGTCATCGCGCAAGTCATTCTTCATCCAACGTCACTTATCACCTTCAAGCCCTGTGGCGATGGGCGAGCGGCAAAGCGGCAGGCGTGGGTACGCTGGCAGCCGTAGTCGCAGACCTGCACACAGGCGGCTCAGGCCATATGGTCGTCTTCTACTGACCGGAGCAGCAGTGGGATTCGGCAGCCCCCTGAGCGACTGAGCAGCCCTCTATAGGATTACACTGCTCACCTCCATAGCATGAGGAAGGGGCTAGAAAAGGTGCCCTAAACATTGTCTGCTTCATCACTACCTAACCAGCTAGCCGCGGTTGGTGGGTACCCTAACTGCGGTCGACATACAAAGAAAGATAAAACAAGCAAAGCTAAAAGAGTAAACCATATTCCCTTAAAAATTGGAACTTGGAATGTACGCACCCTACTTGACAGAGACGGCGCGTCGGGTCCAGAGAGACGAACAGCACTGATTGGGAGAGAGCTGGGCAGGTACAACATCGACATTGCAGCCTTGAGCGAGACACGACTTGCAGAAGAAGGCCAAATCTGTGAAATTGGTGCCGGCTACACATTTTTCTGGAGTGGAAGGAAAAGCGAGGAAAGACGCCAATCCGGTGTGGGATTTGCCATTAAGTCGGCCCTGGTCGGCAAATTAGCTGGATTTCCAAAAGCTATAAACGACAGGCTCATGACCATGAAGTTGCCTCTGCTGAATGGAAGGAAGCACGCAACCATTGTGAGTGTCTACGCACCAACTATGACAAACGAAGATGATGTCAAGAACAAGTTCTATGAGGACCTGCACAATGTATTAACATCTGTTCCCAAAGGAGACAAACTTATACTCCTTGGGGATTTCAATGCCAGAGTAGGCACGGACACCACCTCTTGGAGTGGCATTATTGGAAAGCACGGAGTCGGAAATTGTAACAGCAATGGACTCCGCCTCCTTCAGACATGTGCCGAACATGATCTCCTGATTACGAACACAATTTTCCGTCTCCCTATGAGAAATAGGACATCGTGGATGCACCCTCGCTCGAAACACTGGCACCTCATTGACTATGTCATCGTCAGGAGGAGTGACAGACAAGACGTTCGAGTGACAAAATCCATGTGTGGTGCCGAATGTTGGACAGACCATCGTCTCATTGTCTCGAAAATGAACATCCACATCAGGCCACCACGGCGTCCTCAAGGGGCGAAAATGCAAACAAAGCTAAATGTCACCCGCCTAAACAGCAAGAAAATGCAGCAGTCGTTTGAAAATATGCTGGAAGACCGCCTCAAGCCCAATGCTGAAGCTAAACAGGATACAGAAACAGAATGGAGAGCCCTAAAGGACACCATTTACAACACTGCTATGGAAATCCTGGGGCCAGCCCCCCGAAAGCATAAAGACTGGTTTGATGAAAATTCCGAAGACATCAACCAATTGCTGGCCGAGAAACATCTTCTCCTCAAGGCACATTTGAATGACCCAAAGTCAACATCTAAAAAAGATGCTTTCAAGAACATTCAGAGAGTAGTGCAGCAGAAACTTCGGCACATGCGGGACTCCTGGCTGAGCAGCAAAGCTGATGAAATTCAGGGCTTTGCTGACAGACATGATATGAAAAACTTCTACGACTCACTGAAAGCGGTCTATGGTCCTTCATCACCAGGCATAGTTCCCCTCCTCAGTGCAGACGGGGGAACATTGGTCACTGATAAGAAAGAAATCCTCCAACGCTGGGCAGAGCATTTCAGCAAAATCTTAAATGCAACTTCCTTCTTCGATGATGAAACTATCAACTGCCTTCCTCAAGTTCCCACCAATGAGACACTTGATGACCTGCCAACCATAGTGGAAATAAACAAAGCCATCCAGCAACTCTCCAGCGGCAAGGCACCTGGTCCTGACTCCATCCCAGCAGAGATATACAAGGCAGGTGGGCCGGTCCTAACAGAGCAGCTTCACCAAGTCTTCACAAACATATGGATGAACGAGACCATGCCACAAGATTTTAAGGACGCGTCAATAGTCCACCTTTACAAACGTAAAGGAAACCGCCAATCCTGTGACAACCACCGAGGCATCTCCTTGCTTTCAATTGCAGGGAAGATACTCGCCAGAATTCTTCTCAATCGCCTCACAGCCCATCTCGATCAAGGTCTTCTTCCTGAGAGTCAATGTGGCTTCAGAAAAGAACGTGGAACTGTTGACATGATTTTCGCTGCAAGGCAGCTGCAAGAGAAATGTCAGGAACAGAACTGCGAAATGTTCTCCACTTTCATTGACCTTACCAAGGCTTTTGATACAGTCAGCAGAGAAGGACTGTGGAAGATTATGGCAAAATATGGCTGTCCACGAAAGTTTGTCCAAATAGTGCGGCTATTTCATGACGGCATGCAGGCAAGAGTACAGGAAAATGGTGAACTGTCTGAACCCTTTCCTGTCACCAATGGAGTGAAGCAAGGATGTGTCCTGGCACCAACACTGTTCAGCCTCATGTTTTCAGCCATGTTGACGAATGCCTTCGAGAACGACGACACTGGAATAGACATCAACTACCGTATGGACGGAAAGTTATTCAATCTCAAAAGGCTGAAAGCTAAAACCAAAATTAACAGCGGCACCGTCAGAGAGCTCCTGTTTGCTGATGATTGCGCTCTATACGCCAACTCAGAGGCGGACATGCAACATAATGTTTCAGCTTTCTCACATGCCTGTGCCAACTTTGGGCTCAATATCAACTTGGAGAAGACTGTAGTTATGTACCAGCCAGCTCCAGGGAATAATCACACTGTGCCGAATATCAAAGTGAATGATCATAGACTAAGTGTTGTGGACAAATTCACCTATCTTGGCAGCACCGTGTCACAAGCTGCCACAATCGATGACGAAGTGAATGCAAGAATCTCCAAGGCCAGTGCAGCCTTTGGCAGACTGTACAAGAATGTATGGGACAGAACTGGAATAAGCCTGCAAACAAAGCTAAAAGTCTACAAAGCAGTTGTATTATCCACACTGCTATATGCTTGTGAAACCTGGACTGTTTATCAGCGACACGCTAGGAAATTAAACCACTTCCACACAGTCTGCCTAAGGAAGCTACTGAAGATTAAATGGCAAGACAAGATTCCAGACACTGAAGTCCTAGAAAGAGCATCCATGCCCAGTATCCACACTCTACTGATGAAGAATCAGATTCGCTGGGCTGGTCACTTGACTCGCATGCCAGATCACAGGCTCCCTAAACGAATTTTTTACAGCGAACTGCGTTGTGGTAAACGCTCCCAAGGTGGCCAGAGGAAACGTTTTAAGGACACTCTGAAAATTTCACTGAATGCTTTTGGAATTCATCATGACACCTGGGAGGCTGCAGCCAGAGACCGAAATTCGTGGCGTGCATCATTGCACAAAGGTGCAGTCATATGTGAGGCAACCAGAACTGCAAGAGCTGTGAAGAAAAGGCAAGACAGAAAAACCACTGCAGGAAATCCTCCTCCAGAGACGTCAAGCATTCTTTGCCCACATTGTCAAAGAACATTTCGAGCCAAAATAGGCCTTATCAGCCATCTTAGAACCCACGGCCCCACACCTTCAACCCCACTGGATGAAATGAATGGTCATCATCATTCTTGATGGACAAACAACATAGAACATGCAAGATGGGCTGAGACTGTGGCATGGAGGAACATCATCAACAGAGTTGAACAAGAACACCGAGGACGGAGATATCTGGAGAGTTATAAACGCTTACGCTGTATAGATGGGGAGTCTCTGTGGCGAAGTGGTCAAGCCGTTGGACTCGTGCTCCGAAGATTGTGGGTTCGAATCCGTGCCGCGTCCTTCGGTTTACGAGTTAAATGTTTCAGAGACTCCTGTGGGTCGTCGCTAAAAGCTACGGAGTTCGTGCTTTGTGCGACGCTTTCCGTGCTGCGGAAAGAGACCGAGCCATATGGGATAAAACCCGGTGCAATGAAGTCGACCCTGTCGACTTTTTAAGTACAGCAGATGGTGATGATGATACCGACCGTCTTCAGCCACCCAGCATCAGTGTTTTTATTCGGTCTTTGCCTCTTATCCCAGTGATATTTCTAGTGGCCACAATGTTTTCCAATGCATCTCTTCTCATTACGTGACCAACGAACATCGTCTATTTCTTATTTTAAAATGTTCCATGTTCTTTTCAGGCCGTTGCGATTTTCCCCAAAACCAGGTTGATTTTTAAGGTAATTTTAAATTCAGAAGTTTGCCATAACTTTTGAACAGGAAGTCCACGTTTGAGACTAACTGCCAATGAAGGAATTGATCACACTGTCTCTCTTAAAGTTGTAAATAATGTTCTAATTTCATTATCCTCTTCCATGCACACGATGTTAGCTACCCTGTCTCGGAATGTCTTGGCAACATTCCTCTCAGAAACCACAACCCCGTTGCTAGCAAGCTTTTCCTAATGTTTTAGTTTAGCTTAGTTTAGTTTAGCTCATAATGCCTTAAGATTCACAGCCAATCAACCAAATGGTTCTATGTAACATGTCAGCACTCTCTTTCTGGTCATTTGGATATCAGAGGCTTTCTGGGAATATCTGAATATTGTTTAGAAATATAAATTGTTTAGGAATTTTACCTCGCTGCACCGTGATCTTATATAATAATAGTAATAGTAATAATAATAATAATAATAATAATAATAATAATAATAATAATAATAATAAAAATAATAATAAAAGCAGAGAAAATAGGAAGTAAAGCACAGAATAACACATCAGAAAGCATAAGTTGAAAGTAAGCACCATAAAGACCCGAAATATAACACGTCGACAGATGGACAGTTGAACGGGGCCGTAACAACTGTTACCTTCATACAAGTAATTTCTCCCAAAGCAGTTTCCTTCTGTGTATCTGTGGTAGGCATGAATGCATGCAGGAATAAGTTGCCAATCTTTCCATCACTTAGCAGGCGACCATCCCACGCGTCGACATTTCGTCTGACAATGTTTATGATATTATTAACACAGTTCCCTGCTAACTCTGCTAACGCAACCGATGATCTAATTAATATACGCTAGTTCTTACCACTTGATCATCTTTATGTAGTTAATGGAACGTTAATGAACAAATTAGGAAAAGCTTGGAAACAACGGAGATGTGGTTCTTGAGGCGAATGTTGCGAATACCTTGGACTGCCAGAGTAACTAACAATGTTTGCCTGAAAGAGGATAATGAAACCAGAACATTATATACAACTATGAGAAAGAGACAAACAGCTTTCTTTGGTCATATGTTGAGAAGAGAGGTACAGAAGAAACATCGTGGCAACTGGATAGATATGTGAGAAAATAGGCAAAGGCAGACCAAGAGAAATGATGCTGGATGGATTGAGACGGTGAAATGGAGGCATATCATCAGCAGAGCTAATCCAGAGCATCAAGGACTAAGATCTGTGGAAAGACATGAACACCTAAGCCAGCTGGCAAGGCACGCGATGATGGTGATAATTACCTTTACATTTTACGATGCCTGTTATACGATAGTATAAAGCGTGGACAGTGAGCAAACAAGCTGAAAAAATAAACATCTGATGGCTGTGGAAATGTGGTTTCGGAGGGAAATGCAAAGAATACCATGGACAGACAGAAAAACCAATGACCAAAATCTACAAGAAACAAATGAAAATCGTAAACTGATTAGAGAAATTAGACGTATGTGGCAAAACGCCAATGGCTCATGTCCTCATGCCTTCTTTCATTTTGGGTAAACAGGGGGAAACAGCTTTGGGAAGCTCTCAGTCCTCTTGTTCGCTCAATCACCATGGAAGATAGTTCTTTGGGTTACTTTCATAACCCGATCTTTTCATGGAGCGATTGGGTATATGTCTTTCCTTTCGGGTAGACCCGATGGAGCGCCTTGCGCCAAATGCGCACTGGTGCGGCTTCTTGGGCAATTCATGTCCGTTTCTACTGATCGTTACCGACTGCCTAATGTCAAGATGTCAAGTTGAAGATTGGGACATTTTAAAGGCAGAATACTGATGGTATATGACAGGTAAATTTAGGTTGTCATTAGTCCTGCACTTATAAATCTCTATTGGCTTAACTACTAAGATGAATTGGCGAAACGGCCGTCTTGCCATATTGGGAGGGGGTGACCGTTAACCAATCTGGCTAAGCGTCTTGATCTTGGCATAGCAAGGGAACAATTCTGAACAATAAATATTTCCCAATTGATATCGCTTGTTCTTGGCAGCCGATAGACGAGTGCTATCTTTCCTTCTACGGCCTGAACTGGACATACTGTCCTCTTTCTGTAGAATATAATCATGGGATAGCTACGGTATGCCGGAAGGAGGGAAGGGCTCCTTGGGGATGATCTATCTTCTTGAGCCGGAAAAGGCTATCCACAGTGCTATCTCTTTCGTCTTTTAGTCTATAGGATGATGTCGAGCTGATAATGGACTTCTCTATCTCACTGAGAGTACCTGACCTCATCTGAATCTATGGGTTATTTGAGGCACTGCTGGTACATTGCGGCGACTGTTCAGAAGAGAGCAGCGGCCGGACGGGGTAGTATCTTCTTTCCTATTCTTGCTAGGAATGGGGAACAACTCTTCTTGGAGTACTCACACTACACCACAAGAGCTTTGTCGTGAGAAAGGCATGGTTTGCAAGGGAGAGAGAAGCCGGGAAACGAATGTGCCCGATAATAATAAAGGCAGGGTATGAGTGTGGAGAGTGAGTCTTGTGCCTGGGGTAGCCAATCCAGGGGCTACCTGACGTGACCAGCCCATTCAATCGGGCCTCTTATATACTCTTTGGTAAGAACCAGGTTTGGAAAATATATTCGCTGAGGCCCTATTGGTCCTCAGGATTGTGGTAATTTAATCAGCATGGTCGCTCACGAGATTTTGTTATCTACAGGGTCCTCCTTGTAACCAGAAAGTGTGTTGAAAGACTCGACAGGGTTTCTATGCCCAAAGTTATAAGCACCTGATGAAGCCAGGGCAAGTCAGTGGACATACCAGGTATAATATTTCTAATTTTATGAAGAAGCAGTACAACAATTAAATGAGTGACCCAACCACCACTCAAGTCTTCTCATCGACTTAAGGTCGAGTGTTTGCTGATGATTCTGTTTGGACCTACGCCAATTCCCATCCTTGTCCGGGACAGCGAAAGACTCTGACTCATTCCCTATACCCAATCTGGTCTCAGGACTTTAGTTCCCAACCTAAATTGTGCCAAGTGAACCCATGGCATTTTCCCAGACCAGATGAATGACTAAATCGTGTTGGCCTCGGAAATCTGGAAGCTGTTGTTCGAACAACCGACGCTGGAAAGAGAGACTGGAAACTTTGCCCGGTGAGGCAGTTGTGAACTAACAGGACAAGATAGAGATCTGTGGTCTATGATGTTCAGAGTTTTCTTGCTTCATATCTGGACTAGAGTTATCTCATCAGTTTTTGTTTTTCTAGACTTGTATAGGTTTATCTGTCTTGGTGTTCTTCTGTGTTGTCTTTATTACGGTATTAAATTCTAATTTTAGTGACTGAGTCGATCGTCATGTTATGTTTGTGTCAGCCAGAAATACACAGCAGGAAATAGACCCTGAGGTCGAAATAGAGAGTGACAGTAAGTCCGGGGAACGGATGAGGGTTGGCAGCAAACACCTATCCCCAGCCAGGGCAAAAGAATAAGTTTGAAATATTGTAACGGGACTAATTGGGACCCTCCCCATAGCTTGTTACGACGTAGGCAGTAACAATTTTTTGGTCACGTTATGAGAAGAAATAAATTGCAGAACATGATGACAACTGGCATAATCGAGGGGAAGAGAATAAGGGGAAGGCAGAGAAGTAAATACCTGGATGGCTTGGCCATGTGGAATTGTCGAGTCAAGACCACTGAGCCGATCCACGACTCTTGTGATCGAGTGAGATGGCGAAACATGACCGCCCACGCTTATCGGCAAGGCATATGATGATGATGATGATTATATGGTACCTTTACCTGAGAAATGTGACACTATTTCAAACCACGCTAGATCAATGGCCACTCACTACGTAGGAAACTAACCTGAGAAAACCATTACCACTCCCATTCCCATTCTGTATATCCGGAATAATTAGATCCCTTCATACGAAGAGATTAAACACGCTGTGTCTACGTGCTTGCCATTAGAAAGTGTGCTTTCTGGGTTGGGTTCTGTCTTGATTCAACACCCTTTTCTAGACCGGTTGTGTACAGCAGGAAATTATCGCCCATTGTTTCCCATTCTGAACTACTCGTTGTTCTTCATGTCAGAGCTTGTTACTAAGAGGCGATACAATCTTATCTTTGCAACCTGTTTTATGTCACAGTTGGGTTCTCAGTTCGCGGAAACGGAAGAGGGTCTAGCACAATAAAGGAATTATAACTTAACAGTAACATGATGGAGTCTTTTATCCCATATGTGGTATATAGTGTTTATATGTTCTTGCGTCTGTATATAGTTACACTAGTTATGTGAATCGTGGGCCATTGTGCAATCACTCAGAAAGAAAATCTGGGTTATCAGCAGTAGTTAAAATTGTACAGCTTTTTGATTTCTTTGCAATGCTGCGTTTCAACACAAAACACTACTCCTGTCTAATAAACTCAATAGTTGTGACTTCTATCGAAATGTCTTCCTTTTTATTTCGCTTCTTTCGCCCTGTATCCCTCATTGTTGCATAGGCCCTGAACTAAACCACTCCCAGCCGTCCCATCCATAGCTATCTCACGCAGCTCTGCCCATCTCCTTCTTATATAATTATTTTTCCATCCTTACTTCTCTTCTTCGTGTACTTCCGCTATTTCTCTCGCTCCATGGATTCCAGCTTTTCCCCCATGGATTCCAGACAAAAGAAAATTTAGTCGCATGTCCTTTAAGGACGTCGCTGTCACTCCCAGAATGTGGGGACTATTTATGATTTATTCGGAAGTTTACATTCAGTAGTTTGCCATTGCTTTCTGAACGACCGGTGCTAAAACCATTGAGCTTCCAAATCGCCCGCAGCTGTGTTTCGAACGCGGAACGCCACAGCGCCAGCTCCAGACACAGCTCTTTCTATTTTCAAATTGTCTCAATGTAGTTGCTTTCTATTTTCAGATTGTCTCAATGTTCGTCGCTTTCTATTTTCAGATTGTCTCAATGTAGTCGCTTTCTATTTTCAGATTGTCTCAATGTAGTCGCTTTCAATTTTCAAATTGTCTCAATGTAGTCGCTTTCTATTTTCAGATTGCCTCAAATGTAGTCGCTTTCTATTTTCAGATTGTCTCAATGTAGTCGCTTTCTATTTTCAGATTGTCTCAATGTAGTTGCTTTCTATTTTCAGATTGTCTCAATGTTCGTCGCTTTCTATTTTCAGATTGTCTCAATGTAGTCGCTTTCTATTTTCAGATTGTCTCAATGTAGTCGCTTTCAATTTTCAAATTGTCTCAATGTAGTCGCTTTCTATTTTCAGATTGCCTCAAATGTAGTCGCTTTCTATTTTCAGATTGTCTCAATGTAGTGGCTTTCTATTTTCAGATTGTCTCAATGTTTGTTATATTCAGCACCAGAGTCTTCTCTTGTTCCCCTCTTGGTTCACAAGTATTTGTCTAGTCTTGTCAAAATATACCTTTTTTGTGTTTGTTGTAAATGATTAATTGATTGATTGATTGATTTAGGAACCGACATCACAACATTCGGGACATTCCCATAAGCGCTCCGTCCCCATCCTCAGCAGCCAGCGAAGAATTCCAACACTAATAGTTCCAGTAGCAATCTGATTATAAGTCCGTCTCGCCTTTCCTCTGAGCGTTGAGCGTCGGCCAGATCCCCTCGTCACACCTCGCTGTCTCATTCTTACCAGACCATGGTGATCCATTTGCTCCTCCAAGGTGTACACGTACTCCCACAAGGCCGCAACCACGTCTGTCTTGTCACTTTTGTAAATGAACAAGCACATTATGAGTAAAGTAAGACGGCAGCCAGTATAACTATGGGTTATACTAACCAGCCTATTATTATGTCCATCAGCGAAGCACCACTGATACGAGTGACAACTGCTAAAGCCTATTACTGCCCATGATGTGAAAAACTCCATAGAGACTGTCACAAAATCTCTTATCCTAATACTTAGTGTCTGATAAGAAATACTTAGTGTCTGATAAGAAGAGTACGGAGAGCGAGACGAAAAGAAAAATAGTAAACGAATAAAATTTCCCTTTATTTAAGGGACAGTGAAGTGATATTTCTTATAAGTATGCACATTTAGTGAGACATGGATTTACTCAAATAAAAACTTAATTTCAGCTCAATTCGAATCTTGTTTTTGAAAATATAGTTCATTTGTGTTTTATATGCGCAATCTTCTACCTCTTCATCTTTGTTTCTCATTCGAGGGAAGTGAGTCACCTAGTCATGTATCTCAAAGGTCATGTGTCCGACGTGAAGGTTTGGTTCCTCTAGACCAGTGGTTCTCAACCTCTTTTGGCCCTTGCACCCATTCACCATATGTTCAGAATGTCACAACCCCCCCCCCCTTTTTCGTATTTCATCCCTATAAATCTCCCCCCCCCCCTTTTTTTCACAGTATACGTAAACATGGAAGCTAAATTTAATAACACATACTAGAACAAGTCTAGACGTCTACATAAAACGTGATATGCGGGTCTACTTATGTTATAAAAAGAATTTCAGAAGGACAAGAAGTACGGAATCTTAAAGTATATTTAGGGGGGCTGCGTGGTCTCGAGGTATGGTGTCCGCCTAGTCATGTATCTCAAAGGTCATGTGTCCGACGTGAAGGTTTGGTTCCTCTAGACCAGTGGTTCTCAACCTCTTTTGGCCCTTGCACCCATTCACCATATGTTCAGAATGTCACAACCCCCCCCCCCCTTTTCGTATTTCATCCCTATAAATCTCCCCCCCCCCCTTTTTTTCACAGTATACGTAAACATGGAAGCTAAATTTAATAACACATACTAGAACAAGTCTAGACGTCTACATAAAACGTGATATGCGGGTCTACTTATGTTATAAAAAGAATTTCAGAAGGACAAGAAGTACGGAATCTTAAAGTATATTTAGGGGGGCTGCGTGGTCTCGAGGTATGGTGTCCGCCTGGAGTGCTGGAGGTCCCGGGTTCAAGCCCCGGTGGTGACCGGGATTTTTTCTCGTGGACTTCTAGTAATAAAATTTCCTCTGGTCTCTGGGTAGTGAGATCGGACGCCCGTGTGTATTGTTGCGCACGTAAAAAATCCCTTGGCAGTTGGAAATCGAAAAAGAGTAGCCTAACGGCGCTGCCCGGGCAAAATGTCGAGTTAAAAATCTACCCAAAGTATTTCAGGATCCTCGCCGGTGCTACGGAGTTCGTGCACTTAGCTGAGTTTCTCCAGACTCAGGTTTGAGTTAGAAGGAGAACGGAGCACTTATGGGTTGCACCAGTGTGCCGTGATGTTGATCCGTCGACTAAACTAAACTAAAGTATGGAGGGAACAATAATATCAAGTAATCGGTTCTTGTACTAACGCGATATTTAAAAAATCTTAATTATCCCACCCCCTCCTCTGGAAACCTTAAAATCCCCCCTCCCTGGGTGGAATTCCACCCATTGATAGCCACTGCTCTAGAAATATTCCATCCAAGAGCTCTATCTACCCTTGAAGTGCAAAATAGCAGTACGAGGAGAAAAGATATATGCTCCATTGTCCTAGACCAGTGGTTCTCAACCTTTTTTGGCCCGTGCCCCCCTTCACCATATTTTTAGGACGTCATACTCCCCCTCATCATATTTTTAGGACGTCATTCCCCCCCCCCCACCATATTTTTAGAACGTCATCTCCCCCCCCCCCCCTCTCGTATTTCCTCCCTAAAAATTGCCCCCTGCCCCTACACAGTATACGTAATAACTGAAGCTAAATTTAATAGCACATACTAAAACAAGTCTAGACGTCCACATAAAACGTGATTTGTGGGTCTACTTACTTTATAAAATGAATTTCAGAAGGGTGATATGTACAGAACCGTAAAGTATGAAGGGAAAAGCAATATCAAGTAATCGGTTTTTGTATTAACGCAATCTAGAAATAATCTTAATTCCCCCTCCCCCCCCCCCCTCCACCCCCCCCCCCCCCACCCTGGAAACACTAAAGTTCCCCCTGGGAGGAAATTTCCCACCGGTTGAGAACCACTGTCCTAGACAGTGAAAAAAAAACAAAATTTAAATGACTCTAAAATATGAAATTGCAGTTCCGAAATTTGCCTTCACGCCTAATCTTATATATAAAAGGCGATCTCCGTCTGTCTGTCTGTCTGTATGTCCCTATGTCCTTTATGCGCTCGCGAACGGCCCATCCGATTGAGATGAAATTTTCTACACGTCTTCCTTTCATTCCAGCGCAGCCCACTGTCATATTTTTTTAGTGTGAAATCGGCTGCTTACCCAATATTATTTAATTTTCCATTTTTCATTATAATTTCATATATCTCAGGGGACTTAACTCTGTAAAAGTTATTTCAAGGGGCATAACTTTTCTGTATAACTTATAGTCATATTGTGGCATCGTTTTCAAAGATTTATAAACTCTTTGTCCATAGTTATGTACCGGCATATGAGTTATAATAAATAATGATACAATCTGTAAGGCATTTTCAAAGTTTTCATAAAAATAATGCACAATGCATAACATTGTAACTCATCTTTTTATGCTTAAGAAGTTACTGTAGTCATGCAGATGATTAGAAAGAGTTTTCATTAAAAATAATGGATGGTGTGTGGAAGGACATTCTTTTAAGTTACTTTTTTTGTTGTATGAATTTAATGAGACGCTACCCGCCTGGAGCTGGGCGAAGCCACGCCGGGTCAGATAGATAGACAGACCCACCTTTTCGCTGCAGTTGTCTACTCCTCCTTTTCCTTCTTCTGCTGATGCTGCTGCCGCCGCTCCATTTACCCAAGTTAATTGTTGGGGAAGATGTAAAGATCTTTCAAGTGCTCTTTCTAATGCTTTTTGTAAGTTGGTCTTCGTTTATCTAAGGTTGTTCTAACTGCAACCAATAAATGATTAGACAGACAGGCAGACAGACAGACAGACAGACAGAGAGGGAGGGACGGACAGACAGACAGACAGACAGACAGACAGACAGACAGACAGACAGACAGACAGACAGACAGACAGACAGACAGACAGACAGACAGACAGTCGGGAACGGGAACTTATATGACTACTTATATGAATTAAATGAGATGCTCGCCATCAGGGGCTGGGCGAAGCCGGGCCGGATCAGACAGACAGACAGACAGACAGACATATAGACAGACAGACAGACAGACAGACAGTCGGTAACTGGAACGAGAACTTATATGACTACTTATATGAATTAAATGAGATGCTCCCCACCAGGGACTGGGCGAAGCCGGGCCGGGTCAGCTAGTTCTAATATATAAGATTGCAGATTCCGAAATTTGCCTTCACGCTTAATTCTAATCTATGAGATTGCAGTTCCGAAATTTGCCTTCACGCGTGTGCGTATATGTTGTTTGAATTATACACACATAAAAAGCGCAGAACGTATCATCACCATCATCATCAAGTGCTTTCCCACTGCCGTGGGCGATCATGCTTCTCCACAAATTGCAGTCTCCGACGACATGAATCAATTCACAATTTGATTCCCTTGCGTGTCAAGACACAAGATTGACAAGAATTTTCTCTCCCTGTCTTCCACTATCTCTCTTTCCACAAATCTTTCCGTTTCTCACAACATGTTCCAGTTTTTGTCTTTCCATAATGTGGTCAGAAATGATGACTGCTTATTTATGATGTTTGTGATATGTTGTCTTTGCGACTTGGAGTCTCCGTGGCGAAGTGGTCAAGCCGTTTGGCTCGGGCTCCAAAGGTTGTGGGTTAGATTCCGGACCGCGTCCTTCGGTTCACGAGTGAAATTTTTCAGAGAGTCCTGTGGGTCGTCGCTAGAGCTACGGAGTTCGTGTTTGGTGCGACTCTTTCCGCACTACGGAAAGAGACCGAGCCATATGGGATAAACCCGATGCAATGAAGTCGACCCTGTCGACTTTTAAGCGACTTTTTTGTCTTTGCGACTTCGTCTACCTCAGAATGTCCAGATTGCACATTGTCGCTGTCCAATGAAGATTGAGTAAAGAAACCTGTTTCCATGCCACCTTGGAAAATTAGAGCATATATATTGGGCTTATAGTTTCATCACCAACCTGCAATGGATGCCTGATGCGGTGAGAAACATATCGCCTTCTATCTAGTGCAGTGGTTCTCAACCTTTTTTGGCCCATTCCCCCCCTTCACCATATTTTCAGAACGCCATTCCCCCCCCCCCCCCCCCTTCCTTTCAAAAATTTGGCCCGTTCCCCCCTTCATCGTATTTTCAGAACGTCATTCCCCCCCCCCCCCTTTTCATATTTCCTATCTAAAAATCCCCTCACCTCTACACAGTATACGCAAAAGTTAAAGGCAAATGTAATAGCATATACTAAAACAAGTCTAGACATCCACATAAAACATGATTTGTGGGTCTACTTACTTTATAAAATGAATTTTAGAAGGACGAGACATACATAACTGTAAAGTATGAAGGGAAAAACTATGTCAAGTAATCGGTTCTTGTATTAACACGATCTTGAAATGGTCTTCATTCCCCCACTGGATACCCTGAAATTCCCCCCTGGGGGGGGGGGGGGATTCCCCACCGGTTGAGAACCACTGATCTAGTGGATACATTTTATGAGACTACGCCTAGCTCTCAGCCATATGCTCACAACACAACAATACACCGAAATAGCGAGTACTGAACTCAGGCCCTAAAGTCTGGCCATGATCAGATATGGCCGAGCTACCGTATGTCAGTAGACGGTACTGCCTTCTGTTAGCGCCGAATGTCGGGCGGCGCTTACCAAACTCGACACCACACATTCTGCCAAACCGCTTTAGACGAAGGAGCGCAATTGGGAGGGTACAAGCCTTAACTTGGTTCTAGGAAATGCAAATTAAAGACTAAATGTTATGATTAGGCTGCATGAGTAACACATGGTCTCTACAATTTAGCCCAGTCTTTGTGCTACAACCGTTTGTCAAGATGTCAAGGTTCCAGTCAGTCAGGCGAACTCAGGTCCACAGAGGCAACAGGCAAGTAAGCTAGCAATCGTGCTACTGTGGCCACATTCACTGCAAATGTGCGGCGAAAAAGTAAATACAACTTCAAGTGTTTTGAGGCGTAGAGAACATACGGGGTTAGTCCATATCTGTAAAGATCAATTCGCCTTTCGTGGATTATGTGGCCTTTACTTCCCAGAACCTTTCCTGTTACCAATTTTAGCCTGGGTTGGAAAAAAAAAACCCGCCCTGCTAGGGATTTGAACACATGGCCACGGCGGGCAAACGTTCTAGCCAATGAACAATAAACGCTCTCTCGCTGCAAGTGGGAGATAAAATAAACAAAAAAGAGATGCTTTTGAATAACGAGGACACAAACCATAAATTGGACGATTTATTTCCTGGCATATTTCGCTGCATCTCGTCAGGAACATACTGCAGGATTCACATAACACAACATAAAGTAAATGGCAAACTACTGAGCGTAATCTTGGCTAGTACATCAACAGCAGATGATAAATGATCATGTCGACTGCAAAGCCCTGTAAGGGATATGCAACAAACAAACATAAAGTAATATAAATAGATAAATCCTTCAAGCTGAAATATACACATGTTCGTAATGTCAGCTGTCTACCGCTGTAATTTTAAACTGACTATCATGTCTTTCTGTTAGCATAAAACTGGCCTATGTAGATTAAACACTATGGCTTCAGCGACCATTAACAAGCGATTATTTTGTGTATTAGAAACACGCGAAAGGCAATGTTTCTATCAATCGCATGGTCGCTTTCCAACACGTGCCATGCAATCGACAAAGGGGGAAGTTTGTGGTGTGTCGGTCTTTCTAGGCTACCATCTCCTGTGTGTAGTATCTTGTCAATCCAATTGGGTATGTGTTAAACCACTCAGTTCTTCAACTGCCGCTCTGTCCTGCCGATGTAAGCAGACTGGCAACTGCATGTGAATTGGTAAATGTAATTGGATTTGGCGTAGAGAGAGACACAATCTTTAACTGCTGGGATGGGAATAAGTGTCGTTCTGTACCTAATAACTGGAGACAGAATGTTCTGCCGACTGCTGTAATAAGCCGGTCCTGTAGACTTTGCATTACGTCATCCCCTCTAAAGGTTAGCTGCATCATAAACATAGGGTCAAACGATAGATAGGCAGACACTGGGACACTGTCCTAATAGTTTGTCTTTCATTTCTGGTTGTATTAAGGCGGACAGGTAATACAGATGGAAGAATAAGGATGTGGTGTACTTAATGTTAACTTACACAGCACTGTTGGCTTCATTGTTTTGTTTGTTTTACTTGACAAGAAAGAGCAAATGAACAAGATAATAACATGAAGGGAGGAACAAATGGAGAGTGGAAGAAAAAGGTAAAGAGTAGCAGGAAGGAGAGCAGAGCAGAAGAATGAGGGCACAGTGGTGGTGGATTTGAAGAAGATGAGCAAACAGAAGAAGTACAAGTAGAAGAAAGAAGAAGAAGAAGAAGAAGAAGAAGAAGAAGAAGAAGAAGAAGAAGAAGAAGAAGAAGAAGAAGAAGAAGAAGAATATACTTTTAGAGGTACGGTATAAACAAGCTAGCAGCAGAAGTTTAGTCGTAACAGCATTAGCAACTGTACTAGGAGTAGTAGCAGCAGCAGTAGTAGTAGTAGTAGTAGTAGTAGTAGTAGTAGTAGTAGTAGTAGTAGTAGTAGTAGTTGCAGTAGTTGTAGTAGTTGTGGTAGTAGTAGTAGTAGTAGTAGTAGTAGTAGTAGTAGTAGTAGTAGTAGTAGTAGTAGTAGTAGTAGTGGTGGTGGTTGTGGTGGTAATAGTAGTAGTTGTAGTAGTAGCTGAAGCAGTAATAATAATAATAATAATAGTAGTAGTAGTAGTAGTAGCAGTAGTAGTAGTAGTAGTAGTAGTAGTAGTAGTAGTAGTAGTAGTGGTGGTGGTTGTGGTGGTAATAGTAGTAGTTGTAGTAGTAGCTGAAGCAGTAATAATAATAATAGTAGTAGTAGTAGTAGTAGTAGTAGTAGTAGTAGTAGTAGTAGTAGTAGTAGTAGTAGTGGTGGTGGTGGTGGTGGTGGTGGTGGTGGTAGTAATAGTAGTAGTAGTTGTAGTAGTAGTAGTTGTAGTAGTAGCAGCAGCAGCAGCAGCAGCAGCAGTAGTAGTAGTAGTAGTAGTAGTAGTAGTAGTAGTAGTAGTAGTGGTGGTGGTGGTGGTGATGATGGTGGTGGTGGTGGTAATAGTAGTAGTTGTAGTAGTAGCAGTTATAGTAGTAGTAGTAGTAGTAGTAGTAGTAGTAGTAGTAGTAGTAGTAGTAGTAGTAGTAGTAGTAGTAGTAGTAGTAGTAGTTGCTGTTGTTTTATCTTCTGTTGTTGCAGACGAAAATAAAGAAGACGACGAGATCGCCTCCTGAATGAACACCAATTACATGTATTTGAAGCTAAAGGAAAGCGCTCTCTTATCGGCTCATTAAGCATAAACAAACGAATAAAGAGCCAACCACGGAATTCTTGCTGAGACTTAATTAGTGTGGACACTTAGGGACAAACCCAGTGTTGCTGAAATAACTCAGAACTTCAGAGACTGGTAGAACAGCGCCCAGGAGATGGGCAACGCCTTAATTGGCGACAAGTAATTAACGTCAAGATATAGGTGCGGGCGTGCGTGGGTGTGTAAGTGTGTGTGGGTGTGTAAGTGTGTGGGTGTGTAAGTGTGTGTGGGTGTTGCGGTTGGGGGAATTGTCTCGAGTTCGGGGGCGTCAATACTAAATCATAAATCATAAATCGGTGTTACTTGACAATCGCTTGTATTTAAAGACGATTTAAAGGCAACAGGTCGGCATCATTGCACCGGGTCTTTATCCCCAGGATTCTCCGAAGAAAATTACATTCATGAACCGAACGACGAAGCCGAGAATCGAACCCACAACCTTCGGAGGGCGAGGCAGGCGGCTTAACCATTCACCACTGAGACCCCAACCCCCATTTGTATTTAAAGGGGGTATAAAGGCAAGAGACTCAACGTCATTGCACCGGGTTTTATCTCATACGGCTCGGTATCTTTCCGCAGAGCGATATGCCGATAGCGTCGTACAAAACACGAACTCCGTAGCAGCAGAGACGCCCCCCCCCCCCCAGAAAACTGCACGCATGAACCAAGTAACAGAGGCAGGGAGCGAAACCACTACTTTCGCAGCGCCAGGCAGGCGGATAACTATTCAATGAACTATCTTTTATGAGAGTAAATAGTCTAAGTCTTTTGTTTATAAATACAAAATAGATTCACCACTATATTTAATCTAACACTTCTTCGTTGTCCCTCTCTATCCTTCTCTCCTACTTCTTCAATTTGCTTCCTCCTTCTCCTCATACTATGTATTCTTCATTCTCCCTCCGCCTTGTACTTCCTCGAACTGCCTTTGCCAACATATTCAATCCATGCTCTCTTTCTTTTACCTCCTATTTTATTCCACCCCTACACACTGTCTCCGTCTTTCCTCTTTCTTCCTTTCTTCCCAGCCGGTCTCTTCTCACACATACCCCTTCTCCTTATATTCCCCCTCCTTCTATTCTGACTACTCTTCCTTCTAGTTCTCTTCTACTTCTTCTCCTCATCGCCCTTCGTCTCCTCCATTCCCATAATGACTTTCAGCGATACGTTTAAAAGACATTAGCAGAGATCTTGCTGGTGTTCTTCATATACGGTGGTATTCCTATCTTCAGACACCCCCTTATCTTCTGTACACTCGAGCATATTTAATTACCAATATCACCACCAATAATCTATTCTTAGATTCTGGCTCAACAAACAGATGTTTAAACTCTTGGCAAACAGGGAGAGAGATAGACATTGTTGAAAATCCATTGCAGCCAACCTTCATTGTGATGACGGCACCTGATTAATAAAAATACTTGTTGCCTCCCATATGTACCCCGGTAACAAACAAGTGATGTTGTTAAGTACACATGTTGGAGACACAGAGGAGGGGGAGGTGCAAAAGGAAGACAACATACAATGTGGGGCGTGGCCGAAGGGATAAGATCGTTCGCTCTTAAACATCCGGGGCTTTATTGCGGGGTAGACAGTTCAACCCCTACACTGGCAATATGTTGACTTCTCGTTCAGAAAATAATGGTAAACTACCGAACGTAACATTGCATTGAAAATCATTCTAAGATTGATCACAACGCCCTGCAACGGACAAATAACCAGATCTGCAGATGTACTGGAAGAGATCAAATTCATTGCACGACCTTCAATGCCAACACTAATTGATATTCAGTAAATTGGATGCCCTGGAGATGTGAATATACAGAAGAATATGTCGTATTTCATGGACACAAAAATAATCAAATACAGAGATTCTAGAAAATCTGGGAATGAAAAGAGAGTTGGTGAAAGAAATAACAAAGAGACAAGTGAAATATTCTGGTCACGTTAAAAGACATAACATTCGTATAAAAACTATACTGGGGGAAAGGTTGAAGGCAAGCGAGCAAGGGGTACACAGCGATACAAGTAGGAAGATAACATCAAGAGATGGACAACATCACTGACAGAATGTACAATGAGGGCGAGAGACAGATAGTGTTGGAGATCCATTGCAACAAACCTTCATTGTTGAGACGGAATTGAGAGCTAGACAACAACACAAGCATTAGCATCACAATTAATCATTTAGATGGAAGACTCCTAGATATACCACTCTAGCAATAGTTGGACGACTTTTAACTACTTTCTAGCGATAGTTGGGAGTCCACGAGTAGAGTGCATAGGTTAGGAAACTAGACGAGGAAAGAGTATACAATCAGAGGAAAGAGGATATAAGGAAGGGAATGTGGGTAGATGGAAGGAAACAGATAGAAACAATGGAAAGAGCGGGGAAAGATGGGATTTATAAATAAAAGAGGGGAAGTTAAGGGGAAAGAAGTGGCAAGGAGAGATACAACAGACTGAACAGGGCAAGATAAGAGGGGACAAGGATAGATATGGAGGGACAAGGATTAGAAAGATGCGACAAATAGAGATAACCAGCCGACCCAGGGAGGCAAGAGAAGTGGGAAAGAGGAAATAAGAGGCTGAGATAAGGCATAAAAACACAAACACACACACACACACACACACACACACACACATACATACACACACACACACAGGGGGAGAGAGAGAGGTGATAGGAGAACGAAAGAGCATTAATAGCGTAAAGGCGGGAAGAGAGGCAGGGGGGAGAGAAAGAGAGGAGAGAAGCAGGAGGGAGACAGACAAAAGAAGACGCGGAAAGGAGAGGAAGACAAAGGCAGTAGGAAGGAGATGAGGAGAGAGGGAGGGGAGAGAAGATTAAGCGGGAGGAATGTAGGCGGAGAGATGGATATGTGTAAGTGAGAGAGATTGAGAGCCCCGAATAAGAATGTTAGGGAATCTTTACATGAGAGAAAAAGAGTCTGTGTATGTGTGTATTTGCGCGTGTGTGTGTGTGGGTGTGTGTCTGTGTGTGCATGCAATTTTGAGAGAGAGAGAAAGAGAGCGAGAAAGAAAAGAGAGGAAAGAGAGACCCGTAACTATTGAGTGGCATTCCGGCATATTAACAAGACAGAGAGAGAGAGAGAGAGAGAGAGAGAGAATAAGAGAGATTGAGAGAGAGAAAGTGAGGTAGATTGAGAGCTAGATAGAGAATGAGGGAGAGAGTATGTGTGTGTGTGAGGGAGAGAGAGAGAGTAAGAGAGATTGAGAGAGATCGAGAGGCATTGAGAGCTAGAGAGAAAGACTGAGAGAGATTAAGAGAGAGAGAGAGAGAGAGAGAGAGAGAGAGAGAGAGAGAGAGAGAGAGAGTAAGACAGAGAGTGAGAGAATGAGAGAAATTGAGAGTGAGAGAGAGTGAAAGGGAGATTGAGAGAGAGTGACAGAGAGAGCGAAAGAGCGAGAGAGATTGAGAGAGAGTGAAAGGGCGAGAGAGAGTGAGAGAGAGTGAGAGAGCGTGGGATAGATTGAGAGAGAAAGAGAGAGTGTGAGAGCGAGAGAGATTGAGAGAGAGAGTAAGAGAGAAAGAGAGCGAGAGAGAGAGAGAGAGAGAGAGAGAGAGAGAGAGAGAGAGAGAGAGAGAGAGAGTGACACACTAAGAAGAAAGACATCAACAACAACACCAACAATAACAACGAAATGCTTCACATGTCAGGAATGTCCACAACTAGATAAGAGATATATACACCCCCAAATCACCACATCCGTCCGCATGTCAAACTGTCAATTACTGTGACAACCACGACAACCAGGTCTCGCTGTATTGCTTTTAATGTTATTTGCCTAGTCCGGTTTTTATCAGATATTTTGTAACTGAGACTTCCCAAGACTCTTAATTCCCTTACTTATCCCCAGCTCTTTCGTCCGCTTGACATCTGTATTTTCTCTCCTTGTCTTCAGTATTTTCGTTTCTCTATGGCAGTGATTCTCAACCTTTTTTGGCCCCTGCACCCCTTCACCATATGTTCAGAATGTCACCCCCCCCTTTCGTATTTCCTCCCTATTAATCACCCCCCCCCCTCCCAACCTTTTTTTTTACACAGTATACGTAAAATGGAAGCTAAATTTAATAACACATACTAAAACAAGTCTAGACGTCTACATAAAAACGTGATTTGCGGGTCTACTTACGTTATACAACGAATTTCAGAAGGGCGAGAAGTACAGAATCGTAAAGTATGGAAGTATGGTGGGGAAAACAATATCAAGTAATCGATTTTTGTATTAACGCGATCTTGAAATAATCTTAATCTCCCCCCCCCCCTCCCCCCCCCCTCCGGAAACCATAAAATCCCCTCTAGGGGGGAATTCTCCGCCGGTTGAGAACCACTGCTCTATGGCTTCTATACATCCTCTCTTTGCCCTTTGTATTTCCTGTCCTTGTCTCTGTATTTCCTCTTTATTTTTTAACAGTATTTTTTGTGCCTTCTATATTTCCTCCGCTTGCTCTCAGTATTTATCTTCTCTATTTATTAACAGTTTTTTTTTCCCTTTTACATTTCCTCTCCTTATGCTCTGTATTACACCTTCTTGTCCTCCACATATTCCCTTTCTGTCCTCTGAATTGCCTGGCCATGTCGTCTATAAAGCCTCTCCATGCCTTCTTACTTTAATAAGCAAAATACCAAGAATGTAAAGTATGGAAATAAATGCCTAGAAAACAAAACAAACAAACAAAATAATGACAATAGCCAGTTCTCCTCGAGGCCTATGTATGTATCTATTTGTGTCAAGGGTTAAGGAAGACGCCAAATGTTAGAGGGCTTAAATGGGGAAAAAAATAACTTTATAGAATATACAACTTGCTCTAGGGAAACATTCGTGAAGTGTGTCGCTGTCACCGCCTCACCTTCATATATATTATTAGAGGGCTGCAACTCCAGCCCAAGGGATAGCATTGAGTCGCTCAGGACCCGAGTAATCTAGAACCTTCTCGAAAGGACTGGTCAGTGGGTCCATGATTCCGTGGACACTGATGTGGCCCGCCTAATGCGGGGTCCACGAGGAACTCGGACAGAGTTACCACCCGTGTCGGATTGGGACACGTGTAGACCGGCAGAGGACAGACGGACTTGAGAGAGGCAACAAGGCCTGCCTGAGAGGGACTCAATAGATATTCATAGATATATATACAGAGGCTAGATAGTGTGCTAGATTGTTGTATGAAAACTATATGTTTGATGTTTAACTATCTGTGATATGTAATATAATATAGCGCGGGTCTGTTTACCCACTGCGCCAACTGTATATTCAATCCAATAAATATTCGATCTCATAGCGAACAGATTTATTGTTGCCTGTATGAACCCATGTTCAGGTACCTAGATAAGAGCAAGACGATGACAGGCTTTTTGGGGGCTAGTTTTCCGGTTTTGGCATAGAATGTTTTCTAAAAGAGCTATTAAATGCCATGTAAAATTACTTATTTAATCATATCACATTGATTTTTGGTAACACATTGATTTGTTTAAATCAAAGAAATTGTTAACTTTACAAGTTTGCATAAAATTAGTAGCTATCTAGCGATAAAATAGAATTAATCTGAGTCCCTCGGCAACGTCTCACCATTGCCTCCGCAGTGCCTCATTATTTTGATTCTGTAAACAATTTTTTTTTGACATGTTACTATTTTGACATTTTTTTTTTGTGACGGTGACTAATGTTTTCTCGCTCCACGAGCAGATTGTTCCGCAACTAGTGCCGCGTGCAACCTATGAAACCTTTCCAACAGTGACGAGAGTACAAGACAACATCGAGGAGTTCTGGGATTGAGAGCTAAGTTTCACATCATACCCATTACATCTCTAAGCTGTACTTCTCACCTTCCATCATTGTATTATTTTGTTTCATATTGATTTGTTTGCATATTCATGACCTTGTCACCAACATAACCTTGCCTTTTGATTTACACATTAATAATTAAGGGAGTTAACCAAATTTTCGACTACACAACATTGTTTTCTAAGGGATTTAACTCTATAAACTTTACAAACAAGTAAAACACAAAATGTCTAGCTTAGATAAGTGCATTGAGCAAGGAATAAAGTTAGGTTATAAAGAGGAAAAACTGTCAGAATGGGCACAGAAAACGCACGCAGAAAATATTGCCCGTGAAGAAAGAGCGATAGAACGAGAGGAAAAACAACGGCAAATGCAAATGCAGGCCGAAGAAAAGAAATTGCAAATGCAGGCCGAAGAAAAGAAATTGCAAATGGAGGCCGAAGAAAAGAAAATGCTAATTGAAGCAGAAGAGAAAAAGATGCAATTGCAAATTGAAGAAAAGAAAATACAATTGCAGGCTCAGGAGAAACAGATGGAGCTTGAGGCCGCAGCCAAGCAGGCCCAATTGAATGCCGAGACACAGATAAAACTTAAACAGATGGAGATTGAGTCCAACACAGAAATATCGGTGAATAAGCTAAGAAGCAAAGAGGAAGAACAAAAATATAACAAGTACAAAGGACTCGTGAAGGCGTACTGTTCTGGAGATTCCATCAGCGCCTATTTAGAAAATTTTGAGTGTCTCATGTCTCATCATAAGATCATTAAATCAGATTGGGCATTTATTCTAATGAGGAACTTAGCTCTTGAACCACTGAAAGTAATAGAGACAATACCACAGGAAATGCGAAAAGACTATGAGTACCTAAAACAACGCATTCTCCAACATTTTTCTTTAGATACTGCAGGTTACCAACAACAATTTGCCAAATTATCTCCACAACCAAACCAAACCTTTATAGATTATGTCAGTACAGTCCAAGACATATGCACAAAATGGATTAACTCGGCTAAAACCAACAATAGCCATGACAAACTTAAAGAGCTTATTATTATAGACAAAATAGTTAGCACCATCCCCACACCTTTTGCCAAATTCTTAAAACAAATGGACTGTAAAAGCATTCAGGAAATCGAGTCCAAGGGGAATGCATTTTTCACAGCAAATAGGGACATTTTTCAGCTGAACATAAGTCACAACGATACAGCAGCTGCAGTAGTGAACACCAAATACTCCAAACAAACAGGGGGTAAATTTAAACCTCGCCCCAATGTCGGTAAAGTAACAAAATGCCAATATTGTAGCTCGCTTTCACTATGCTGACGCTATGTGCGACAAATCGCCTACCTATCCTAACCACCTCAAAATGATGGTGGAGAAGCAGGAGACTAAGCGCAACGCTTACCAGAACGCAATCAAATGCTACTTTTGCCGAAGTTTTGGCCACTATAGTCGCAATTGTGAAGGCCGAAAGTTATTGAAACAGGCCAATGCTGCACTAGTAGAAACGTCGTCTGACGAAGAGCTTGAATCACTGAATGAATGTGATAATCAACACGACAATGAAAGCGAGCTTGGGAATGCTGTACACATTATAAACACCATTACAGACAGTAAGTGCAACACCTGTACGAAGTTCCAACTTGACACAACATTATTATGTGGCCACACGATCCCTATTGCAAATGAAACAGCAAACGCTGCTTTGTCATCTACAGGCAAGCTAGTTTTTTTTACAGGGTTTCTTAACAACAAAAAGTGCACATTAATTAGAGATTCCGGCGCAACGCTCTGTGGGGTTAAGAAAACATTAATAGACACTAAAGACTACACAGACAAACATGTGACTTGTCGCACATTCTCAGGTACTATAGAAAGATACCCCCTTGCTCTGGTCGAAATTCGAACTCCGTTCATATCAGGACAAGTTTTGTGCGCTGTCCTTGACAATCCAGTCGCTGATATTATACTTGGTAATTTACCCAACATACATCCATGCTCTAAAAAGGAAATCAAAGAGTGGGAGCATAAACACGGTATCCACCACACAAACAGCGATGCAAAAGAGAAACACCATTCTTGCTTGTCTCAAGCTGCCAAAATACCAAGGGAGACAACCACTGAGGTAATTCAGAAAGAATTCACCAAGGTCTACAATGCAGGGGCGGTCGAATCTATGAGCGATACGACCGAATTAAAACCTCGAATTGAGGATGCTACCGAGCTACCAAGTACCAAGCCTGTAAATGTGCAACAAAACACACAACACACAAACGCAATAACACGACAGACAACCCATAAAACCAACACCGACCAACTGCAGGAATCATTAGAAATAGTAGCGCCAAACTCAACTAACATCAATTTTGGAAATGAACAGAAAAGCAGATACAACACTTGCACCATACTTTAAATTAGTAGGACTTAAACCAAAAGTCACTAAGAACGCATCGTGGACATTTAGGCTACAGAACAACATCTTAACTAGATTTTACACAACAAATCAGACCACGATACAGCAAGTAGTTTTACCACAAGCACATCGAGATAAAGTTCTAAAAATAGCCCATGACTCCCCTTTTGGAGGTCATATGGGGTATGAAAAGACCAGGGCTAGAGTCCTCACCCAATTTTATTGGCCAAAGTTTTGCCAAGATATAAAAACCTTCTGTAGATCTTGTGATATTTGTCAGAAACTGGTGAAAAAGGGGAAAAACCCTACAGCAGAAGTCCAATCAACGACAACTGCCTCGAGGCCTTTCCAAATCGTGGCAGTTGACCTAGTAGGTCCGTTGAATCACATATCAAATAAGGGGAATAGGTATATTTTTACTCTTGTGGATTTATGTACAAGATGGGCCGAAATGCTGCCATTAAGATCTATCTCCTCTAAGGATGTGACGGACATATTACTAAATATTTTCTCCCGTTTTGGCTTCCCGGAGAAAATCATTTCTGATAGAGGCACCCAGTTCATATCGAATGCCACCCAATCAGTAACTAAGTTACTAGGCATCAAGCAGTGTTTCACCAGTCCCTATCGACCGGCCGCAAATGGTATCTGCGAAAAGCTTAATGGGGACCTGAAACATATGCTATCTAAAGTGACAGCTGAAAATCCAGCCGATTGGGACATACTTCTCCCAACGGTGCTGTTCGCATACAGAGAAGTCCCTCAATCAAGTACAGGGTTCTCTCCCTTCGAATTGATGTATGGAGCGAACCCAAGAGGACCTCTCACCATTTATAAAGAGATCATATCACACCCTGTAGATAACCAACTTCCCATTTCAACCTATGATTTGGTCACTGACACCAGAGACAAAATCATACGTTCCTGTATATTGGCCAGAACATCACTACAGGAGAAAGGTTTTAAATACAGGCAGTACGCCAATAGAGGTGCAAAAACAATTGTGCTAAATCCAGGTCAGGATATTTTACTACTCCTACCTGACAAAAGAGATTTACTGTCAACCTCTTGGCAGGGACCTTTTAAGATCATTAGAAGAATTTCAGAAGTAGATTACGAAATCTCTTTAAATGGAAAGTTGAAAATATTCCATGTAAATATGTTGAAACCATACTATGCTAGACAGGACAATGAGACAAATGAACAGACGCAACGAACTGATGACAGAGACGAAACGACAATTTCCCAACGGAATGACACCTCGACAAACGAAGCATCGTTAACGACACACGCTTACGACGACGAAAACGACGAAGACATATGGACATTACCGACAATCTGTGATATCGACAATGACGACAAATTTGACGACATATTGACGATTGATCTCGACGACGACGACAATAACATTGAAGACAATTTACAAACTGTAGCATCTGTGATAAATCAGACCGACATGGACAATACGGAAATCCCTGTACCAATCATGACTGACGACGGGAGTATAAATGACATACATATCTCTGACACTTTGACACAACTGTCACAAAATGAAACCGTGTGTTTATCCGGTTGATTATTACAGAGGATTTTCGGATTAAGCGGACGATCGACCAGCGACATCTATTTGTACTAACAGAGTAAACACAGCTGTACAGGTTACATCGTGTCAGCCCATATACACATTTGGTGGTGAGTGAGAATGAGTGGATACACCGAGTTGGCAGTTCATTAACAGTTGGAATCACATATATTGTCACCACGGAACAGAAGAGTGACAAGTTTGTCAACATTTGAATGCAGATGGAAGCCGTGAGATCACAGGGGCAGATGTAAAACGGAAGTACCTAGTACGGAAAACAGTGCATCTGTCAATTCTTGGTTTCCGGAACATCAAGATGATTGGCAGCTTGGTATCGAAACTCTTTGTTGGGAGTATACAGAAACTAGCTGGCTTGTTTTGAGAATCTAGGCAATTACTGACAACTTTGACAGGATTTAAGCCAGGAAAATAGTTCTTGACAGGGGATGATTTGCCACTGTGCCACCTGTGTGGGGGAGTAAAGGATAACGTCACGTGGACAACTTTGGTAGTTTGCCATATAAACTCGAGTTGAGATCAACTAGGGTGGACTTGAATAATGCTCTAGACAGAGTGCAGGGCACTGCAGTGCTTAGTGGAAATAATATCTACCGTGTGTTAATTAGTGACTAATTTTGCACGTGCCTATAATGGCAGATGTAGATATGATTTATAGGACTGCAGTAGTGCCATTTAAGGTATAACCTATTATAATATATTCGTTATAATTACTTTAGGCAGTAGCCTTGTTAAACTATAGTGTGATGATTAGCACTGTTAGTGGAAACTAGCTAGAGTAGTGAAGTGATACTTGGCTCTGTTAGCTAGAATAGATTAGTGAAGTGTTGATAAGCTTTACTAGTTGAGTAATGAAGGATAATTGGGATCTTCCCGTAGGTGTCCCTGGTGGGCGGGGTTCCGCATTCTGGTTGCTGATTTTTTCTTTGTCATAGCCTGATTCGGCTCTAGGTGGGTAGCTAATCTGCTCTGTGACTAAGTCTAGTTAGCTAAAGATCATTAAGCAAGGTGATAGGCTTACACTCAGCCGAAGGGATCAGTGACTAGTACTATCACCAGATGTGTTGTTTCTATCCTAGGTTCCCTACCAGATCCAAGGATACTCTACAAGTTTTGGGGAAGAATTAAAAAACCCATTCTGAAGAACACCAGTTCAAGAGTCAATAAAGTTGCATACAGAAACGTAACTTACGCTAGAAGGAAATTGATTCATCAAAGAGAGTGATGCATACTGATGCACCACACAACATCAGACAGTAGTAACGAACCGAGAACCGGCTAAGAGTACCTAGTGTTAGTACAGTAACAATTAACATTAGTAATTAGCACTTATGGACTGAATGGTTCGATGTGCAACGAGGATGATCTGTTAACTAACTAACTAACTAACTAACTGCGTACACACTACCAAAGGCTTGTGCAGTTTGTTTAGGAACATTAGGAACGGACATTGTGTAGAGTGCAACCGGTCCCTGATTAACTCTTAATACCACCGGTGTCTATTTCGGATGTTCATGAAATTGGATTACCAGAGGTCTACAGAGGCAAAGCATTATCCGGCAAGATGGTTCCGGCAACGGGTGAGACGTACTTGTTCTGACGTAACGTGCTGTGGTCTATCTTTGCTGTGATCAGCTGACTGAGTTGATGTCTGAGAGACAGAGTCTACACACTTTATAGAACACGTCACACATTTTCTTCGCATACACGTCTCATACACGTTACACTTTTATTTTAATAAATTAATCTTTATTAATTTCTAGAAGCAAGAGTTGTTGAGTATGTTGCGTTGGGGAAGTATGAGAAGGGGGCATAGTACGACAGGGTGAGAGTGATAGGAAAAGGTGTCCATAGGCTGATGGAGTGTGTTGGACGGAAGCTGGTGGATTCTCCAGAATATTGAGGGGGAAAAAAAAATAATATTATAATGTGGGTGTCGGATCTCCTCACTCCAGGGACGACACTTTAAAGGAGGACACGACATTATTGGGGGCTCGTAAACGTGATATTTGGACAGTGGGATCTCTCGTAAACGGGATCTTTGGACAGCGGGATCTATCGTAAACGTGATATTTGGACAGTGGGATCTCTCGTAAACGGGATCTTTGGACAGCGGGATCTATCGTAAACGTGATCTTTGGACAGCGAGATCTCTCGTAAACGGGATCCCTGGACAGCGGGATCTCCCGTAAACGGAATCCTTGGACAGCGAGATCTCCTGCAAGCAGGAACGTTTGACAGGGGGATCTTCTGACAACGGGGTCTTTTGACACGGGATCCTTAGTTATAGGAGGGAGATATCAGTTTGGAGAATCCAGCTAGAGTGAATGTGGATAGGGGTTAGGACTAATATCTTACCTGTTCACACTTCACACGTCTGCATAGGTCTGTGGTCCTGATTCTACTCTTGTCACTGAGTGAATGTACTGTGTGTGGTAATATCTAGATTTATAGTACTTGTTCATATATCGGTATAGTAATTTGCAGTTATATTGTACTAGACCGGCTAGCTTACCTCTCTGTATAATGGCCACCCCTAAACTAACCACGTTAGAATTAAAGGCAAAGGGGGAAGAAATGGGATTGGCGGGATCTGCTCTAACGGATTACATACAGGAAGTGGAGAGAGAGTATCGTCAAGCAGAACGGGAAGATCGAAAGGCCGAGCTGGAATTGAGAAGGATGGAATTGGAAGCTGAGCAAGCAGCTAAGAAATTTGAAGCTGAGCAAGCAGCTAGGAAATTGGAAGCTGAGCAAGCAGCTAGGAAATTTGAAGCTGAGCAAGCAGCTAGGAAATTAGAAGCTGAACAGGAAGCACAGAAAAGGGAGCACGAGTACCGGATGAGGGAACTCGAGTTGAAGAGTCAATCTAATGGAGAAACTGAGGGAGCAGTTGGAGGTTCCTCCATCCCAGGATCAACACCAGTAGGTGGACATGGGTACCATGCTATGAAGTTTCCTTTAGCGGTCTACGAGGAGGACAAAGAGAAGATTGATCAATACCTTCAACGCTTCGAGGCTATGTCAGTTGCTATGGGTCTGGAGCGTAACAAATGGAATCTTAAGCTATCCCAGGGATTACGTGGGACGGGATACGAGGTTTATACTCGCCTGCCACCAGGACATGAGAACAATTATGATGAGTTAAAGACGGCTCTGCTGAAACGATTCGAGGTTACGTCACATACCTACCGGAAAAAACTTCGAGCAGCGAAACGAGAACCGGGAGAGTTGTTTGCCGCCTACAGTTTGCGTCTTAAATCTTATCTCCATAAGTGGATGGATTTGGCTGGGTTCGCACATGACTATGAGAGTCTGGAAGAGCTCATGGTGGTCGACCAGCTGAAGAAGCAAATGTCTAAACCTCTCAGGACGTTCCTGGGAGAACAAGGAGCGGAACGTATTGACCTCGTGAATAAATTAGCAGAACGGTTCGTCGAGGTACATGGGGAGGCAGGGGAAAACCTTTCCACCAACACCAAAAGTCAAGAGAAACATGACAAGAAGAAAGCCAAAAACTCAGGAACCAAAAAGTGGGAACCTTATGGGCAAAAATCAGAGGATAGTTCAGAGAAGAAGAAGGAGGGAAGCAAGAGCACTTCAAGCTCTACACCTAAACGACCGTGGTCGGAGAAGTGGTGTTCAATTTGTAAGTCACCCTCTCACAATACGAGGGACTGCAAATCGAAGGCTAAGAACCCTCACTTTGCAGCATGTCAAGTGACTTCCAAGGAGGTTGTCACGGAGAATGCCAAGGTCAACAAGGAAGCTCGCCACCAGGAGAGCTCATTCAAGTCCGACAATAGAAAATCTAGGACAGGGAAATGGTGCAACCAATGTCAGTCGAATACGCACAATGCTATTGACTGCAGGGAAAAGTCAGGAGACACTCAATTCGTCGTGTGCTCAGGGAAACCTAAGGTGGAGCCCACCGAACAGGTCGAGGCCGAGGAAGAGACTCCAGACCAGGAAAAACCACCTGTAGTGGAATTGGTAGAGGTTAACGGTCGTCAAGTGGAGTGTTTATACGACACAGGACTGGACGGGGAGGCCGTGATTTCTGCGGATCTGGTACATCCAGAACAATTCACAGGTGAAACATTGGATATACAGCCTGCACAGAAGAGTGCTGTAACCATGAAGTTGCCCATTGCTAATGTGGAGATTCGGTCAAGGTACGTCACCGGCACCATCAAGGCCGCTGTATTGACCGATCCCATTTTCCCAGTCATCCTAGGTTGCCGGTATGTCTTTCTGGGAATGCCCAGGGAGCCAATTCATATGGGAGCAATGCAGACTCGCTCTCAGACGAAAACGGAAGAGGCAGAAGCAATTGTGACTAACCCAATGCCGGGGGAGCTACGAACTGCCCAGAGTGAGGATGATACTTTACGTCCTTGCTACAAAAAGCTGCAGAAAAGTGCTGATCCACCAGGACGGGGGCAGTACTACATGAAGAATAGGATACTCTACAGGAGAGCAGGAAGGGGAGACAACCTATACGGTCAGTTGGTCGTCCCGAAAGCTCACCGGTCCCAGATTCTTCATATGGGGCATACCATCTCCTTTAGTGGACACATGGGTATTGCCGCCACCATGCAGCGGATTTCCTGCCACTACTATTGGCCGGGAATGACAGATGATGTGCGTCGGTATGTGAAGTCATGCCCTGAGTGCCAGAGGGTGGCACCAAAACACTGGACAGCACCGGTGATGTTGGGTGAGATGCCCATCATGAACTCTCCTTTCGAGAGGGTAGCCATCGATATCGTGGGTCCACTTCCCAAGACTAGGAAGAGGAACATGTATATACTCACAATGGTGGATTGCTGTACAATGTGGGGTGAGGCGATACCGTTGACCACGATTGACTCGAAAAGAGTGGCGGACGCACTGATGGAGGCCTTTACCAGATTAGGCTTTCCGGATCAAATTCTGACGGACAATGGATCTCAGTTTTGTGGAAAACTCATGGAGGAGGTATTTAGGGTGTTTCACTCTAACCACATACATACCAGCCCTTACCACCCTCAAGCCAATGGACAAGTAGAGCGTTTCAACGGCACGTTGATGACAATGCTCAGCAAACTAGCGCAGGAAAAACCTGATAGGTGGGATGAATATATCCCAGCAGCACTCTTTGCCTATCGGGAAGTTCCTCATGGCTCAACAGGACTACCACCCGCTACGTTGCTGTTTGGTCGTCCAATCAAAGGACCGTTGGAAGCCATGTTGAGGAGTTGGACTGAAGAGGGGACGTCAGAAGAAGTGATCTCATCCTATCAATACGTGGAGGAACTGAAAGAAAAACTCCACAAGGGATGGACTCTGGCAAATCAAAACTTGAAAAAGGCCAGGAAAAGACATGCGGCTTACTACAACCGTAGGTCTAAAGAAAGATCTCTAGAGGTGGGAGATAAAGTCTTGTTGTTACTCCCAACGGGAAACAACAAACTGGAGATAGGTTGGCAAGGACCATTTCCCGTGGAAAGGGTGATATCCAGAACCAACTATCAAATCCGGATCCGGGGAAAGTCGAAGATTTTCCATATCAATCTCTTGCGGAAATACGAAGAGAGACCCGGAGACAAGGCAGCTCACCTCATGGCAATGGCAGTTGCAGTGGAGACAGAAGTGGGAACCAGCGAGGGCAGGGAATATCCCTTGGTACACCAGGAAACCTATAGGGATGTACAAGTGAACCCTGATCTGACCTCACAGGAGAGGGAAAGGATAACCCAGGTTCTCAAGTCTCATAAGGAGATACTGACTGATAAACCAGGACGAACGAGGTTGGTGGAGTTTGAGATGACTTTGACCACACAGGAGCCGGTTCGTCAGAAGGTTTACCCAGTGCCATTCTCTAAAGAAAAGGCCCTGGAGGAGGAAATAAAAAAACTGCTGGAGGATGACGTGATTGCACCATCCACATCCCCATACAATGCGGGGGTAGTTTTGTTACGCAAACCAAGTGGAGAACACAGGTTGTGTATAGATTACCGACTGCTGAACAGTCATACACAGTTTCAGGTGGAACCTTTGCCGAATCCAACTCAATTATTCGCTAGGCTCCATAAGGCTCGGTACTTTTCAAAGGTGGATCTGAGTCGGGGGTACTATCAGATACCAGTCAAACCGGAGATTCGACCACTGTTAGCTTTCAGTACACCCAGGGGACACTACGAATTCAAGGTCATGCCCTTTGGACTCAGCAATGCACCTAGTGTGTTTACACGCATGATGAGGACTTTACTTGATCCTTTACAGGATCCGTCCATCATCTCATTCATGGATGATATTCTGATTTCCAGTGACAGCTTGGATGACCACTTACAATCCTTGGAGAGAGTGTTTAATAGACTCAAGGAAGCAGGGCTTACTGCTCGTCCAACCAAGTGCATGATTGGTTACCAAACTCTGGAATTTCTAGGTCACACCATCACTCCAGGACACATTGTTCCAGAAGAGAAGAACTTGGAGAAAATCAGTAATGCACCAAGGCCAAAAACGAAGAAGGATGTGCGATCTTTTCTCTCGTTGTGTGGGTTCTACCACAAATTTATCCCACATTTCACTGAACTGGGAGCTCCGTTGACGGAAACCTTGAAAAAGGGATTACCGGATCAAATCATTTGGACACCAGAATGTGAGAATGCCTATAGTCAGTTAAAGGAGGCCTTGGTCAGCAAACCTGTATTACAGCTCCCTGACCTTTACAAACCATTTGTGTTGAGAACGGATGCAAGTGCGATTGGAATTGGAGCCGCTTTGTTACAGGAAGGAAAAGACGATGCTTCGGTTTTGAAACCTGTGGCGTACGCAAGTAAGAAACTTCTACAGGCGGAGAGGAATTATTCAACCGTCGAGAGAGAATGCTTGTCCCTCGTATGGGCAGTGCAAAAATTTCAGCCATATTTGTATGGAGTTAAGTTTCGGGTCCAGTCAGATCATCAGCCCCTGATGTTCCTGGCTACTTCTCAGAAGCTCAACGCACGTTTGATGCGGTGGTCGTTGTTACTTCAACCGTATAATTTCACAGTAGAGTACATTCCTGGGAAGGAAAATGTTGGAGCGGATTTCTTGTCAAGACACCCAGCTCCTGAAGAAGAAGAATGAATCATCTGGATTAAACTCACGGTGGAGAAGAGTGAGATGGACTACTCTCTTAGGAGGGGGCCTATGTCACAAAATGAAACCGTGTGTTTATCCGGTTGATTATTACAGAGGATTTTCGGATTAAGCGGACGATCGACCAGCGACATCTATTTGTACTAACAGAGTAAACACAGCTGTACAGGTTACATCGTGTCAGCCCATATACACATTTGGTGGTGAGTGAGAATGAGTGGATACACCGAGTTGGCAGTTCATTAACAGTTGGAATCACATATATTGTCACCACGGAACAGAAGAGTGACAAGTTTGTCAACATTTGAATGCAGATGGAAGCCGTGAGATCACAGGGGCAGATGTAAAACGGAAGTACCTAGTACGGAAAACAGTGCATCTGTCAATTCTTGGTTTCCGGAACATCAAGATGATTGGCAGCTTGGTATCGAAACTCTTTGTTGGGAGTATACAGAAACTAGCTGGCTTGTTTTGAGAATCTAGGCAATTACTGACAACTTTGACAGGATTTAAGCCAGGAAAATAGTTCTTGACAGGGGATGATTTGCCACTGTGCCACCTGTGTGGGGGAGTAAAGGATAACGTCACGTGGACAACTTTGGTAGTTTGCCATATAAACTCGAGTTGAGATCAACTAGGGTGGACTTGAATAATGCTCTAGACAGAGTGCAGGGCACTGCAGTGCTTAGTGGAAATAATATCTACCGTGTGTTAATTAGTGACTAATTTTGCACGTGCCTATAATGGCAGATGTAGATATGATTGATAGGACTGCAGTAGTGCCATTTAAGGTATAACCTATTATAATATATTCGTTATAATTACTTTAGGCAGTAGCCTTGTTAAACTATAGTGTGATGATTAGCACTGTTAGTGGAAACTAGCTAGAGTAGTGAAGTGATACTTGGCTCTGTTAGCTAGAATAGATTAGTGAAGTGTTGATAAGCTTTACTAGTTGAGTAATGAAGGATAATTGGGATCTTCCCGTAGGTGTCCCTGGTGGGCGGGGTTCCGCATTCTGGTTGCTGATTTTTTCTTTGTCATAGCCTGATTCGGCTCTAGGTGGGTAGCTAATCTGCTCTGTGACTAAGTCTAGTTAGCTAAAGATCATTAAGCAAGGTGATAGGCTTACACTCAGCCGAAGGGATCAGTGACTAGTACTATCACCAGATGTGTTGTTTCTATCCTAGGTTCCCTACCAGATCCAAGGATACTCTACAAGTTTTGGGGAAGAATTAAAAAACCCATTCTGAAGAACACCAGTTCAAGAGTCAATAAAGTTGCATACAGAAACGTAACTTACGCTAGAAGGAAATTGATTCATCAAAGAGAGTGATGCATACTGATGCACCACACAGCATCAGACAGTAGTAACGAACCGAGAACCGGCTAAGAGTACCTAGTGTTAGTACAGTAACAATTAACATTAGTAATTAGCACTTATGGACTGAATGGTTCGATGTGCAACGAGGATGATCTGTTAACTAACTAACTAACTAACTAACTGCGTACACACTACCAAAGACTTGTGCAGTTTGTTTAGGAACATTAGGAACGGACATTGTGTAGAGTGCAACCGGTCCCTGATTAACTCTTAATACCACCGGTGTCTATTTCGGATGTTCATGAAATTGGATTACCAGAGGTCTACAGAGGCAAAGCATTATCCGGCAAGATGGTTCCGGCAACGGGTGAGACGTACTTGTTCTGACGTAACGTGCTGTGGTCTATCTTTGCTGTGATCAGCTGACTGAGTTGATGTCTGAGAGACAGAGTCTACACACTTTATAGAACACGTCACACATTTTCTTCGCATACACGTCTCATACACGTTACACTTTTATTTTAATAAATTAATCTTTATTAATTTCTAGAAGCAAGAGTTGTTGAGTATGTTGCGTTGGGGAAGTATGAGAAGGGGGCATAGTACGACAGTGTGAGAGTGATAGGAAAAGGTGTCCATAGGCTGATGGAGTGTGTTGGACGGAAGCTGGTGGATTCTCCAGAATATTGAGGGGGAAAAAATAATATTATAATGTGGGTGTCGGATCTCCTCACTCCAGGGACGACAACGCACCGGCCACATTTGTGAGACTAACAAGATTGTTATTACACGGAATTAATGATGTAGTTGCTTATATTGATTATATATGCGTCCATTCTTCTGATATGACTTCTCACTTACTCACCCTAAAACAAGTCTTCAACCAAATCTCTCTTTTTGGACTTACTATCAAACCTTCCAAGGTTGAAATAGGCTATACACAAATAGACTTCCTTGGTCATAGAATTTCTGAAGGAAAATTGTTGACTGATGATAAAATTGTTTCCAAGATACTTAATCTAGAAGTTCCTACCACAAAGAAACAGATTAGAATTTACTAGGTCTGATTAACTATTATTCCAAATTCATTCCGCATTGGGCAGAACTCACCTCAGTCTTTTCTGATATGTTAACTAAAGATCATCCATCAAAAATTTGTAAAAGTACCAGCTTAGATGATGCAATGTGTAGATTGAAACATATTTTTTCTAATCCACCAGTCTTACGATTACCCAACATAAATTTACCCTTTATTTTGACCACAGATGCGAGCGCTATCGCAATAGGAGGATGTTTAATGCAGGAAGTGGATGGCGTACGACACCCGATTCTCTACGTGAGCCGCAAACTAAAGAAGGCTGAGACTCGTTATGCCACAGTGGAATTGGAGTGTTTGAGCCTATTGTTCTGTATATTGAGATTATCTAAGTTCCTCTTAGGAAGCCACTTTGTGGTCCTCACAGACAGTTCGCCATTATTAGTCCTTAACCATGGGTCGCCCAAAAACCACCGGTTACAAAGATGGTGTCTTCTACTTCAGGACTTCGACTTCGAAATCCGCCATATCAAGGGCACCGATAACATAGTGGCTGACCTTTTATCACGGCAGACAAATGCGCCATTAGAATGACTCTTATCACATTGGCCATTAGCCACACTATAAACTGTGATACTTTTAGTCCGTTACATATAACAGTGTGACTCTACACCTGCTAGAGTACTCTCAGTGATTAGGTTAAGTAACCATAAACATACGTTAAGAGCTATACTATAAAAACTATACCATCAAATACCTAAGCTCTAGAACGATTCCAGCAAGAAACAGTAACTGTGTTTTAACCAATAATATCAACCAGTGAACTGACTCTGAACACTGTAATATTTCATACGGGACAGTGAGAGCAATCCATACGTGCTGTTGCTACGAAACTTTGCAAACAGCCGAAACAGAACAACATCGACGACAACACTCAAGAGACAGCCATACTAACTTTAACATTCATGGCATAACACGCTAACTACAGGACGACAACACGCACATCATCGTTGGAGTTATTTAATTAATTACTTTATTATTAGATATGTATTATATTTCCATTAATGATGTATATAAATTGTGTTAACCTGTAATTTGTACATATTCTACTTTAATATTACAGGCAGTGCCATTCATAGGCTAAAGAACCGTCCTATACAAGTGTCTCTAGTTAAATTATAACCTATTTTTCATTCATCGTACAAAAAGTACGTATTTTCTTAAAGGGCAAATATCGCCTAGCCCATATTTTCGAAGGGCAATAACGCTTACCTCAACTTTAAGTATATATTTTAGCCAAATACTATTTTGAATGAAAGATGAGTGAATGACTGCGTGAAAGGATTAAATGAGAGAACGATACACTTGGCGGACAAATTGTACGCAAAACGTATTCATTGTAATTTGTCTGCGTCTTCCATGTAAAACTGCATGACTTGTCTAATTTGTCAATACATGTGTAGAACTTAGTTTAGTAGTGAGTTTAATTTAGTAGTTAGTGTAATATACTTAGTTTAGCAGTTAGTATACATCTAAGTACCACTACTTGGAATGCCGGATCATGTATTGCACACAGTGCAGTATTTCATGATTGAGGTTATCCCAACTCGTGACGCTTGGAAATACACCACACATTCAGCACGCACGTTACACAAACCTCAAAACTCAACACTATCAATTTAAAATACAGTCACTTTATTAGAAACAGCAACTTATTAGCCAACACACTAACAAGCCAACAGGGACACATGTAGTCTGAGGGGGATAATTTGAAGATTTGAAGGGGGACTTAATTAGCCAGGACTTCGGTCTTGTTAACTCTCTGTAATACAGAGGTTAATTGTCTGGGTACCAGTTGGGTACTATGAGAAGGGCGGGTTGTAAATACAACTACTAAAACGTCACGTAACTTCGGTCTGATAAGCATTGTTAAGGACATGGGAGACAGAGGGATCTCTTTACCAAATCAGAGAAGTGGTGTATGGGAGAATACATGAGTTTTAATGCCGGTATGTAGGTTACCAGGTTACTGTCCACCAAACTACAAACACCAACTTTATGTGATTCGGTGACAGAATTAGAACAGATCTAATTACCCAATAACAAATCATATCAGGGGGGAGGGGGGATCCTGTCACCGCCTCACCTTCATATATATTCATAGAGGGCTGCAACTCCAGCCCAAGGGATAGCATTGAGTCGCTCAGGACCCGAGTAATCTAGAACCTTCTCGAAAGGACTGGTCAGTGGGTCCATGATTCCGTGGACACTGATGTGGCCCGCCTAATGCGGGGTCCACGAGGAACTCGGACAGAGTTACCACCCGTGTCGGATTGGGACACGTGTAGACCGGCAGAGGACAGACGGACTTGAGAGAGGCAACAAGGCCTGCCTGAGAGGGACTCAATAGATATTCATAGATATATATACAGAGGCTAGATAGTGTGCTAGATTGTTGTATGACAACTATATGTTTGATGTTTAACTATCTGTGATATGTAATATAATATAGCGCGGGTCTGTTTACCCACTGCGCCAACTTTATATTCAATCCAATAAATATTCGATCTCATAGCGAACAGATTTATTGTTGCCTGTATGAACCCATGTTCAGGTACCTAGATAAGAGCAAGACGATGACAGTCGCATTATATAGTTCTTAAGAATGGACATGAATAAACTCGATGTAAAACTACGGTGTTTTCGAAAAAATGACAAAATCCTGCTAAACTGAAACATTGAGAAAGGAGAATGTTTTGGAAATAATGTAACAGAAAAACAAAAACATCTTAAGGAAATAAATCAACAGGCGAATCCCTCATGAACTGATGACATCCTGAAGACATAAAGACACAAGAAAGAAGGAGACGCAGTACTGAGGAAATGAAACAGGCATAGACCAAGTAGAGAATTTATGAAACAGACCGATCTACCAATGCAGACATACACGATATTAAAGTCACTGTATTGGAAGCAGAAGGTGTAACACTTCGCCACGGAGATCTCCCCACGTGTATCTCATTTATCCCATCAGTTTTATCTTTCTACTATCTGCATCTCATCTTCTCAAGTTTTCTCATTCGTTTTCTTATCGCTATCCATTTCTTCACCTCGTTCTCTCCCCTTTTGTCGGATTGTATCTCTGTTTATCGCATCTTTCAAGTACCTTCTCTAAAGTCACCTCACCAGTTCTTACAATATGTTCCAGTGCTTTTCTTATGTGGAGTTGTCAAATAATGTTAACTGATTATGTTTACATGTTGCTGGCATAATTTTAGTGACTTTGTTTTTATCAATATAAATAAATTATTCATCTGACTGTTACTTGTATTTCTATTATTCGGTAGAACAATATTTCCGTTGCTTTAAAATACATACATTCATTCATTTAATAGCATCTCCTTTGCAGAACCTCGTTCCCACAACTACCTTCCGGAAAACTTCTCGATCATAAGCAAGATGTCCCGCGTCGGATATACCCATCTGGAGATCATCCGCAACATCCTGCACCAATCTTCCCTTGGCCTTCCTCTTCCTCTCGTCCCAGGTATTTGTTTAAAAAGAAATTGCATATCCCTTACAGGACGTTGCAGTCAACACCAGCATTTTTCAGCTGTTGATGATGTTCTAGGCAAAATTACGCTCAGTAGTTTGATATTGCTTTCTGAGCGACCGGCTCATAAGTAACCAACGCGACGCGATCCGCTGCCGAATCTCGCGCGGCTGTGTTCCTCACAGGGTCCACTTCATTGCACCAGGTTTTTATCCCATATGTCTCAGTCTCTTTCGGCAGCGCGAAAAGCGTCGGGCAAAGCACGAACTCCTTAGCTCCAGCGACGACCCCCAGGAGTATCCAAAAAGATGCACTCGTGAACCGAAGGACGCGGCCCGAAACCGAACTCACAACCTTCGGAGCCCGAGTCAGACGGCTTGACCTCTTCGCCACGGAGACTCCCTGAGTCAAAGTCATCTCTTCCGGACATTCATGTATGTTTATATTCCTAAAATATTTCATTCTCAATTTAATTTGTCTTCATAACCAATGTTTCTCAACATTAAATTCTCGTTGGGTAGATCTGTTTGTTCTCTTGTTCGTCCAATGCATATTTATATCGTAAGTACTACTTAGGCCTATATACAAATGGGTATAAATGCTTTCGAGCTGATTTGTTAAATGTCCTACACTCCCGTATGTTGCCACAGTTATTATCCATGTGTTCAGTACTCTGACGGTTATTGTTCTATCTGTTCCAATTCATACAGACTTCTTTGGTTTTTGCAGAGCAATATTTGTTCCAACATACATTAAATTAAATCGACCACTGTTCTACATCCTTCCCATCAACACGCTAATTCAACAACGACGACAACAACAACAACAACAACAACAACAACAAACTAGACACAACATAGAGTGTCGCAATGCACAGGTTATATATACTTGGGATGTAGACACCTGCAAACGACTACAGCACCAACAACAGACACAGGAAAACGATACAAACACGGATCTTACCTCGGCAATGTACACGAAGCTAGCTTTCTTAACCTGACAGACAACATCGAGGGTGATGTCTGGTGCGATGTGTGTTGCCCTTCTCGACAGGTGGTTGTTGTCGTTCCGATAAATGCTGGCGGTAAATCGACAGGTGCCACTCTTGACGGAAGCGCATCTGTTACCAAACACGGGTTTTCATCTACACTTTGATTACTTCTCTCTAAAACAGAGTTCATTGACTTAGAATGCAAATCTCGGAAGTGAAAAAAGTCTAAACAGGACCTCAAACCTGCGCTTTTAATTTCGCTTGGCTTGATTCTGGGCGCGGATAATTTTTCTGCCTGGTTTCTGGCACGACCTGAATGCCAGCGAACGGTGCCAGGCGAATGTTCACAGGTGGCGCTGCTACTGCTACAACCACCCTCGTTTCCGCTCTTCGGCCCTTCCCCCATCTGACTGTTGTACTCCCTACCCGGGAAAATCTCTGTTTCCGGGGAGGCAGAGAACGGCGTAAAACAACACTTTGTTTAGCTCTGTGATTACTGCTTTTCTTCGTCTGTCTACCTTGTTTTTTCTGTGGGTCACGTCAAGCTGTCTGGAACATTTCAGTAAGGTTACTGGAAGATTCTTGCTCGATTTCTGGAATTACCCTGTGGAAACCAAGATAAATAAGATACAATATTCGAGATATGCCGTTTGTATGTCTTTACCATTCTAGGTTATATCAGGCCAGAAAAACGTTTTACATGCTAGTGGCAATCTGTGATTTTCTATGTAATCTTACAATTGTTCCTGATATTGCTGGTGTTCTTGTTTTCCTTCTCATTCACCTTTTCATCCTTCACTTTCTTTTTCTACACCTCTTTCTGCGTCTCTTCTATTTTGCTCCTTTCTCGTCTCCTTTCTTTCTTCTCCTCCTCATTATCTTATTTTTTCCTCCTCCTATTGTTTCCTTCCTCATCTTCCTCCTCTTCTTGTTTCTTATCCTTCTCCTCCTTCTCCTCCGTCACTTTGTCTTCCTTCTGCGCATTCTTCTCCTTTCACTTCACTTCCTCTTTCTATTTTTTTCTTCTTCTTTATCAATTCCCTCCCCAAATAACCCTTCTCTTTTTTCTTTGATTATATCCCGTCATCATCGTCATCATCATCATCATCATCATCATCATCATCATCATCATCATCATCATCTCCTTTATTTTCGTATTTATTCTATCAATCATTATCCGTTTATATTATTCTCGTACACATTCCTTCATCATTATCACCACCACATCATCATCTCTTTTTTTTTAAATTCTCGCATTCATTATTCCATCATTATCATCACCACATCTTCATCATCTCCTTTTATTATCGTATTCATTCCTCCATCATTATCATCAGAACATTATCATCATTGGCGTCTCTTGTCATTCTCGCATTCATCCTTGGACCAACCATCGCCGCATCATCACCATACCCTTTTATTATCGTATTTATCTCTCGTTCAGGTCATCATTATCAACACCTCATCATCATCATCATCATCTCCTTTAATTCTCGTATTCGTCCCTCCTTCAGCCCATCATTATCAACACCACCACTTCAGAATCATCATCATTACATTGACTCGATATGCAAAGCTTCCTTACTGTATGTAATAATATGAATAAACTTAGTGGAACTGCGGTAAAGCTGTGGAAATGTAAACAAAATAAAATAACACAAAGTAATACATCTTTACAGAACAGCATTACGAAAAATACATAATGTAGTCACTGGAGGGTCATCTCCTTTATTATATGTTGTGTTTTGTTTATGTATTTGTTTACTAATAAAGGCAAGTCGCCCGACCGTCCTGTATTGTTCATAATTCTATTCTGTAAAGCTGCATTACTTTGTGTTATTTGATATTGCTTACCATGTGTGCAACCTGTTACCAAATTTCTCTGTTTACAATGTCTGAAGTCCTAGATCTGTTACAGGTAAAGACAGCTCGTATTTAATCATTTTCTGTCTTCATAACAATATTAACTTTTAAAGGAATAGACAGTTGTTATACATTCGTTGCATTATTCTTTCATCTCCTGTTATTACCATTTACTGTTAAATTTCAAGCGTTAAATTCTGTCAAATTTTCAGAAACTTATAAACCTCAAATAATAGTCTCTGGTCACAGAAACTTATAAACCTCAAATACTAGTCTCTGGTCACAGAAACTTATAAACCTCAAATAATAGTCGCTGGTCACAGAAACTTATAAACCTCAAATACTAGTCTCTGGTCACAGAAACTTATAAACCTCAAATAATAGTCTCTGGTCACAGAAACTTATAAACCTCAAATAATAGTCGCTGGTCACAGAAACTTATAAACCTCAAATACTAGTCTCTGGTCACAGAAACTTATAAACCTCAAATAATAGTCTCTGGTCATAAAAACGTGAAAATATCAGTATAAAATACTAGTTTATGGTCACAAAGAAATGAACTTAATAAACTAGATACTCGTCGCGAAAACATACACATATGAGCCTCAACTACTAAAGTCGTGTAAAGAAAACGTAAACATGAGCCTCAAATAATAGCTTCTCGCTGCAAAAACATGAATATATGAGCCTTAAATGATAAGTTTTCGTAACGTAAACGTTGCGCCTCAATTACCAGATTCAAGTCACGAAAGTCAAAACATCTGATAGGAGATGCCTTGAAGAGATTAGAACAAGAATCACCATGTCTAAGGTAGTCTTTTGTAAGATGCAAAACACACTGACCAATAAAAAAGATGTCATTTGCAACGAGAAAAAGGGTGTTGGGCTGCTGCACACAACCTGTATGGATGTGAAGCATAGACAATGAGCAGACAAGTGAAAAAACATCTGATGGCTGTGAAGATGTGGTTTCTGAGAAAAATGCAAAGAATTCCACGGACAGACAGAAAAACCAATGACCAAGTCCTATTATAAACAAATGAAAACCGTAAAATGATTAGAGAAATTAGACGTAGACAGTCATTTTTTTTTTTTTTTGGACACCTTATGAGAAGAAATAAATTGGAGAACTTGGTGACAACTGGCAAGATTGAGGGGAAGAAAACAAGGGGAAGGCAGAGAAGTAACTACCTAGATGAATTGGCCACGTTATATGGTCGAGACAAGAACATTGAGCTGATCCACGACTCTGGTGATCGTGTGAGATGGTGACACATGACCGCCTACAGTTGTCGGCATGGCACATGATGATGAGTAACGAAAACGAGAAAACATGAAACACAATAGCTTCTCGCTAAACAAAAACATGAATATATGAGCCTTAAATTATATTTTTATGTAGAGTAAGCGTGAAAATTTAAGTCTCAGTTACTAGATTCTAGTTATGAGAAATAGAAAATATAACCCTCACTTACTGTCATTTTAACAAGAAAAGACTAACAGGGAAATTCAGCGCAATTCTGCAGCCACATATTCTCCACGACTATAAGGCACTACTAGCTTGATCCTATCGCGAGGTTGTCTGCGGGTCAGTAGAATTATTTGAGCCCTGCAGAAGTCAGTGAGTGCACGGACTAGTCTCCCTCGAGTTAGTTGCATATCCATTACGGGACGTCGCAGTCAACCGCAACGTGTTTTCCCCTGTTTGTGGCTTCTTGGCAAGCTGACGTTTAATAGTTTGCTTTAGCTTTCTGAACTATAGGCACTGATACCATCAGACAGACAGACAGACAGCCAGTCGGAGCGGGCGGGCGGACGGACGGACGGGGGGAGGGGGGAGGTGAGGACGAACGGACGGGACGGACAGACGACGGACAGACAGACAGACAGACAGACAGACAGACAGACAGACAGACAGACAGACAGATAGATAGATAGATAGATAGATAGATAAATAGATAGATAGATAGATAACGGACAGACAGACGAACAGACAGACAGACAGATTAGATAGATAGATTAGATAGATAGATAGATAGATGGATAGATGGATAGATAGATAGATAGATTGATTGATAGATAGATAGATGGATGGATGGACGGATGGATGGATGGATAGATTAGACAGACAGACAGACAGACAGACAGACAGACAGACAGACAGACAGACGTGCGGGCGGGCGGGCGGGCGGGCGGGCGGGCGGCCGGACTGACGGACGGACGGACGGACGGACGGACGGACGGACGGACGGACGGACGGACGGACGGACAGACAGACAGACAGACAGACAGACAGACAGACAGACAGACAGACAGACAGACAGACAGACAGACAGATAGATAGATAGATAGATAGATAGATAGATAGATAGATAGATAGATAGATAGATAGATAGATAGATAGATAGATAGATAGATAGAGACAGTTTCATTACATGAAACAGATTGCTTCAACAACCTCCTGTCTACTGCCATACTTCAGTATAAACAACAAGCCGGAGACCCGACGTCGCTGGAGCGTTGTTCAGACAAAGATGCCCCTAATGATGATGAATGATAGCAGTCACATCTCCACAAATACCAAATCCTTTACCGTAGTTCACATGCCAGACCAACATCCCTCTTCCCCACCAAATTTTCTCCATTCTCCGATGAAATCTGCAAGGCAGACACGGCAGTTAACCAAAAAGTAACAGCGGCGGTAAAGAAGAAACAAATCACCCAACAGAAATGAGCATGCTTAACAGTGTCTTCATGTGTCATGCAATGGTGTATGCTTCTCATTCCCATGCATTCTCCCAACGAACTATATAACTCACCGGGTTTAATCATCTAGAGTTAACGTTAAAAAAAGGGAGCTCATTACAATTTTATGATGTCTTAACTCATCTGGATAGAACGTATATTACCTTGATGTGGTTAAGGCAGAAATGACAGGTTTCTCGAGGTAGTGCAATGCCAACGGTTCCATAGTAATGGAATACGCATTTATTTAGGTCATTTACACACAGAAGCCACAAAAAATATGCTGCACGATTTATTGCCTAGCATATTTCGCAGCATCTCGTTAAGAGCATACTGCAGAGTAATATATCATATGGAGTAAATACATGAATAATCCTTTAGCTAACAGAATTACACACTTATTTATGTATTTATTTTACATGATAAATGATTCTGCAGTATGCACCTGACGAGATGCAGCGAAATATGCCAGGCAATAAGTCGTGCAATATATGGTTTTTGTGGGCCAATCTGCGACCAGGCAAAGAAATAAAATATCCCGCCTCGAAGGGAATTTGAACATGTGATCATTGGAGGTGAGCGTGGCTGATAGGTTTACGGCTTTAAACTTTCTCTCCTGATTGCTGCCAAGTGTGCTCGTGGGAGAGAAATGTTGACTTCTTTTATGACTGCGGCTAAGATGGTTCGTTTCACTGAAATGTTGACTTTTCTTCTGACTGCGGCCAAGCTGATCGTGAGACTGAAATTTTGACTTCTCTTATGAATGCGGTGAAGTGGATTCGTGACACTGAAATGTTGACTTCACTTCTGAATGCGGTGAAGTGGCTTTATTGGACTGAAATGTTGACTTCTCATCCTTGACCTTGGGGAGTAAAGTCACTTAGAAGTGGGAGAAAGTTGGCCTGATGGCGAGGGACATTGATCACAAGAAACACAAGAAGACCTCAAGAAAAATCATCTCAGTGAACTCATTAGTAATATATGGTGTATTTTTAATGACTGTGGGGTTTTTGAAAATGTTGCCGTTCCAAGTTTTGTATTCACCCTCTGTAGAGTTCATGCAACATAAAAGGTAAATACACAACTTGGAACGGCAATATTTTCAAACATCTCACAGTCATTAAAAATAGACCCTATACTAACAAGTACTAGTGGGAGTAGGAGGCGTGTGGACAACGCTTGAGTTAAAAGCCAGCAAAGACAAACACACACCCCCCTCACCCACCACACACACTCACACATGATCGCCAGGCCAGCAGACTACCCACTGCGCCATTGAATGCATACGTCTAAAGTGTATGGAAATACTTACAGCTCTACATAGATGCTATAATTATAATACACACACCTGTGTGTGTACTGTAATGACAATATTATATGCCATGTAAGACACACATCTCAATACCCATTGCAATACAATATAATATATATAGATAATTCAATGCACAAAGTTCTATGCAGGCAATGTAATACACGCATCTTCAAAATAAAAAGAGGTGGGGTTTAGGTGAGACGACAGATTTAATTAGAACGGGTTTTACTGCAAGTGATTCGGTCACTCTCCGCAGAATGGCAAGCCGCCTGCTCAAAGCATCGGAGAAAGCGTGAACTCTGTAGTTTCAGCGATGAATTCCTAGAGTCTACGGTGAAAATTGCTCTTCTGGTTTGAGGGACGCAATCTGAAAACTTCAGAACCACACAATGTGATAAAAGCTCCGCCACGGAGCATTCACGATTGGAGGCTTCTGATTGTTAGAAGCGTCCTCCTTCCCAGAATGTTTCGGTTCTTTACCTTGTCGATACTCTCTAGGGGCGGAATACTAGTCAAACATATCTCTATGTGTAATTACTTACTCAGCTCTGTAGAGGTTATGTAATCTACTCAACTCCAGCAAGCACCTTTACAAGTCGTGTAACACATGCAGCTCTATCTATATACGTAATGATGTGTGCCCAAATCTGCAGAGACAGTGTATTTCACACAGTTCGATATATCAAAATGCACTCTCTCACGTAGTATGGTCAGAAGCACATCCCTCCCAGGTTGAGAGTCTATGCCATAAAACTTTATGTCTCGCTTGACGACCATCAGAAGGTCATAGGGCGTCTCATTCTATAAATTCACAGCAAAGACCTTAGTTCTTATACTGACTACAGCTGTTACTACTGTGCAATCAGCCTCACAAGCAACATCGGGTCTTAACAAGGGCTTTAAAAACCTGGTTCAGTAGAACATTAGATGTAGGTTACATGCCTACTCTCTGCGAATTCCTACTGCCATGCGACTTTAACGTAAACAGATTGCATCTCAACCTTGTAAAGACTATGTGGTGCCCATGAAGCATGATGCCTCTTTCGGCCTGTCTAGTTCACTCCAGAGGAAAGGTAGCGCCAATACATCTGGAACAAGACAAGCTGCGGAAGCTGCCGGATCATAAAAGCAAAGCTCTAACTGTCCGTCCGTCAAAGCTTCGATCCTAGAAGCAGGTAGACGAAACATGACTACGTATCAGGATCATCGTCATCATGTGTACTGACAGGTGACGTAGACATCCATGTCTCTCTATACATCTCAGTCCTCGATGTTCTGGATCTGGTGGTAGTTCCCAATTCCACTGTCTCATGCTACCCTATATCATTTCTCTCGGTCCGCCTCTGCCTTATTTTTGTTCACAAAAAAAATAAAAAAAATTCGAACTTAAAATATTGCAAGTAATACCCGGCTAGATTGCTTCTCGCAAATCTAGCTTTCTTCGTTAGATCATCAATTTTAATGTATTTCAGGTGGAATTTTTGTAACTACTTTTTTTTTGGTTAGTCACAATGTCTACAGTTTACAACCGTTATTGTCACACAGTGTTTCTGGGTATGATTGTTGTATATGTACGTACATATGTGTGCGTGAGGGAGAGAGACAGAGAGAGAGAGAGAGAGAGAGAGAGAGAGAGAGAGAGAGAGAGAGAGAGAGAAGAGAGGAAGAGAGAGAGAGAGAGAGAATAAGAGAGAGAGAGTGTGTGTGTAAAATGTTCCTTTTCCATCCATCCATCCACCCACCACGTGCCATGCGGGAAAGCGTGGGCAGTCATGACTCGCCATTTCACTCGATCACCATACAGAGAGACATACTGATTATATGGTGATAGTTTCATATTTCTACAGACAAGTCTACATTGGATCAGTGATGTGGTCAACATTCAATATTAATCCGACCGCTTTTACTTCCCAGAATATTCCCAGGTACCCATTTTAGACCGAGTTGACTTTGGAACCCAATTCAAGGTTGTATAATAATCCCTACATCGATAGAGACTCGAACACATGGCTACAGGGCCGCAAAGCGCTGTCACGGCTACCGAGATAGTGTGCATTCGCGTGTAAATGTGTATTATTGTGTTTTACATAGTTTACCCCTCGTCACATGGCATAGACTATAAGAAGAAGAAGAAGAAGAAGAAGAAGAAGAAGAAGAAGAAGAAGAAGAAGAAGAAGAAGAAGAAGAAGAAGAAGAAGAAGAAGAAGAAGAAGAAGAAGAAGAAGAAAAAGAAGAAGAAGAAGAAGAAGAAGAAGAAGAAGAAGAAGAAGAAGAAGAAGAAGAAGAAGAAGAAGAAGAAGAAGAAGAAGAAGAAGAAGAAGAAGAAGAAGAAGAAGGGCGTGGACGAGGAGGAGACCGTAGAGGAAGAAGAAGAAGAAGAAGAAGAAGAAGAAGAAGAAGAAGAAGAAGAAGAAGAAGAAGAAGAAGAAGAAGAAGAAGAAGAAGAAGAAGAAGAAGGGCGTGGACGAGGAGGAGATCGTAGAAGAATAAGAAGAAGAAGAAGAAGAAGAAGAAGAAGAAGAAGAAGAAGAAGAAGAAGAAGAAGAAGAAGAAGAAGAAGAAGAAGAAGAAGAAGAAGAAGAAGAAGAAGAAGAAGAAGAAGAAGAAGCAGAAGAAGAAGAAGAAGAAGAAGAAGAAGAAGAAGAAGAAGAAGAAGAAGAAGAAGAAGAAGAAGAAGAAGAAGAAGAAGAAGAAGCGGCAAAAGCTGAAGAAGAAGAGGAAGAGAGGTCGAACAAGAAGCAGCAGCTGCGGCAGGTACTGTCTACTGGTAATGATCAACACATTATGGCTAGACAGTCAATTCCCGTTTTATGTCCTTGCGCACCTAAATGCACTCTCGGTTCGTTTACACGCGTAGAGTTCAATTAAGGGTAATAAGGAAATAGAGAGCTGCACATTAATTAACGGTCAAGAGTGAATGAGTGCACGTGCCAAGAGACGCACTCCCTGCTCACTTCCTGTTATGTACTTTCTGTCTGCTACGCATATCTCACCATTGTTAGATCTTGGGCAGCTTCAACAGTTTCTTCCTTTTCTCTTCTTCACCTTCTTCGTCTTCTTTTTTCATCTTCTAGGATAGACTTATACAAAACAAGCTACGCGTCCTCGGCATCTCAGCTGTCGGACAATCTTCCACAAGAAATCAAAGACATCACCAATCCCTAAACATGTACTCGCAAATTATTCGAACACTATCTCAGTACAGATTACCTTCCCCCTTAATAATAATAATAATAATAATAATAATAATAATAATAATAATAATAATAATAATAATAATAATAATAATAATAATAATAATAATAAATCCCTAGCATAACAGCCAGCATCCTTTTAGTAAACCAGTATGTTCCTCATAGCTAATAACAATTGCCATATCTTTCTTTAATTTCAGTGAGTCATGTATAAGAATAGTAGTGATGGTTGCATTTTCCCCATGCCTTTACTATGTATATCTTTTATATTGTTGTTGCTGTTCTCAGTTAGCCTCGAATGATGTGTGGATGAAATAATGTATGAAAGAGGGTAATAGAAGGGCAGAATGTTAGACGGGCCTGCGTGCCCAATTCTTAACTCTTTGATAAAAAAAAGTTCGTTCGTTCTTCTTATAGTCTACTAGCTGACCCGGCCCGGCTTCGCCCAGTTCTTGGTGGGGAGCATCTCATTTAATTCATATAAGTAGTCATATAAGTTCCCGTTCCCGTTACCGACTGTCTGTCTGTCTGTCTGTCTGTCTGTCTGTCTGTCTGTCTGTCTGTCTGTCTGTCTGTCTGTCTGTCTGTCTGACCCGGCCCGGCATCGCCCAGTCCTTGGTGGGGAGCATCTCATTTAATTCATATAAGTAGTCATATAAGTTCCCGTTCCCGTTACCGACTATCTGTCTGTCTGTCTGTCTGTCTGTCTGTCTGTCTGTCTGTCTGTCTGTCTGTCTGTCTGTCTGTCTGTCTGTCTGACCCGGCCCGGCTTCGCCCAGTCCTTGGTGGGGAGCATCTCATTTAATTCATATAAGTAGTCATATAAGTTCCCGTTCCCGTTACCGACTATCTGTCTGTCTGTCTGTCTGTCTGTCTGTCTGTCTGTCTGTCTGTCTGTCTGTCTGTCTGTCTGACCCGGCCCGGCATCGCCCAGCTCCTGGTGTGGAGCATCTCATTTAATTCATATAAGTAGTCATATAAGCTCACGTTCCCGTTCCCGACTATCTATCTGTCTGTCTGTCTGTCTATCTGTCTGTCTATCTGTCTGATCCGGCCCGGCTTCGCCCAGCCCCTGATGGGGAGCATCTCATTTAATTCATATGAGTAGTCATATAAGTTCCCGTTCCCGACTGTCTGTCTGTCTGTCTGTCTGTCTGTCTGTCTGTCTGTCTGTCTGTCTGTCTGTCTGTCTGTCTAATCATTTATTGGTTGCAGTTAGAACAACCTTAGATAAACGAAGACCAACTTACAAAAAGCATTAGAAAGAGCACTTGAAAGATCTTTACATCTTCCCCAACAATTAACTTGGGTAAATGGAGCAGCGGCAGCAGCAGCAGAAGAAGAAGAAAAAGGAGGAGTAGGAGCTGGGAGGAGGAAGAGGGAGGAGGAGGGAGGAGGAGGAGAAAGAGAGAAGAGGAGGATGGAGGAGGGAGAGGGAGGAGGGGGAGGAGAAGAGGAAGAGGGTAGGAGGTGGAGGAGGGGAGAGGAGGAGGAGGAGGAATATAACGCATATGCCTGTAGATTTAATAATGGCTGAAGTTGTTCCATGTCTTCTTAGAGTTGGCGACAGTGTAAAGAAATATAAAATCTTCAAACTTGATAGAGATAAGGTAACTATTATTTATTCATTCTTTAAGCAAAAAAAGATGAGTTACAATGTTATGCATTATGCATTATTTTTATGAAAACTTTGAAAATGCCTTACAGATTGTATCATTATTTATTATAACTCATATGCCGGTATATAACTATGGACAAAGAGTTTATAAATCTTTGAAAACGATGCCACAATATGACTATAAGTTATACAGAAAAGTTATGCCCCTTGAAATAACTTTTACAGAGTTAAGTCCCCTGAGATATATGAAATTATAATGAAAAATGAAAAATGAAATAATATTGGGTAAGCAGCCGATTTCACACTAAAAAATATGACAGTGGGCTGCGCTGGAATGAAAGGAAGACGTGTAGAAAATTTCATCTCAATCGGATGGGCCGTTCGCGAGCGCATAAAGGACATATTGACATACAGACAGACAGACAGACAGACAGACGGAGATCGCAATTTATATATAAGATGCCATGTGACGTGAGTGATCATGTCTGCGAACAGCCGTCTGTCTCATGTGCTGCCAATCATTTCTGATACTGATGTGTCTCCATGCCATGCTGTCAGACTGTCCGGCATTTGTTCTCTTGGTCACTTCATCCCTTCCAACCTTCCCGTTCTCACGACATGCTCACAGAATGTGGACAATGTCTTCTGATGTGAGTAAAATGTTCTCTTTGTGGGATAACCCGGTTCCTTGGATATATACACATGGGGACTTTTCATGATGAATTCAACATTATGATCACATTGCAGCAAAGGAACACAATAATGGAAATATTACCATCAAAATCATCACCAGAATCATCATCAGTTAGCAGGTTTTTGCAGAACATCGCTCTCAAAACGCAAGGCCGAATAGATTCTCGTTCCTTTGACATTCCCTCAACTCATGCGGTCGGCCGGCCGGTCGGTCGGTCGATCAAATGTCTTCATCTCGAAAAATCGGCTTCATGATGTTATGTTACGCAAATGAACGAACCTGTGTTTAACAAGAACTTGGCAGTTCCACAATGACAACACATCCACCCATTCTTCGCGTCCGACTCAGACTTTCATATTAAAATTCAGACCCAATATCATGATCCCTACTCTCACGACATGGCGCCTTCCGAATTTTGACTGTTCTAATAGCTGAAGATGTCGATTTGGGACAGGAATAGACAGTACTCTCTCCGTTTCGTCTTAAACTCTAATAATCCTCTTTAGCTCTCCTTCTAATCTTTAACTTCTTGAGCTCTCCTGCTTCTCTTCATCTCTCCTGCTGGTCTTTAGCTCTCCTTCTCCTCTTGAGCTCTCATTCGCCACTTCATTTCTCCTTCTAGAGCCTCTTCAGCTCGCCTTCTCCTCTTCAGCCTTTTCAGCTCTCCTCCTCGTCAACTCTCCTTCTCCTCGTCAACTCTCCTTCTCCTCGTCAACTCTCCTTCTCCTCTTAAGTTCTCCATCTCCTCTTCTAGCTCTGTTCAGCTCTCCTTCTCTCTCTTCAGCTCTCCATCTCCTCTTCAGCCTCTTCACCTCTCCTTCTCCTCTTCACCTCTCCTTCTCCTCTTCACCTCTCCATCTCCTCTTCAGCCTCTTCAGCTCTCCTTCTTCTCGTCAACTCTCCTTCTCCTCGTCAGCTCTCCTTCTCCTCTCCATCTCCTCTTCAGCCTCTTCAGCTCTCCATCTCCTCTTCAACCTCGTCAGCTCTCCTTCTCTCTCTTCAGTCTCTTCAGCTCTCCATCTCCTCTTCAACCTCTTCAGCTCTCCTTCTCTCTCTTCAGCCTCATCAGCTCTCCATCTCCTCTTCAGCCTCTTCAGCTCTCCTTCTCTCTCTTCAGCCTCTTCAGCTCTCCATCTCCTCTTCAGCCTCTTCAGCTCTCCTTCTCTCTCTTCAGCCTCTTCAGCTGTCCATCTCCTCTTCAGCCTCTTCAGCTCTCCTTCTTCTCTTCAGCTCTCCATCTCCTCTTCAGCCTCTTCAGCTCTCCTTCTCCTCTTCAGCTCTCCATCTCCTCTTCAGCCTCTTCAGCTCTCCTTCTCTCTATTCAGCCTCTTCAGCTCTCCATCTCCTCTTCAGCCTCTTCAGCTCTCCTTCTCTCTCTTCAGCCTCTTCAGCTCTCCATCTCCTCTTCAGCTCTTCTTCTCTCTCTTCAGCCTCTTCAGCTTCCCTTCTCCTCTTCAGCCTCTTCAGCTCTCCTTCTCTCTCTCTCTTCAGCCTCTTCAGCTCTCCATCGCCTCTTCAGCCTCTTAAGCTCTCCTTCTCTCTCTTCAGCCTCTTCAGCTCCCCTTCTCCTCTTCAGCCTCTTCAGTTCCCCTTCTCCTCTTCAGCCTCTTCAGCTCTCCTCCTCGTCAACTCTCCTTCTCCTCGTCAGCTCTCCTTCTCCTCTTCAGCTCTCCATCTCCTCTTCACCTCTCATTCTCCTCTTCAGCTCTCCATCTCCTCTTCATCTATCTTTCTCCTCCTCACCTCCCCTTCTTCTATTCAGATCTCCTTTTCCTTTTCAGCTGTCCTAATCCTCTTCATTTCTCCTACTCCTCTTCATTTCTCCTACTCCTCTCAGCTCTCCATTTCCTCTTCAGCTCTCTCTCTCTCTCTCTCTCTGCTCTTGAACTCCCCTGCTAATCATCAGCTCTCCGTCTCCTCTTCAGCTCTCTCTCTCTGCTCTTGAACTCCCCTGCTCCTCAGCTCTCTCTCTCTCTCTCTCTCTCTCTCTCTCTCTCTCTCTCTGCTCTTGAACTCCCCTGCTCCTCATCATCTCTCCGTCTCCTCTTCAGGTCTTCTTCTCATCTTCAGCCTCTTCAGCTCTCCTTCTCCTTTTTAGCTCTCCTTCTCCTTTTTAGCTTTCTTTCTCCTCGTCAGCTCTCCATCTCCTCTTCATCTCTCCTTCTCCTCTTCAGCATCTTTAGCTCTCCTTCTCCTCTCCAACTCTCCATCTCCTCTTCAGCTCCCCTTCTCCTCTTCAGCCCTCCTTCTCCTCTTCAAAGCTCAGAAACCAGCGAAGCACTCACGACCGCTACAGAAACCTCACATATGCAGAGAGGCATACCCCTGATTCTGAATAACTTTCCCGAAGTATCTCCTCGTGCATCTACATTTTCCAGCCTTTTTAAATGACGCTAATAATTACAATGCTAGTGCAACTGCTGCTGTATCTTCAAATATCGAGAGTTTCTCATCAACTATCTTGTCACTCCGCAACTTGTGCACGTAGATGCATTATATCGTTTCGTGAGCTGATATCTGTTCACGCCTTGGTATCTCCTTGCCTAATAAAGTTTTTGCTTTTATCACGTTTGCTTAACAGTCGCCAGATAACAGTATCACCTGTAGCACAGGATGTTGTCTGTACATATGCTTATGAATCTGTCGTTTACTTCAGGCGGGTTTCCTTTCAAACTTGGCTGTATTAGAGATTGTTAGTGGTGGATTTCCCTTGATTACATGTTGCCAGTATGTTGTGAATGCCTGGTTTTCATTTTCAGTAATTATTTACCAAGCAACATACCATACGTAACTGGATACTCTCAAGATGATCTTTGCTAGCGTGACGTCATTAATGCCTGGTGAATCAATAGGCAGCGATAGGCTGGTGTCTGCAGAGGTAACTCTTTGCACTCCAAACAGATAGCAACGGAAGAAAGATTTTTGTGTGTGGATTGAACACGGTTGATACACATGAAAATAACAACATAGACGTTGCAGAATTTATTTGACAATATGAAGAGACCAATAAGACGGTGGAGAGATAATATATATACAGACCTACAAGCACTTGGAATCAACGACTGGCAAGAGAAGGTCAACCAGAGAGACGAATGGAGACGGATTTATCTGCAGCAAAGAACCTCAATGGCTCGGAACGCTGAAGAAGAAGCAGATATGAAGAGACGTGTACGGTCTTGTCTTGAAGCCCATGGGGGACATTTCCGACACCTGTTATAATGAATACTTTATTGGTTCTTTTCAATTTCCCCAAAGCAGCTTTAGACCATATCAGTGACTATTGTAACTAATTTAATGAATTTTTTAGCACATTTTTGTATGACGTCATTTGTTCAAAAGTGGCCTATATACAAAGTGTAGAAAGACTTTAAAAAACACCCTGTTTATGTAGAATTTTCCATTTTGTTTTATCGGTGTGTGTTTGTTGTTTATGTGCTGACTAGAACTTTGGTCGCAACGTCCATTTTGTTACCTGTGCACGTGTTCTAACAAAGCTGACTTATTCTGCTTCTCGTGTTTGTTGGTGATTTCTTCATTGTATTTAATTAACAGTCGTTCGTCCTTGACTTGGGGACGTAAATTACATGTACCTCAGTAGTTGGAGAGTCTTCGCCTGATTGCGAGGCACACTGGTAATTGGGAAAGCTAATACACAAGCAAAATGCAGTTCAGTGCTACTAGAAGTAGTGTGTATGGAATACTCTTGAGTTCAAAGCGAAAGAGCGCTAAAAAGGAATAACAAATGAGTCTGTCTTATCTGTATATCTGGAGAAAGCTCCATCATCCAAGATCCGATAATGGGCGTACATTGTAGCAGGGCGGGCACCACCCCAAAAAACCTTGGTTTCGGAATAATTTGTTTTTGCTTAGGCATTCCAAACTCCTCATTTAATTGTACCCGGCATAAATGACACCAAGCTCGTTAGGCGAGTATTCACGAGTGAACTTAACATCTCGCGGTACATCCCAGGTACTTGAGTGTACAACAATCATTCTCTGTCCGGCCCGGAGTTAAATGTCAAGGTAAATATAACCCCATGGCAGATGATGCCGTTGTGAAAGCAGTTAATATGGTGGCACATATACTAGGTCAAGTCATTATGAGATAGGATGGCTGATTATCTTCCCTCCTGCACGCTCTTCTCGGAGATAGTTCTAGAATCGCTTTTCCGAGGTTGCGTCGATGCCAGAGTTGTGCAGGTCCTGCATAAAGTCACGGAAAACACTTTGAAATCATTAATTAGCATGAGTATGCATACTTGTTGGGGTACTGATTGTCCCTCATAGTATAAAAAAAAACAAAAAAACAAAAAAACAAAAAAACAAAGCAGGTATCTGAAGACAGTATGGTTACTAAACATAGAAAACTGTTAGTAGTATACCATTAGTTAGTTAGTCGAGGTTCCAACTTCACGGCAACGGTTCGTCCCCATTATGCTCCGTTCCTGTGCATGTAAATATCACAAGATATGCTCCTCATTGCCCTTTGTGGAAAGTGGAATAGACAGGAGTCTCGACAAGCCAATAGCCCACACATGTACACTGTGCATAATGCCGCTGCCAGAATGCCAACACAATAGTCCTCCACGGAAAATACAGCTCATCGTCGATGAAAGCGGGAGTCTCCAGAAAACCAGCAGCCACACATTACTGCATTAAAAGTTGAGAAGATCGACTTCATTGCTCCGGGATTTATCCCATATAGCTCGGTCCCTTTCGGCAGGGCAGCTAACTGAAAGCATCGCACAAAGCACGAACGCCGTAGCTCCAGCGACGACTCCAAGGAGTCTCCGTGAAAAAAGCACTCGTGAACCGAAAATTCAATCCAGTCAGTCAATACAACTTGACAGGCCGATCGCCATTGTTCCGAACATGCAGTTAACGCTACGACAACCGCAGACAGATGTAAAAACATTCCAAACGAAATTCACAGCTCACAGTGTCGCGCCACGCACTCAACTAAGTAGCAGGGCGACGGAACCATGCACTACCAGTCCAATATGAGAAAAATGCGACTGGAAACCGTAGCCACAGGCATAAACACTCCAGAGGCTTAACGGTTTGAATTACTATCCGCCATTTTGGTGGTATACCATGCATGTCGTAAGAGGCAGCTTGGAATGGTTGGTATGAGACTAGCTACCACCTCCATAGATTACATTCGCTGTACAATCTGAGCAATTATAAATAAGTCTGCAAAGGGCCTGGAATGAGTTGAGAGCCTGTGGTTAATTTGGGAGATGAAAGCCTGTGGTCTATTGGGAGATGCAAGCCTGTGGTCCATTGAGAGATGCAAGCCTGTGGTCCATTGAGAGATGAAAGCCTGTGGTCCATTGAGAGATGAAAGCCTGTGGTCCATTGGGAGATGAAAGTCTGTTGTCCATTGGGAGATGAAAGCCTATGGTCCAGTGGGAAGTGAAAGCATGTGATCCAGTGGGAGATAATAGCTTGTGTTCCGTTGGGAGATGAAAGCCTGTGGTCCAGTGGGGGATGAACGCCTGTGGTCCAGTGGGAAGTGAAAGCATGTGGTCCAGTGGGAGATAATAGCCTGTGTTCCGTTGGGAGATGAAAGCCTGTGGTCCATTGGGAAATAAACGCATTTGGTCCACTGAGAGATGAAAGGCTGCAGCAGAAGAAGGGAACTGTTGATATTATAGTGGGAAGTTGAGTGACATTATCATACTACTTCAATGCCATTCTTCGGACTGACTAAGGCGATGTTGAGGATTAGATCTTTACGTGTACGGTAGATGACGATGACGTCAGCCAGTAAGCAACTAATTTTATAAAACACAACCACAACTATACGGTACAATAATACTCCACATGTAAAATTAACACCCCGAGAGAGTACAAAAGACAAAGGTCTCCAACGGGCCACTGAATAGAGTTAATATTTTTAAAACTTTAGTTGCATGTCCTTTACAGAACGTCGCAATCAACCTTCGATGTCTTCTTCTTCGTTCTCTTCTGATGTAATTATGAATAATTGCGAACAAAACAGCACTCAAAGTAAGCTTATTAGAATCTCCATTGAATGTGTCCTCAAATGGAGCGGGTGTACCTAAAATTAGTTTTCTCTGTTCTGCATACGATGAACACTCCTGCAACAAATATTTAGTTGTCATGTTACTAGTCTCACAGTTACATTCATCGGCATCTCCTATCTTTAGTTTAAAAGACATGTGGTATTTCAGTCTGTTGTGTTCTGTCCGGAGTCTGAATACCGTAACTTGTTCTTGTCAGGTGAACTGGTAATAAGCATTTATTTGTTGCTTGTGCTTGCTTGCTTGTGTTCGTTGGCTTGAGCTCCAACGCAAAGGCCTGTATGTCGGATGAAGGCATCCTGTTGTCCAACATCAGTGCGATGTCATACAGGACCTGAGGTTTGCGTGAGTATCCGTTGTCCCATGTCTGGCTTATTGGTGTGCAGACTGGTGGTTCCTCGCCGTACAGGCCTCGCCTCCGACTTCGGAGGAATCGGCGATCCTATTGACTTCAGCCAGGACCCCGAAGGGACCTGTTGCCCAGGACGCTCGACGAGGACGCGTCAATAGGTCTTGGCCAGTATATAACCCGGCCCTGGTGCCTTGGAAACACCTCTGCGTCCCGTTGTTATTATGAATTGCATTTATTTGTTGCTTGTGATTTTATAGGCAATTTTACGTTCAGTAGTTTGTCATTGCTTTCTAACTACCGATGCTGTGAAAATCAACGAAAAATGGTCTGCTGCCAAATCGCCTGAAGCTGACTTCAAACCCAGTGTGTCGCCACTGTGAAACTAAGCTCATGGCACTAAAGCCACAAACGTCGACATTACTATAAATAAACTGGGTTAAACCGAGGTAAAACTGTGGGTAAATCTTAGGTAAGCTGTGGGTTAACAGTCCGCCCCTAAGGCGGTAACTTTACCTTTCGTAGACCAGGTGACCTACGTGTGGGTTTTGCTTTCCATCCTCAAACATACACTTACAAGATTGCACAGACCATGACCCGGTGTGCCCCAACCTGTTTGCTCATACAAATCCTACGTCTTCATTGCCCTGGGGCTGTTTACAGAAAGTGTACACCGAAAGGGCACAGTCTATAAATGTTATTATAAGGACAAGTTTCCTTGCAGCCTTTAACTCCTTCTGTACTATGCTGCTGCTATTTTAAAATAATCATGAATTAAAACACAGACGCCACATACAATATATTGCAAGATTTATCTCAACTCATCTCATCTTGTTCCTCTTGAACCTTGCGTGTCGCCATGAAGGAAAAACAGTGGGAGAGTGCCCGTTTATGGGCTTCATGTATCGAGATTCCCAATGATTCTGTTATTCCCTCCGTCCATCGTTTACGTGTTCGGCCTCTTCCTCTGTTTCCATCTGGTCTGTACATCATTGCTTGTTGTGGTAACCTAGTTACATGGCAAACCAAACCATTTGACTTGCTGCCTTCTAATAAAATCCAGCGCTGCCATAACCCCCACTTTAGAATTGATTTCTTCATTTCTGATCTTCTCTTTTCTTGATACATTGAGTATTCTTCTTAGTAATCTCACGATTTATTGCCTGACAAGTTTTGCTGCATCTCGTCAGGTGCATACTGTAGTTATATATCATATGAAGTGAATAAGTGAAAATACTTCGGCTGAAACACGCTGAGGTATAACCCTGCAGTATGTATTTGAGGAAATGCGGCGATATATAGTCAGTCAGTCAGTCACTCAGTCAGTCAGTCAGTCAGTCAGTCACTCAGTCAGTCACTCAGTCAGTCACTCAGTTAGTCAGTCAATCAGTCAGTCAGTCCTCTTGAGCCTAAGTCGGCGCATAGGGCAGAAGTCATGGCTCTCCATGTCTCGCGGTTCTCTGCTACCTGTTGTAGATCCTGGATGTTCACTTGGCCATTGAATGAGCCTTCTCTAATGATGGTTCTACGCAGGGTCTCTCTTGGTCTTCCCCGTTTTCTTTTCCCTACTGGTGACCATAAAAGGGCTTGGTTGGGGAGTCTTGTCTTGTCCATTCTGCGATATATGCCAGGCAATAAATCCTGCAACATATTGTTTGTGACTTCAGTGTGTTAATTCACACAGGAACTACATTGTTTTGAATAATTAAGAAGTTTTGAGCACATTCGTTTGTGGCTGAGAGGTTGTGAACCAACATACCGGGGTCAAGGCCAGCCGAAGACTATTTGCAAGCAGATTGCTTATCGTTGATTTTCACAAAGGTCTGAACGCCGGACGTTCATTATACAATGTCAAACTGCCGAGCGTAAAATTGCCTACACAATCACAGTTTACAAAAGCTGGAGTTGATTTACATGTTCTAAAGGACATGCACATAACATGTGAATGCTGTGGAGGATAAACAAATTGTCTAGGATTGGGTCAGGATGATTTTTAATGTCAAAGATAACAAGACTACTAATGCAATGTATATGTAGTGAAACAGGGCCGATATGCAATAAAATCGCAAATACAACAACCAGTAATTCAAGTATTGTAATATAGATAAGACTGGGGATGATATGTATACACAGCGCTATGTCTAACCAAATAAAAACCACAAACTGATTAGAGAAATTAGACGTAGACAGTAACATATGTGTGGGCACGTTATGAGAATAAATAAACTAGAGACCTTGATGACAACTGGAAGGTTGTGGGGGAAAGAACAAGGGGAAGGTAGAAAAGTAAATATCTGAATGGCTTGACCACATGGCATGTTCGAGACAAGAACACAGAGTTAACCCACGACTCTGGTGATCGTGTGAGATGGCGAAACATGACCGCACACGTATGCCGGCATGGCACATGATGGTGATGTGCCAATGGGAAACTGAAAACGGATTTGAACCTGGGTCATGGCTTGTGTTTACTTTAGCGAGTCTCCTTGACGGAGTGGTACCGACCTCTGCCTCGAGCTTCGAAGGTCGTGGGTTCGATTCCGGGCTTCGTCGTTCGTTTCACGAGTGTAGTTTTCTCGGAAACTCCTGAGGGTCGTCGCTGGAGCTATGAGATTCGTGCTTTGTGCAACATTTTCAATAGGCTGCCTGCGGAAAGAGACCGAGCCATATGGGAAACAAATATTGGTGCAATGGAGACGATTCTCATGGCTTTTAAATCCTTTTAAATTGTTTACTTTAATGACGGAAGACAAAGTAAAAGAAAACGAAGGCGATTGTTGTACATGGAAATGAGTGGTGACACAAAGATGGCAAAGTGACTTTTTGTGGGAACTGGATTGTGCCTTTTGCAAGAAATGAACTTTGAATTGTGACTTTTGTGTGAATTTAACTCTTATATTCGGGACAATAGGCTCTTGACTTTCACTTGAACTGGTTTGTGATTTAGTTATTGATTTTCGCCTGATTAGGTTTGCAACTTTCAACTGATTTGGTTTGTGACGTACGCAGAAATTGGAATGTGACTTTCTTAGCAATAACAGGGGCGTTTGCCTATGGGTTAGGAGGTCACGCTGACGATGACCTGAGTTGGCTTGAACGAGAGTTCATTCTTGCGCTCGTCGTTCACTAAGAGTGGGAAAAACTGGTCGCCTATTCGTGCGTACAGTCAGGTCTACAACATGTGCTGGCCTTAATATTTCACAAATCCTTATTAGGTTGCTGCTTCGCGGCTCATGTTTGTTTTCGGTTTTTTTGTTTTATTTGTTTTGTTTGTCTCGGAAGTCGGATCAAATAAAATGAAGACTTGATTTCATTACGCCGTAATGTTTGTATGTAATTCAGTGGGGTGATCGAGATGGCTGGAATAAACACAAAATGCAGTGGACAAAGAGAATAATAGTGAGATCTGACACTGCAGACACCTTTGTCGTGAACGTGAGAAATAAGACGGGAGAAATGGCAAGAGATAGAGAGGTATTTTGGCGTGCTGTAATTAAAGCGACGTTCTGTAACGAACCTGCTGCTTGTGAGATGCCGATCTGAACACACCGCATTCTGAAGAATGGGTCAAGCTCATCCAAAGTATATAACACCGTATGTTGCATGCCCATTGCAGAACGTGTCAATCAACCCCAACGCCAGGTTGATATACTAGGTAAGTTTACGTGCAGTAGTTTGCCATTGCTTGTTGAATGACAAGTCGACGCTGAAGTCCAACTAACCGGTTTAGGGGTTAATCCCGCTAGCCCGTGGTCAGCGCAGCGAAAGTTTAGGGGTTAACCCCGCTACCCCGTGGTCAGCTCATCGAAAGTTTAGGGGTAACCCCGCTACCCCGTGGTCAGCTCATTGAAAGTTTAGGGGTTAACCCCGCTACCCAGTGGTCAGCTCATCGAAAGTTTAGGGGTAACCCCGCTACCCCGTGGTCAGCTCATTGAAAGTTTAGGGGTTAACCCCGCTACCCCATGGTCAGTTCATCGAAAGTTTAGGGGTTAACCGCGCTACCCCGTGGTCAGCTCGTCGAAAGTTTAGGGGTTAATCCTGCTATCCCGTGGTCAGCTCATCGAAAGTTTAGGAGTTAATCCCGCTACCTCATGGTCAGCTCATCGAAAGTTTAGGGGTTAACCCCGTTACCTCATGGTCAGCGCAGTCAAAGTTTAGCCGTTAATCCTGCTACCCCGTGGTCAGCTCATCGTTTAGGGGCTAACGCCGTTATCTCATGGTCAGCGCAGCGACAGTTTAGGGGTTAATCCTGCTACCCCGTGGTCAGCTCAACGAAAGTTTATGGGTTAATCCTGCTACCCCGTGGTCAGCTCATCGAAAGTTTAGGGGTTAACCCCGTTACCTCATGGTCAGCGCAGCGTAAGTTTAGGGGTTAACCCCGTTACCTCATGGTCAGCGCAGCGAAAGTTTAGGGGTTAACCCCGTTACCTCATGGTCAGCGCAGCGAAAGTTTAGGGGTTAACCCCGTTACCTCATGGTCAGCGTAGCGACAGTTTAGGGGTTAATCCTGCTACCCCGTGATCAGCTCAACGAAAGTTTATGGGTTAATCCTGCTACCCTGTGGTCAGCTCATCGAAAGTTTAGGGGTTAACCCCGTTACCTCATGGTCAGCGCAGCGAAAGTTTAGGGGTTAACCTCGCTACCCCGTGCTCAGAGCATCGAAAGTTTCGGAGCCAGAGCACGCTCATCCTTTCTCCCAGTCGACTGCGGATACAGGCTGTTGACGAAAACCGCTTGATTGGCTCAGAACACGCAGCCAGACCCTATCTGACCATCTCTGTTTGTGGATTCCTCGGTGTAAGTGTTGATGCAGTTTATAAACTTGCCGAACATCAACATACTTCAGCCTGCCAGGATGTTACAGACATAATAAACATCTAGGGGTAGACTACACTCGTGCCTACGTTCATTGCCACTTGCCATGCAGACGTCTTGTTAACTACTTCAGTATGTTCCTGGCTTGTTCGCGAGTGTCATTATATTACCATTACCTTTAGTTTCTTCCTTGCTCGTTTCTGACAGAACATTCATCATTGGGTTGTTCTTCATTACTTAATAATTCCGTATAAAATGTACATCTTCTTGGCATAAATCACTAATTATATTTAGTCATGAGTTTTTCTTTATAGGCATTTCCTCGAGCCTTATATTTTCCGGACCATAAATCATCCAAAATATTTCCTTTCTAATGTTCAACAAGCCTGAACGCTTATTTCTGTGATCCTCATAGACTAAGTATCTCAGATTTTTATACGTTCTTGTTCCTAACACAATTTGCGCATTTTTTGTTTCGTAGGCCAATATTAGACACTGGAAGAAACACATATTTCCACAATCAAGAAACATAGCACCCTGTCTGTGATGTCGAAGGCAAAAGATGTTGGACGATTAATTTATTCTGATAAGACAGGTGAGAGAGAGAGAGAGAGAGAGAGAGAGAGAGAGAGAGAGAGAGAGAGAGAGAGAGAGAGAGAGAGAGAGAGAGAGAGAGAGATACAGAGTCAGTGAGTCAGTGAGTGACAGAGTGAGTGAGTGAGGCGTCATGGAGAATATACTATTTAACTGTAACACCGCCGCACATATAAGTGAGAGTGAATGAGCGAGTGAGTGGGTGGATGGATGGGTGGATGAGTGAGTGCATGAGTGAGTGAGTGAGTGAGTGAGTGAGTGAGTGAGTGAGTGAGTGAGTGAGTGAACGAACCTAAAGTGAGAAAACAATGACCGCTGACAGCAGGTTAACCCAATGCTATTTTCGTCAATATATACGGTCGTACACATCCATATGTGTAGATATAAGTGACTACACATACATTTTGTTTCTTTCTAGTTCTCAAAGGAGCCAAAGACAGAACAACATTCCTCAAAAGTAACAGAACTGCTGGTCCTAACGGACAATCAGAGAGAGCGAGAGAGAAAGAGAGAGAGAGACACAGAGAGAGAGAGAGAGATAAAGAGAGAAATGGGAAGAGAGAAACAAAGATAGATAGATCGAGAGAGAGAGAAAGAGAGAGAGACAGAGAGAGAGAGAGACAGAGAGAGAGAGAGACAGAGAGAGAGAGAGAGAGAGAGAGAGAGAGAGAGAGAGAGAGAGAGAGAGAGAGAGAGAAAAGCCAGTAACAGAAAGACCAGACGGGAGTTAGACGGACCTAACTTTAAAACAAAATTTAGTTACATGTCCTTCACAGGACGTAGCCGTCAACCCCAGCATTTTCACTGTTCGTGATTCCTGGGCAAATTTTACGTTCAGTAGTTTGCTATTGCTTTCTGAACGACTGGCTCCTATACCTTTTTCGAAAAATCCAGCACTGCTGTGTTTCGAACTCGGGTAAACAGGCTGACAAACCGCGTTCGCAAGCCCTTAGCCACAGATACCGATCTGGACCTAACTGCCCAATTCTTAATCTTTTAAAGATAAAACTGGCTTGTTCGTTCGTTTATATCTGCAGAAATTAAGAATCTATGACCCAATTTACTTGCATAATTGCAAAACTTAAGAACTTGTATGTCCCTTATCCAGCTGATAACAGCAGACCAAGGAAACCAGCACAGATGGCAAACATATTTCCTTGGGCTGACAAGCAAAGTATATCCCTGGTCAAGAACAGAGCGGGACCTCAAGCTGTGCCTTATCTTCTCAAGCTGGGATCCATCTCTCACTTATCAACGACACCCCGAGGACTGCCTCTGAAACTTGAGTGGAAAGAAGAGAATCTCTTCGTTGGCCTTCGGCTGTTTGGAGGGGAAGGAAAATAAGGCTCGAAGCTGATGTGTTAATGAGCGTGACTTCAGTTGGGTTTTTCTCAGTGAAAGATGAAGATAAGAGACAATTGTGGAGTACCAGTGTAGGTTCTAGTGGGCGAGATAATGTGGTTCACTGTAGTAGCTTTTGTATATTAATAAAACATTCATTCATTCATTTGTTCATTCATTCACTCGTGCATCCATTCATCCATTTACTTATTAGCAGCGATTTACATAGTAGACAAGCTTCCACTTGATATGTAAATGAGCGTAACCTGAGTTAAGTTTTTCTCAGAGGAAGTTGAAAATAGACAATTGTATAGTGCCATTTCGGGTGTTACTGAGCCAGATAATGTGTCTCACTTTGGTGACTTCCGCATATTAACAATACGTCCATGCATTCATTTGTTCATTCACATACTAATTATCCTTCCTTTTTATACTAGATTGTATTATATCATACATTTTCTTTTATTATTATTATTATTTTATCTGAGTGCATGCAGCGCGCGTATATACACATATATCCACTTTACCCACAGACAGAAAGACAGACAGACAGACAGACAGACAGACAGACAGACTGCAGGCAGGCAGACAGACAGACAGACAGACAGACAGACAGACAGACAGACAGACAGACAGACAGACAGACAGACAGGCAGGCAGGCAGGCGGACGGACGGACGGACGGACGGACGGACAGACAGACAGACAGACAGACAGACAGACAGACAGACAGGCAGGCAGGCAGGCAGGCAGGCAGACAGACAGACAGACAGACAGACAGACAGACAGACAGACAGACAGACAGACGGGCGGGCGGGCGGGCGGGCGGGCGGGCGGGCGGGCGGACGGACGGACGGACGGACGGACGGACGGACAGACAGACAGACAGACAGACAGGCAGGCAGACAGACAGACAGACAGACAGACAGACAGACAGACAGACAGACAGACAGACAGACAGACAGACAGACAGACAGACAGACAGACAGACTGCAGGCAGGCAGGCAGGCAGGCAGGCAGCCAGCCAGCCAGCCAGCCAGCCAGCCAGCCAGACAGACAGACAGACAGACAGACAAACCTAAGCACTCATACACAGGCAGGCAGGCAGGCATACATCTTCCAATAAAATAATGGCACACTGGATCAAACATACAATAGATAATTATAAATCCTTACCCCGAACTAAATTACAAAGAACTACAATCCCCCATCTAAGACAGTCGCAAATGTTGTGTTCAGGCTTGCTACAGATAGAAGAAAACAATGCTAACAGCTCTAGCAACCATTGCACTCTGCAGCACAATAGCAGTAAGCTAGAGAAAACGTCATAGTTGTCTACGTGACTACTGTTGTTTTAGTTATACAGAACAACAATAACAATGAAAACAACAACGTCAGATAGGAACCACCTGGAGAAGGATATGCTATTCAATTCAGACACCCCCAGACAGAGAATACACAATGATTACATTAGCTTGACAGAACGTCCCAATCAATCCTAGCATTTATTGGCTGTAGGCGATTTTTTGTGTGTGGCAATGTTGATATTTATTAGTTTAACATTGATGTCTGACCGTCCGACGCACATACCATTGTGAAAACCAAAGCAACGCGATCTATCTGCTCTCAAATATCCTGCGGTTTATTTCGAACCCGGTATGTCGGGATTGTGAAACTACGTTGACCTCTAAGCCAGAGACGCCAACTCACAGAGAATACATTGTGTCCCAACACTAATGGTACCAGAAGCAGTGATTATATGTCCTTTCCTCTGAGTTTTGAGTGTCGGTCATATCCTCTAATTACGTGACTTCTTGATAGAGATGATCTGGAGTAAGGCATACTATTCAGTTGTACACGGCGAATACTTTGACAGACAGACTTGATCTTGTGATACAGGCGACACGGCGTGGGGAATACTGTTAAACTTAACACCTCAACACATAAAATTCATTGATACATACACCTGCCTTCTTGATAGAGATGACTGCAGTAAGATAAACTATTCAACTATAGTATCCTTACACAGAGAATATAAAGGCACATACACTGGCTCGCTTGATAGAGACGTCCTGGATGAAATACTATTCGACTATAACCTCCTAACAGAGAATACGTTGACAGATACACCTGTCTCCTTGATAGAGGCGACACAACTCGGAGACAGATTCCTCGTTAACAAATCGTTAACCCATGCGCAGTTTATAGGGGTTACAGGCGACAGATCGACTTCATGACAATGGGTTTTCCCCATATGGTTCTGTATCTTTTCGTAGGGTTGATTACCAAAAGCGTTGCAGAAAGTACAAATTCTGTAGCTCCAGCGACGACACCCAAGAGTCTTTGAGAAAACTGCACTCGTGAAGCGAATGGCGGAATCGAATGCATAACCTTTGGAACGTGGCTAATTAACCGCTTCGCCAAGTAGGTCATCGTACATCTGCAGTCAGATATTCTAGATAACTGTAACACCTTGACACACGGGCTATACGGACATAAATACTTACCCTCTTGATAGAGACGCACTGGAGAATATACTATTCAACTGTAACACCTTGACACATCGGCTATAGACATAAATACTTACTCTCTTGATAGCGACACTCTGAAGAATATACTATTCAACTGTAACACCTTGACACATCGGCTATACAGACATAAATACTTACTCTCTTGATAGAGACGCACTGGAAAATACACTATTCACCTCAGTAACATCTCGACACATATGGTATACTCACACGTGTACTTGCTCTCTTGATAGAGGCATCCAGGAGAATATGCTATTTAACTGCAATACCGTAACAGATATACTATTTCTACACGCATACTTACCCTCTTGATAGAGGCGTCCTTGAGAATATACTACTTAACTATAAAACCGTCACACGTATAATATTTTCACACGTACATTTATCCTTTTGATATAGTCGGCCTGAGAATATACTATCAAACTGTAACACCGTCACATTGAGAATACGCTGACATATACACGTGCCCTCATCATACAGGGGATCTACAATGAGGTATACAATTCAACTGCAAAACCGTCACACAGAAAATACACCGACACGTAAACTTGGCCTCTAGAGAGAGAGACAACATGGAAGATATACCATACACAGAATACGTTGACAGATATACACGCCCTCTTGATCGAGGCGACACCGAGTGGGAAATACGATTCAAGTATAACACCCCCACACATACACATACGAGTGTCTTCTTGGTAAAATGCATTGACACATAAGATATAGACTATTAGAGGAAATATATACTATTCAACCGTAACACTGCCACACTGAGAATATATCGACACATATACTTGTCCTCCTCACGGAGACAACCTGTGAATATGCTATTCACACACAAAATACATAACATGTTACATGTAATTTTCAGGATGCTGCGATCAACCCCAGAATGATTTATTATAGTGCGTTCACAAATGTCTACCCTCATCCACGTTCAATTGTTTTTAAAAAGTATATGTTACAGCGTTATGAAAATTTTCCTGCCGCCTTATATTTACTCCCACCCAAGGAATATGAATGTTTCTGATATGTTCAAAGGCAACTGAAATCATGAAAAGCGCGAAATTTCTGTGATGTTTTTGGCGAAAATGTAATGAATTAACACTAACAAACTTGTTTTGCAGTAATGCACGTCAATTCGGGTAAAGACTCAAGACAGACGCGCCCCACTGTGTGGCGTGCTTGTCATTAGGAAATTCCCGTGCACACTGATTTAACACAAATGTTTTAATGATAAGATGTAATACATGTCATAATATGCACTTTATCTCTGGCCCGTAAACTATATACCACACATAAACAAACATTGAGATCTGCTGTACAATCTCCAGAACAAAATTTGTTTTGTTGGATAAACATAATGTAAGGTTATATGCTAAATCTCATCATTTCTCCTCAATTGGTTACTGAGTTATGGATTTGTAGACGGGGACAAACATTTTGTGAGCACACTATGGGCAATTTTACGTTCAGTAGCATGCAGTTGTTTTCTAAAGCGAATTTAACATTTAAGTCCAACTGACCTGGTGCAGGGAATTATCCGGCTAACCCGTCACCAGCGCACCAGAAGTTTAATAACGAGTGCTCTTATCCGTGAGCATTTGTACATGACTAAATCTGGGTAAACAAACGTGAATGTAAATGACAATCGTATATATAGATCAAGTGATTGTATTCATGCTTTACACGACTAATTGTGGGTTCGGGTGGATTGTAGGCCTGGCTAGGTCGTCTTGACAAAAGCAACCTGGTCTAGGATATACTTTTCAACTTAACACTCTCAGACAGAGAATACATTGACACACACACTTGCCTTCTTGACAGAGACGGTCTGGAGAATGTACTATTTAACTGTAGCTCTTTAATACAGAGCAGACATTAAACATATATTGGCCCTCTTGAGTGAGATGGTATAGAGAATGTAGTATTTAACTGCAGCAATGTTTCAATTCAGCAGACATTGAAACATATACTGGCGCTCTTGAATGAGACGTTCTGTAGAATGCACTATTTAGTTGTAACACTACAACAAAGAGCAGCCATTGTAACATATACTGGCGCTCTTGAATGAGACGACCTGTAGGATATACAAGGAGTCGGCAACCTTTTTGAAGTGGCCTGCCGAAGTAATATTGCAAACTCCAGCCTAAGTCCTTGTAAAGTCACTCAACGTGCCAACCAAAGTTCTTGTAAAGTCACTCAACGTGCCAACCAAAGTTCTTGTAAAGTCACTCAACGCGCCAACCTACGTCCTTGTAAAGTCACTCAACGTGCCGACCTAAATTCTTGTAAAGTCACACGACGTGCCAACCAAATTCCTTCTAAAGTCACTACTAGGTCCATCATATTTTTTTTTAAAGAAAAACAACCATTGAACAAATTAATTTGATCTTGATCCTGTATTAACATGTTTCCGATACATTAAATAACTATTCCATTCTTTGTAGAGTATTCAATACTTAAATATAACTAGAAACAAATGCAAATATTGTTTGTTTCAAAACTTCAGCCCTGAACATATTATGCTGAAATTTTATTATAAAAATGGCATATGTACATGTAGCATAATGTCTTCAGACGTTCGCATCCCCAGTCCATTTACATTTCTCAATACTTAGAAGTTAACCACAGTAAGCCGTATTGATACCCTAACTAAAAATAGAATCGTAGATTCTAGATCGAGAGAGGGTAGATGAATGGTGGGGTCTCAATTTGATTGGGTAACCCTTGGGCTGGTAACGCTCCTTAATACATAATTAGCCCGCCAGTCGAAGCCTTGATTCCATCCCGTAAGGACATGTTCAAGATGCAGTGGTAAAATTTGCCCAAAAGCATTCTTTAAGATGTGGTCCTCTGCACATCAGAGGATGAGGAAGATGGAGGGGGCCCTTTTCAATTACCAGGACAACTCCAGGGAAGTCCTGAGCTCTAGCTTCAACTCCAGCTGAAAAGTCAGACTCCAAAAAGACCAAAATGAACAACAGGTTGCAAAGATTCAGCCTGAATCCACTAATTCTGGCCTATACAGATGGCACTGAAGAAAAGTCTTTCTTAAAAGCCTAAGACAGGGATACTCTCCAATTTTGTAAAAGCTTCAGGCTATATCTTCAAGATAAATTCAGGAAGAAACCTTAAGAGGAGAGATCACCTGGTCTTCAGCATGTCACTACTGGCTAAGAGTGGACATTAAAGGTGCACTTGGAGCTGACCCTATCACAGCTTAATATAAATAATGGCTGAAAGCTGAAGGAGCAGAAGTTCATTTATAGAGCAAATTCTCAAAATGGATTGGTGTTAAGTCCATCAGAAATCGTAGGAGTGATAGACTGTGAAGAAAGACAGCTAGGACATATTGTTTCTTTTTAGATCTTCCTCCACTGGAAAAGTAAAAGAACAGTCTTAAGTGTCAACTTCATGAACAGTCAAATTTAGGTGAGATAGACAGAAAGAAGAATGCTAGGACATATTGTTTCTTTTTAGATCTTCCTCTACTGGAAAAGTAAAAGAACAGTCCTAAGTGAACTCACCAGTGAAAAGATAGAGCTTTAAAATTTCTTTCAAGATTGTGACAGCAGGGAATAGCCTGAATTGGAAAACCATCATGGGGAGAACTGTAACCTGAGCTGTCCAACACCATCATAGGTGCTAAAAGGATTAAACAGACCAGTGGAGCAGAACGTCCCTATGCTTGCCCCAATTTATGGCTTATCTTGTGTTTCCCTCATTAACAGTCGAAGAAAGGATTTAAGTCTAAAGTGTGGTGTAGGATAACTTATGGAGTAGAGAAGTGAAGGAGGAGGGTTATTTAGATTAATGTCTCGGTGGGATTTGGGTGTTGTATTTAGGTTCATAATTATGTCAATATATTACATATTAACTAAGAATTTGAAGTGTGATGATTGACTATATGAAGCCTGAGTCTTCACCTGGTCCAGAAACATTAATAAATGATTAGTAGTAAGAAAACAGTTTTTGAGATATATGTCCCTGTGGTTGTCTTGTCCAACTGGTGTCAAGCATCTTCATGGTGACTGTTACTCTACTGTTGTGGTTGGTTACAGAGATTGTGAAAGTTCTGTGTGGTTGTTGTCAAGTATCTTCCATGATGTATGACTTGTCTAATCTGTTGGTGTGATCATTCCTTTGTGAATGTTTGTCCAACTGTTGTCAAGATCTTCTCATGTTGTCTTGTTCAACCAGTGTAAAATACAGTTGTTGTTGTTATGTTCAATACAATGGTACAATTGTCAATGTGATCATTTGTCCAAGTGTCTTGTGTCACTTGAAATGAATAATTAGAGATCAAACATGAGGTTGGCGACCAGAGCACAGTCAGCTGGAAGATGAGAGAACTGCTTTCATTGGTTGCTGTGGCTAACTGCCAAGATCTCTAAATATGGCCTAGAAGAGAAATCATCTATAAATAATTCTGTGTAGAACTTAACTTAGGTCTAATTTCTCACAGTGGGGGTACTCGATGAGCCAAAATTCTGAATGGTTTCTCTACAAGGGTTATGCGAGAATAAATATCAATACCTCTAGACAACACTTGCTGTTACTAACCTGTATCTTTTATAGAGAGATATACTTTATAGAACTTCACTCATTGGAACTTCTATAATTCTCTATAAACCCACAAAAAAAAAAACTCACAGTACATTTTGTTAAGACAGAAAGCCCAAATAGCTTGCAGAATACAACATTGTAACGGGACCATATTGCTTAATAGCAACACCATACTCTGTAGCATAACACTGCATGAATATACGTATTAATGTGGAGACACCCATAGAACTGATAGCCGGAGTGGTCGTGAGAGAAGGCAAGGGCGGGATGAAAACCGATCTTCCCTAAGGTACGTCACTGTTGCTCCATTCTCACTCAGTTAGCTTGCATCATACAACACCAATATCTGCTAACTTTTATTCTGAAGGAATGTGTAAACAGTTATAGTGTTAAAAGAATGTCATTGAAAATCCAATGTTTTATTAAATCATATACTGTATTTCAAACTCGGCGGGCCATTGACAACTGTTTCGCGTGCCACGCTAAGCAGAAGTGTCATAGGTTGCGGAAGCAAGAACTGGCTCGTTCCACGTGCTGGTCAGTTGGAATGAAATGTTGACTTCTCGTCCTTGACGTGATAACGTAAATTACAACTACCTCAGAAATCGGAGTGTGTTCGTCTGCTGGCATTGGACACTTGTATTAAGGGAAAGCTAATCCACAGCTACAACATACAAGATAGTGGTTGGACAAACCCAGAAGTACAAGATACTACAAACAAAAAATAGGTAACAAAAACCTAGAAGTGCAAACTACAGCACACCGGAGAGTGGTAACAACACCCACGAATACAAGCTGCACCAAACAGGAGAGTAGTAACAAACACCTAGAAGTACAATCTACAACAAAAAGGATAGTGGTAACAAGTTGAATGGTAACAAACAACTACACGTACACCTACAACAAATAGCAAACTGGTAACAATGAGACTGGTAGCAAAATCTTAGAGTACGATCTACAACGAATAGGAGAACGAATAGGAGAGTGGCAATAAAAACCTAGAAGTGCAGTCTACAACAAATTGGAGAGTGGTAACAAACACCTAGAAGTACAACCTACAACAAATTGGAGAGTGGTAACAAACACCTAGAAGTACAATAGACAACAAATTAGAGAGTGTTAACAAAAACCTAGAAGTACAACCTACAACAAATTGGAGAGTGGTAACAAAAACCTAGAAGTACAATTTACAACAAATTGGAGAGTGGTAACAAAAACCTAGAAGTACAACCTACAACAAATTGGAGAGTGGTAACAAAAACCTAGAAGTACAATCTACAACAAATTGGAGAGTGGTAACAAAAACCTAGAAGTACAATTTACAACAAATTGGAGAGTGGTAACAAAAACCTAGAAGTACAATCTACAACAAATTGGAGAGTGGTAACAAAAACCTAGAAGTACAATCTACAACAAATTGGAGAGTGGTAACAAAAACCTAGAAGTACAATTTACAACAAATTAATGAGTGGTAACAAAAACCTAGAAGTACAATCTACAACAAATTGGAGAGTGGTAACAAAAACCTAGAAGTACAATCGACAACAAATTGGAGAGTGGTAACAACAACTTAGAAAGAAGTACAATCTACAACAAATTGGAGAGTGGTAACGAACACCTAGAAGTACAACCTACAACAAATTGGAGAGTGGTAACGAACACCTAGAAGTACAATCTACAACAAATTGGAGAGTGGTAACGAACACCTAGAAGTACAACCTACAACAAATTGGAGAGTGGTAACGAACACCTAGAAGTACAATCTACAACAAATTGGAGAGTGGTAACGAACACCTAGAAGTACAATCTACAACAAATTGGAGAGTGGTAACAAAAACCTAGAAGCACAATTTACAACAAATTAATGAGTGGTAACAAAAACCTAGAAGTACAATCTACAACAAATTGGACAGTGTTAACACAAATCTAGACGTACATCTACAACACACGGGGGGGGGGGGGGGGGGGGGACTAGTAATACAATACTTCCGATCAGATAGTTAAATGATGTGTCCAAGTATTTGAAAACGCACGGTCATGTGACAACATGGATGTCGCGACAGCGGTTGTCAACCTTTTGAGTTCATGTCTCCCTTAACTACATTCGTTCAACGGTGACTCCATGTAGGACCCTAACGATTGATTGATTGATTGATTGATTGATTGATTGATTTAGGAACCGACATCACAGCATTCGGCGCATTCCCATAAGCGCTCCGTCCCCATCCTCAGAAGCCAGCGAAGAGTTCCAACCCCAATAGTGCCAGTAGCAATCTGATTATATGTGCGTCTCGCCTTTACTCTAAGCGTCGAGCATCGGCCAGATCCCCTCGTCATTCCACGCTGTTGCATTCTTGCCAGACCATGGTGATCCATTTGCTCCTCCGAGGTGTACACGTGCTCCCTAATGAAACTCTAGCAGTGTTTCCACGTCAAAACTACTTTTTTTTTTTTAAAGCAGGAGAACATTAAAAAGGCGCTTTATTATTGTAGTTTTTTTTAAATTTAAAAAATAAACACTGCAATTGAACACTATAAATTAAAATTGGATGTCTGATAGTGTATTAGTACATGTTACACTGGGCTAGTTTTATCGTATGGCCATATTACATTGGGCTAGCTTTAACATGTGGGCATGTTATATTTGGCTAGTTTTAACAAAAAGTCAAGTTACATGTGGCTACTTTTGACATATGGCCATATTACATTGAGCTAGCTTTAACATACAGGCATGTTACATTGTGTTAGTTTAACCGTATGGTCATGTTACATTGAGTAGATTTAACAAATGGCTGTGACTGCTAGACAATTGTTAGACAAGCAACGAAACCCCTAAAAGCGCCAGAGATGTGGTTTTACAGGAAGAACTCTAATAATTCTTAGTCAACTATACTTTTGAAAAAATGCTAAGGCACAAAGGTAACTTATTCTAAACATATTAAAGAGGCAATCATAATATTGTTCGCCACGTTATGAGTAGACAGAAGCTAGAATATAATGTTACAACTGGAAAGATTTGTGGAAAGAGAGATAGAGAAAGACACCGAGAGAATATTCCTGACAGCCTTATGTTAAGGCAAAAGAAGGGTATCAATAAATAATAATAAATGCTATTGAAGATCGCAAAATGGGGAGAAGCTAGATTGCCCTTGTCAGTCGGCAAGGCACTTTATGATGATCATGTTGATGAACAAACAATCAATTGAGTGTATATATATATAAAGTACGCGCTCGCGCGCGCTCGTGTGTGTGTGTGTGTGTGTGTGTGTGTGTGTATGTGTGTGTGTGTGTGAATTAGCTTGATAAGTATACACGCAATTGTGTGTTTGTGTGTGAATTAGCTTGAAAACCCCTGCTATAAAAAAAATGAACAAACAATGATGTTTTTATTTGACAGATATTTAATGAATTAATTAATGTTTTCGTTCTCTCGCTGTGAACTCCAGCGTATCCCATACACGTACTACTACTGGTTGCTACTGCTAGTTGGTTGGCTAGAGTAATTTCTGCTCCAGGGTTAGCTTTCTTTATTACCAGTGAACCTTGCCATCAGGCAAACCTTTCTCCAACTTCAGAGATACTTGCAGTCTACGTCCGTAATTCAAAGGCAGGAAGTCCACATTTAAATCCAAATGACAAGCATGTGCAACGAACCCGTTGGGCCACGGGCAGAGGAGAAAGTTTAAGCGCGCTAAACTTGACAGCTCAATTTAAAAAAAAAAAAGACAACCCCAATAGACGTTGCTCCCTGCCGCCAAGGCTCACCGGGGATCCATGGAACACAGGTTGAAAACTGCTGATCTGGGCGTTGTCTGCGGAAATATAAGAGCAAACATACCTAGGATCTATCTATGCTATTTCAGGAGCGCAACTATACAAAAGATTTAACTACAATGCTCAAGTGATTAAAAAGTAATGCAACACCAACAACCATTGGAGTTTCATCTTTGGAAGATCGCTTGGAATTTGGGCAAATAACCATTGTTGTGGTTGGGACAAATTCTTCATGACTGGGAATTTATAACAGATGTCAGCGTTTTTTGCCGGGGTGCCATGGAGCTTGTGTTGAAGTGAAGTGAGACAGATGAGGCAGGTTTAGATACAAAATGCCTGAAGTGCAAGAAAGACGAAGCTGTTTTGCTTTAGATGTCACTCGCCTGCAGAGCAACACATTTGTTCATGATTATATCTGCGTGAAGGAAAGTGGATTTAATGGCAAACGGATATAGGTCAAGAAACTGTGTGACTGTTCCTGCTATACACGAGTAGTTGATGGTTCAGGTGGGTTATAGACCAGGCTCGTGATCTACTTCAGGCACTTAATCTGCTGTAGACATTCGAGATCACACACCGTCAAAACTCTTTGTTATTTTATATGTTAAAATTGGTGTTGTTTATATTATTATTATTCGGGAGTCTCCGTGGCGAAGTAGTCAAGCCGTCTGACTTGGGCTCGAAAGGTTGTGGGTTCGATTCCGGGCCGCGTCCTTCGGTTTACGGGGGAATTTTTTTCTGAGACTCCTGAGGGTCGTCGCTAAAGCTACCGAGTTCGGGCTTTGTGCGACGCTTTCCGCGCTGCGGAAAGAGACTGAGCCATATGGGATACAAACCCGGTGCAAAGAAGTCTATCCTGTCGACTTTAAAGCGACTTGTTTTTTGTTTTTTTTTAAATATTATTCGCAGCCCATCTGTGTAATATTTCGATATACATCTTGCATTGTTATTTATTGCTTATCTTGTCGAGAAGGTTCTGGCATAATGATAATTTCTCTATTTCTCTTCTGTTGGCGTGCCTCATACATTTAACTTGTCTTTTCCTTGTGATTTTGACCAAAGATCTTGCAACATCTATCTGTCTGGGTGTTTCTTTGTTCCACTGTTTCTTTGTCTGGCTGGGTGGCTGTCTGTCTGCCTTTAAATGTGTCTGTCTGTCCTTGAGGTTGGCGGTATGATCGTTTATCTTTCTTCTTGCCTTTTTTGTCTCTTTGTTGATCTGCATGTAGTTTCCTTATAATTTTAATGCGTGGTTGTTTAACATTTGTCTGCATGACTGTCCGTTTGTCTCTTTGTCTGGTTGGGCCTGCCTGTGCGCCTGTCAATACACCCGCGCGCGCGCGTGTGTGTGTGTGTGTGTGTTTAGTGGCTGTGTCTTCTGTCTATCCTCCTGTCTACCGGTGATGAGACTTGAGAGACAGTGAAATGCGCAGTTTCATTATTCCACGACAAACCGACTCGAGGGTTTAAAATCAGGTGCGGGCGTTTTGGAATGAGACCGCTTTGTGGTGATTTCGATTGTATGAGGCGTCGGCCTTCAGAAAACAATCGCAAACTACAGAACTAGCATTAAATAGTAAATAACAAAATGTCAATACATAATGGGCTTGATAGCAACGTCCTCTGAAGGACATGCAATTAACTATCCTCCTCTCTATCACTTCGTATGTTTGTCTGTACCTTATGGTTTTGATAGGTAATCTAATAAAATAAGTCTGTCTGGCTAGTTGTCTCATCTGTCTCGGTGACTGTCTCGTTATCTGTCTGGGTGGCTGTTTGTTGGCTGGCTTTCTCGTTACCTGTCTGGGTGTCTATCTGTCTGGCTGGCTGTCTGGATATCTATCTGGGTGGCTGTCTCGTTATCTGTCTGGATGGCTGTCTATTTGGCCGGCTGTCTTGTTATTTGTCTGGGTGGCTGTCTCATTGTCTATCTGAGTGGCTGTTTGCCTGGCTGGCTGTTTCTTTATCAGTCTACGTGGCTGTCTCGATATCTGCCTGAGTGGCTGTGTCTGGCTGTCTGTCTCGTTATCTGTCTGGCTGTCTGTCTCGCTGTCTGGCTGGCTGTCTCGTTATCTGTTTGGGTTGCTGTCTCGTTATCTATCTGTCTGGTGGCTGTGAGTCTTTTCATTACGGATTTGATGAGTGGTTCACTATCATCTGCAGATGTTAATACGTCACGTGGTATTTCTTCTCTACCCAGGGTATTCTCAACATTGTCCAGAAACAACCATCTACCTCTAGCTCAGTATTAACGACAACATCTCTCTTAAGGGGAAGGGAGAGCAAAAGAAGGGGAAGAGAATGGGTAGCGTCTAACTAGTTGTTGGTCGAAGTGAACTAACTTTTACTTTCAGTGTTTGTGTAAAAGTTTTTAGTTTCAATGCCTATGCACTGGTTGTTAGTTTCAGTGTTTGTGTCCCAGTTGTTATTTTGACAGTGTGTGTGTGTGTTCCTTGCTGTTAATGTCAATCGTTTGTTTTCTAGTTGTTACTTTCAATGTTTGTGTGCTAGTTGTTACTGTCAATGTTTGTGTCCTAGTTGTTACTGTCAATGTTTGTGTACTGGTTTTTATTTTAGGTGTTTGTGTACAAGTTGTTACTTTCAATGTTTGTGTGCTAGTTGTTACATTTAGTGTTTGTGTCCTACTTGTTACTTTCAATGTTTGTGTACTAGTTATTTTAAATGTTTGTGTACTAGTTGTTACTTTCAATGTGTGTGTCCTAGTTGTTACTTTCAATGTGTGTGCCCTAATTGTTACTTTCAATGTTTGTGTCCTAGTTGTTACTTTCAATGTTTGTGTCCTAGTTGTTACTTTCAATGTGTCCTAATCCTACTCTCAGTAAGTGTGTCCTACTTGTTACTTTAAATCTGCGCGTTCTGTTTGTTGTTTTTCAATACATTCGATGTCCCCTGATCGTGTTTCCTGCTCATTAAGGTTTTCCCCACCACTTCCTGACCAACTATTGATCGCTCACGGGCTTGTCAAAGGCGCAGTGATGGCAATGATTCATCTTAATCAAAATAGTAACTGCTCTTATTATATCGTAGATCGCTAGACGCCTGGTTGGTTTGTGCTATAGCTCATTGATGCACTCTACCGCTATACGTATACTTACGGAACATTAATTATATATATATGTACATTTATAACATCTACGACACAACATTTAGATATTTAGTAACGGACTTCTGCCTTCTTTGTCAATGGGATTTTGCGTTTGCTCGATTTTGAACTCAAGCGTAATCCATACACGCTACTTCTAGTAGTGCTGGACTGAATTGTGCGTGTGGATTGGCTTTCCCTGTTACCAGTGTCCCTCGCCATCAGGCGAACCCATTCCGACTTCAGAGGTACTTGTAATTTACTTCCTCAAGGACGAGAATTCAACATTTTAGTCCAACTTACCGACGTATGGATTGAACCCCTTACCTCGGCATCAGCAAGAACGAGCGCTGATATACATTCGGCCATGTTAATATCTCAAATCTTCTTCTTCTTCTTCTTCTTCTTCTTCTTCTTCTTCTTCTTCTTCTTCTTTTTCTTCTTCTTCTTCTTCTTCTTCTTCTTCTTCTTCTTCTTCTTCTTCTTCTTCTTCTTCTTCTTCTTCTTCTTCTTCTTCTTCTTCTTCTTCCTTTCATTTTTCTTATTGTCCTTTCAATGGTTGAGCTTCACACCCGGTTATTCGCCACATGTTCAGTGTGTCAGACATCAGCTTGGATTTCTGTCCGGTTCACTTCCTTTAGACCGATTCCACGGAAGGTAACTGTCGCTGTCTACCCGTGGTTAGGTTTTCCTTTCTAACAATTTTGCCAGGGCTGAGTCCTTACTGTCCACGCTTTGCGATTTCCAAGTACCGTGGGATCTTTTACATGTACACCTTGCACACATGACCTCCGTTTTTTGGGGGTCCTAATACAAGAAGTCTAGATTATCTGTTCTTACTACGAGAGATTGGGAAAGCTTGGGGGAGGGGTTAGGAAGTTTAGTTTAGTTTAGTTTAGTTTAGTCGTTGGATCAACAATCACGGCACACGGTTTAACCCATAAGTGCTCCGTTTTCCTCCTAACTCAAACCTGAGTCTGGAGAAACTCAGCTCAATGCACGAACTCCGTTGCATCGGCGAGGATCCTGAAATACTTTGGGTAGTTTTTTAACTCGAAATTTTGCTCGGGCAGCGCCGTTAGGCTACTCTTTTTCGATTTCCAACTGCCAAGGGATTTTTTACGTGCGCAACATTACACACGGGCGTCCGATCTCACTACCCAGAGACCAGGGGAAATGTTATTACTGGAAGTCCAGGTGGATTTTTTAAATAAATTCCGGTCCTCACCGGGGCCTGAACCCGGGACCTCCATCACTCGAGGCGGACACCATACCCCGAGACCTACTCAGGTTAGGAAGTGATGTTAGAAAAGAGTGGTTTGGGGGGGGGGGAGAGGGGGGACACCCTTAGCCCTATGCTGAGACTGAACCCGATATCGTTTTAACATGTAGTTGTAAATAATTAGCTATTCGTTAACTTCAAAGAAACCTACTTGAAGCAACAGATGTATAGTGTTACATAGGAATGTTAAGATCCTTAGATCAAATGAGTGGTAAAGTTACCAAGATAATGCGACGCCAAGCTTAACATAAGTTCGTCATCGGCATCGCCGTGAAATAGCCAACATTCTTTCAACTTGTCATGAAGAGATTCAAGCTGCGACTGGAAGGTAAATGTGGCCCCATAGCATATGCTGCCATTGGGATAACCTTCACATATTCTAGGTCATGATGTAATAGAGCGGGTGGCCATGTTATAATTCTTCGTCGTCATCTCTTTCCATATAGTTTCTAGAACAGTGGTTCTCAACCTTTTTTAGGCCCATGCATCCCTTCACCATATGTTCAGAATGTCACCCCCCCCCCTTTTCATATTTCTCCTAACCCTCCCCCCCCCCCGCCCCACCCCTCCCCAGCCCCTACACAGTATACTGTAAAAATGGAAGCTTAATTTAATAACACATACTAGAACAAGTCTAGACGTCTACATAAAACGTAATTTGAGGGTCTACTCACATTATAAAAAGCAAATTTCAGAAGGGCTAGAATTACAGAACCGTATAGTATGGAGGGAAAAACAATATCAAGTAATCGGTTCTTGTATTAACGCGATTTTGAAATAATTTTAATTCTCCCCCCCCCCCCCCCCCCGTGAAACCCTAAAATTCCCCCTAGGGCAGGGGGGAGAATTCCCCACCGGTTGAGAACCACTGTTCTAGAAAATTAGGATAATTGTTTAGTTCCCATTTTGCCTGGTGTTGTAGCGATGTAGTTACGAAGGTAGTTCGTAATCCCGCATATCGCATTTCAAGACACAGCTGCGGACGATTTCGAAGCAGGCCGCCTTCGCTTTCGTTTCCATACAATGGTATGATTGCCAGATCTTTCAGAAAGCAACAGCAAACTAATGAGCGTAAGCGTCCCAAGAAATCACAGTCTTAAAATGCAAGAGTTGATTGTCGTGGGAAGGATGTGCAACCAACCAATCCATATCTATGATGCTGAGTGGTCCCCGAGTCGTACTGGTAGGGGGGAATAAATCTGCCTCTAATGAGGACGAACCCCGACCACTTGACTCAGCAGACCAGCGCACTAACTACTATGCCACCTCTTCTCCCAGCTAACGGCCTGCTAATATAAGAAAGCATGACAGTGCGTATATACCGCGTCTTAAGATTGCAACTTAACTAACTGACCCAGTCGCTAGCCTAGATACTTGAACTGGTTTAGAAGTGAGAGCCGGAAGTGGCAACACGAACACGCGCACGTTATCCCTGACAGGAAGTGCTGACCTAGTATATGTGATTATATCATGCCTGTACTACATGTCCAATTGAGTACCTGGTGTAAAAGTACTCCGACCTTCACCTTGCATCGTTTTACTCTTCCAACCTGGCTGGGGTTCCGGTTCAGAGGTCATTAACCTCTCCCGTGGAGTTCGAATTTTATTGACATATTTTAATCTGCGATGGCACATTTTACGTAATAAAAAGAAATGCCAATGTCAAGGGTCCCCGTGAGTCTATTGAAATAGCATGATAAATGAATTAATAAGCTTTGATTAACACTCAAAGAAGTGTAGAGATTAGGTGATATGTCATTTGTATTGCTGATTATCATAGTTTAAGCGGTTTTACAATAATAATAAAGTCTAATTAATATTACATCAACGACTGGCAAGAGAAGGTCAACCAGAGAGACGAATGGGGACGGATTGTATCTGCAGCAAAGAACTTCAATGGCTCGGAACGCTGAAGAAGAAGAAGAAACAGAAGAAGAAGAAGAAGAAGAAGAAGAAGAAGAAGAAGAAGAAGAAGAAGAAGAAGAAGAAGAAGAAGAAGAAGAAGAAGAAGAAGAAGAAGAAGAAGAAGAAGAAGAAGAAGAAGAAGACAATGGCTGAAATGTTATAAATAATATGTTATACCCTATGACAGTGAATCGTGGAACGTAAACGGACAAGCTAGGAAGAGCTACATGGTGAAGAGAAGAAGAGGGAATGGTGAGAGAAGAGGGTAGACAAATATCAGAGAGGGAACCAAAGGCCCTGGTTGACACTCAGAACTCTGAGGAAAGGCCAGACAGACATACAATTACATTACTGTATTGGGTTTCTTCGTTGGCAGTTGCAGATGAGGGCGGGGCATGTAAGGGAATGTCTCGAGCGCTTTGATGTGGGTTGTTAACTCAACTCAGCTCAACTCAAGAGCTTAGAGGCAACGGAGATGTGGTTTATTATTATTATTATTATTATTATTATTATTATTATTATTATTATTATTATTATTATTATTATTATTTTGCTTTGCTAGCTTTGAACTCACGCGTAGTCCATACACATGATACTACTTCTAGTGCACTGGGCTGATGTTTGCATGTAGATTAGCTTTTCCCATTCTTGCCATAAGGCGAAAGGTGCTTGTAATTTACGTCCCCAAGTCAAGGACGAGAATTCAACATTTTAGTCCAACTGACCGGTGTAGGGGTATAACCCGCTACCTCGGCATCAGTACACTGGAAGTTTAAGCGCGAGCGCTCTTATCCATTATGTCATGCTGAGCTCCATGTGATTTCTGGGACGAATTTTACTAGTCTCGTGCATTGCCATCGAAACACGAGTTCCTGAGGACCATCAAATCAAAGCAGAATAGTACCAACAGTAAGGAGACAATGTTATGTGGTCATCCAATGAAAAGAGAGGCTTTGAAAAACATGACAACTGGAGCGATCCGTGGTACATAGAATAATAGTATCAACTTAACTGATCTAGTACAGTGGTTCTCAACGGGGGGGGGGGGGGGGGGGGGGGGGGGGGTGTGTTTAGGGTTTCCAGGGTAGGAATTAAGATTATTTCAAGATCGCGTTAATACAAGAACCGATTACTTGATATTGTTTTTCCCTCCATACTTTACGGTTCTGCACTTCTCACTCCTCTGAAATTCATTTTACTCGTATAACCTAAGTAGACCCACAAATCACGTTTTATGTAGACTTGTTCTAGTATGTGTTATTAAATTTAGCTTCCATTTTTACCTATACTGTGTAGGGTCGGGGGAGGGGGGAATTTCATCATCATCATCAAGTGCCGTGTCGGCTGGCGTAGGCGTTCATGGCTCTCCGCAGATCTCGGTCTTTGGTGTTCTGGATCAACTCCGCTGATGATATTCCTCCATGCCACCGTCTCAATCCATCCAGCATCATTTCTCTTGGTCTGCCTCTGCCTCTCTTCCCCTCGATCTTTCCAGTTGTCACGATGTTCTCCAATGCCTCTCTTCTCATCACATGACCAAAGAAAGCTGTTTGTCTCTTTCTTATTGTTGTATATAGTGTTCTAGTTTCATTAGCCTCTTTCAGGCAATCGTTGTTAGTTGCTCTGGCAGTCCAAGGAATTCGCAACATTCGTCTTAAAAACCACATCTCTGTTGCTTCTAAGTTCTTCCTAATTTTTTCATTTATATTCCAAGATTCGCTGCCATACAGCAAAACTGGTTCTATATAGCATTTCAGCACTCTCTTTCTTACATTCATTGACAGCGACTTATTGCATAAGATAATCTTCATTTTCTGAAATACGGCTTTTGCCTGCCCTGTTCTGCTCTTAATCTCTGTTGTACATCTTCCATCTGATGTTATAAGTGCCTCTAGGTATTTAAAATTACCCTCTTGGTTGAGAATTGCCCCTTCTATTTCTATGTCATATTTTGGTGTCCCCATTTTCTTTGATATCACCATTGTTACTGTTTTCTTGATATTCAAGGAGAGTCCTTTCTGTGCACTCTCTGATATTACAATGTCCAATAATTGTTGTAGGTCTGTTGCGTTATCCGCCACCAATACTGTGTCATCTGCACAGCGTATATTGTTTATATTATATCCTCCGATTAGTATTCCTGGCTACTCTTTGATCTCTCTCATTATTACTTCGCTATATAGGGAGAAGAAATCGGGTGACAAGACACATCCCTGTCGTACTCCTAGCTTTATCTGTTCGTAACTACCCTCTTTATTTCACATTTTAATTGCTGCTACTTGGTTCCAGTATATATTCTTTATTATTCTTACATCTTTCCCATCAATGTTGATATCTTATAGGGAGGAAATACGAAAAAAAAGGTGGGGGGATGGGGGGGGGGGGGGGGAGGGGGAATTACGTTCTGAAAATATGGTGAAGGGGTGCACCGGCCAGAATAGGTTGAGAACCACTGATCTAGTACATCAATCACTGATATCTGTGGAGTTGCTTGAAAGCCTGCGATAGCTAGCACGGAACTTGGTGGTGATGACGACAACGTTCTGCAAAAGACACAGACAGACAGACAGACAGACACGCAGACAGACAGACACGCAGACAGACAGGCAGGCAGGCAGGCAGAAATAGATTGAACGAGAGAGCGCGAAAGCGAGAGAGAAAGAGAAAGAAAGAGAGAGAGAGAGATTTGGAAGATCTAGTGCAGCCGACCTTTCTTGTGGAGACGGAACTTGATTTATTTACTCATCCAATTCTGCGGAGTGCAGACAATAAATGTAATCCTCCGATAAAGTTGTTCAAAGGAAAGTCAGCTTACATGACAACAGAAATAGGTGAATTTAACAACAACTCCCAGAGACCATTTGAAAATGAAACAGCACAGAGTGAGATAATTAATACATAACACCAACAGTATAGAGTTACAGAATGTTAGGTGGAATAGCTGAATATATAAGACAGTTACTAGAGCTGTCGTCAGTACTATCTGAGTAGAAACTTTCAGGTGAGTATCAGGTATTTACTAACAAGACTTCTCGTTTTGTGGGAACCGGCCGTTTCCTAAGCTGAGCTGAAAAACAGCAGACAGCAATTTTCCTGGCGGTACAGATGAATAAATCTAGCAACAAATGATCGTTAGTCGGCAGATCAAAGCCTGTCGGTGTATATGTTTATGTAAATGATAAAGACGGACCCCCCCCCCCTACCCCCAACAGTGTCATGACTAGCAGGCTTGCGTGGCGGCTGGTCACGATACTAATGGTACTAGCTGCAGTCGGATGATGTGTCCGTCTGGTTTATCTTTCATGTAATGAGTGTCGGCCATGTCCTCTGGTTACTCCGTGTAGCACCATTCTCTCCAGGCCGTGATACTGTGTCTGTTCTTCCACAATATTTACATGATCCCAAAGACTACATCTGCCTTGCCGTGCACTTAAACCAGGCCCATTGGTACAGATATAGCCTACCTGCTAGTTCTTAACACATCGGCATGTTCTGCGGAATACATCCACCGGATGCTCCTTGCCTTGATTTTTTATTTAAATTGAATCATGCTATCGAGACCGGGGGGAAAAAAAAATCAGTGAATCTCCCTGAAGAACTGCATTCTAACAAGACTAAATAATCAATGTGTCTCCCTGAAAAACAGCATTCTAACAAGACTAGACAATCTGTGAACTCCTTGAAGAATGGCATTCTAACAAGACTAAACAACCAGTGATCATCCTGAAGATCTGCCTGCCAACGTATGCTAGGAAGACTAAACAATCAGACAGATTCCGAACTGGATCGAACCCCGACCAATGGGGCAGACAAGTGTATTACTATGCCACTGCTACCTACCTACACCCGGAAAGACAATGTGAATGAAATTCTTCAGTAATTCTCTGGCTTACCGCATTGTCGATTTTCAATATACTAATTACGTCCATGCTACGCCCATATATATTGCAACTCATTCATTGCAAGCGCAACAGTGTTATTTATGACTATACTATATTATTGTTGTCATGGCTTATAAGTGAAGAAAAGAATAGTAACATGTCGAAAGAGACGACTAAGAATTGTTGGCCTGAGTCTGGTCCCTGCCCGGTAGGTAAGTAATACTACATTCATTCTGCACATGGTTGCTAGTTCTTGGGTGCTGCTCTAAATGTCTAAAACAGTGCTGCTGTTTTGAAGTTGTACATTTCTGTTTTGGACTACGACCAATATATCGGGGAGTATCGCTGAGTGCTCCGTGAGGTCTCATATGTTGTTTGACTGTGTTATAAAAATATGTCTTATGAGCGTTGAAGGTTTTAAACAGTTTGTTTCGTCCATTTGTTTTCTTTCCCCATTGCATTCGCTCACTTTAAACTCAAGTGTAGTCCTTAGACTTGCTACTACTTGTGGTACGCCACCATTTGGGGGACTGCGCCAGATTGATTTTACGTGTGGATCGATTTCTTTTGTCTTGTGTCCCTTGCCATTAGGCGAACCCACTCCGACTTCTGACAGTACTTGCAATTTATTCCCCCAAGTTAAGGGCGAGAAGTAAACATTTTAGTTCAACTGACTTGTGTAGGGGTTAATCCCGCTGTCTCGGCATCAGCACATTGGAAGTTTAAGAGCGAGCGGTCTTATTTATGCAGCCGCGTTAGCTTCGTTTCACTCATGTTACAGATGCCCGAGAGGGAAGTAAAGAATAGTAAGACTTAAAAGTAAAGAATAGTAGTTCACCTACCATGCATGCCGTAAGAAGCAGGTAGGAAGAGTTGGCTTGAGACTGACGTCCTGGTAGCTGCCAGATTCAAGCACACATGAACTCGCCAGACCTGCACAGGGCAAAGGGCATGTCGTGAGCTGGTTGAGGGCAAATGATCCATTCCGAGATGAAAGAGAAGTTAAAGAAGAAGAAGAAGAAGAAGAAGAAGAAGAAGAAGAAGAAGAAGAAGAAGAAGAAGAAGAAGAAGAAGAAGAAGAAGAAGAAGAACAACAAGAAGAACAAGAAGAACAAGAAGAAGAACAACAACAACAGGAACAAGAAGACACTTAATATTCCCCTTGGGCTTCTGGCATGTTTTCTAATTTTTATCCAAAACCCATTAGCTTTCTTCTCGGGGATACTTTCCTACTTGATAACTACCTTGATATTCTTTTCCTTACTTGTTGTTACTAGTCTAGACATTGGTTTTACTTGTGAGGTGAGCGCTGATTTTATCTGTGATGTAAACGCAATTTGAAAGGCCATACAATACCTATTACCCTCTCTGTTACCATTATTTTAAAGAAACATTCTCTTTCTTCACTCCCCGCCCCTTCTCGCTGAACAGGTGCAAATCTAGGTCAACTGCCGCGGATCTATTGCTAGTCTAACAGTTTTTTGCTAGTGCATCTTTGGGGGAATAAATTATGCAGGTATTCCGGGTCACAGGCAAGGTCAGTCTCCTCTAGGTAAGGTCTGTGCTGGTACATTTAGTTATGACGGCGGCCGCTTGAAGTAAATAACTGCGGCTTAACACAATCTCTATTTGCAACGAAGTAGTTGTCAATAAAGAAGCTGGAATAACGTATATAAGTGCCTTGCGGACATATATGGGTGACTCTGCCCATCATGTGATCTCCAATAGCATTTATCAATTCCGGCACTGACTCCTTTCCGTGACATAACACAGGGCTGCCAAAATCCCCTCTCTCTCTCTCTCTCTCTCTCTCTCTCTCTCTCTCTCTCTCTCTCTCTCTCTCTCTCTCTCTCTCTGCTAGTTAGTTTATGATTGTGAGTAAGTATATGTATGTGCTAGAGAGTGCATCAGTGCGTTATTGAGAGGGGTGCATAACTGTGATAGTTTGTGTAAATGATGTAAGTATATATGCCGGATTGTATGTATGTATTTATGTTATGAGCGTCCATATGTATGTGTGTCTGCCTGCCTGCTTGCCTCATAACATGATAATATGCATTGTTTATGTTTACAACAGTCATTTGACAATATCTTTTCCTGTGTGAATGTACATGTAAAATCTATGAACGAAAGATGAATGATTGGAAGGGCCGAATGTTAGACGGGCCCAAGTGTCCAATTTGTGACCCTTTGAACATAAAGTTCGGTCGTTCGTTCGGTCGTTCGTTCGTTCGTTCGTTCGTTCGTTCGTTCGTTCGTTCGTTCGTTCTCTCTGTGATTGCATGTTTATCGGTGCATGCACCTAGTACAAAGCAGTCTCGGATTGTTCGTAAGCAAAAGTAACGTGGGGGAATCAACGTGGTTGTAATATGCCGAAGCGTCATGAGCGCGGTCAAACGAGCGTTCCATTTCTGCGTTCGTCGTCCGTCAGCAGAGGAAAACACTGGCCATCTATTCCTCGAAGTATTCAGGTCACTGACCCATTCCTACTTCGGGACATTATATGTGTTAAATCTTCGATTATATCCCTTTAATTATATTTATTTCTTTTATTTGTGGGAGAAGTGGCTTAAACGTTGCAATGTCCGCTTCCCTGTGGTGCAGATCTTGGTTTTGTTTTAAATTGTATTGTCTGGGCATGTGTGTGTTTTTTTAAATTGGCTATAAAATAAGAATCACAAAAGATGTGTAAACCCTGTGGTTTTAGTGGTTGTAGATCGGACGTCAAGTCTTCTCTGATAAGGCAGAAAAACTAGGATGTCCAAGGTGCACTGCGAGGTCGTGAAAAACCAGCAGTAAGAAACGAAACAAGCAGACTGACGACCTTGGCCGTGGTCAAGGTCAAGGCTAAATATCAAAATTATAAAATTTATCCACACAAGCAGACCGCCTTGCGCTGGTTTTCATATAATGGTATAAATCCCGGTCATCTAGAAAGCAATGCAAACTACTAAACGTACCAAGAAATAACAAACAGTCAAAAAATGCTAAGGTTGACTGCGACATCCTGTAAAGCAGTGGTTCTCAACCAGTGGGGAATTCGCCCCCCCCCACCGTGGGGAATTTTAGGGTTTCCAGGGGGGGGGGGGGGGGGGGGGAAGAAGACCATTTCAAGATCCCGTTAATACAAGAACCGATTACTTGATATTGTTTTTCCCTTCATACTTTACAGTTATGTACGTCTTATCCTTCTAAAATTCATTTTATAAAGTAAGTAGACCCACAAATCATATTTTATGTAGATGTCTAGAACTTGTTTTAGTATATGCTATTAAATTGACCTTCCATTTTTACATATACTGTGTAGGGGTGGGGGATTTTTAGATAGGAAATATGAAAGGGGGGAATGACGTTCTGAAAATACGGTGAAGGGGGGCACGGGCAAAATTTTTTATAGGAAAGGGGGGGGGGGAATGACGTTCTGAAAATATAGTGAAGGAGGGCACGGGCCAAAAAAGGTTGAGAACCATTACTAAATAACAAACAAACAAACAAAATTTAAAGCATGTGTGATTCTGGTCAGCTCATATGGGGAACATTGCCCGAGTTACATTATTCGTGCACTGTGTTACAATTCTCCTTTTGGAATCTATGGTAGGAGACTGGAGTTCATGTGAAGGGATGTGTGTGCAAAAAAATTGGGTCATTACAAACCAAAATAGCAACAGCATCAAATGCCATGGAGATGTCACTTAAACTACTCTAAGGAGACTTGTGTTTATATTTCCAAACTCCACATCGAGGCAGATTTTTTTAGTTGTAAGTAAAAGTATATAACCCTTTGACACATCTTGAGGAGCATTGGGTGTGGTAAAAGCGAAAAACAGTATGTGGCCCTTTGACACATCTTGAGGAGCATTGGGTGTTGTAAAAGTGAATAAAGCAAAGGTCACTTTTACGTGCCTTAGGTGCATTTGGCTCACGGGGAGATTTAACCCTAATCCCAGTGAACCAAGAGATGAAGGAAAGACGCTGGCACAATGGGCTCACGGGGAGATTTAACCCTAATCCCAGTCAACCAAGAGGTGAAGGAAAGACGCTGGCACAATGGGCTCACGGGGAGATATAACCCTAATCCCAGTGAACCAAGAGATGAAGGAAAGACGCTGGCACAATGGGCTCACGGGGAGATTTAACCCTAATCCCAATCAACCAAGAGGTGAAGGAAAGACGCTGGCACAATGGGCTCACGGGGAGATTTAACCCTAATCCCAGTCAACCAAGAGGTGAAGGAAAGACGCTGCCACAATGGGCTCACGGGGAGATTTAACCCTAATCCCAGTCAACCAAGAGGTGAAGGAAAGACGCTGCCATAATGGTCTCACGGGGAGATTTAACCCTAATCCCAGTCAACCAAGAGGTGAAGGATAGACGCTGCCACAATGGGCTCACGGGGAGAATTAACCCTAATTCCAGTCAACCAAGAGGTGAAGGAAAGGCGCTGCCACAATGGGCTCACGGGGAGATTTAACCCTAATCCCATTCAACCAAGAGGTGAAGGAAAGACGCTGGCACAATGGGCTCACGGGGAGATTTAACCCTAATCCCAGTCAACCAAGAGGTGAAGGAAAGACGCTGCCACAATGGGCTCACGGGGAGATTTAACCCTAATCCCAGTCAACCAAGAGGTGAAGGAAAGACGCTGGCACAATGGGCTCACGGGGAGATTTAACCCTAATCCCAGTCAACCAAGAGGTGAAGGAAAGACGCTGCCACAATGGGCTCACGGGGAGATTTAACCCTAATCCCAGTCAACCAAGAGGTGAAGGAAAGACGCCGCCACAATGGGCTCACAGGGAGATTTAACCCTAATCCCAGTCAACCAAGAGGTGAAGGAAAGACGCTGCCACAATGGGCTCACAGGGAGATTTAACCCTAATCCCAGTCAACCAAGAGGTGAAGGAAAGACGCTGCCACAATGGGCTCACGGGGAGATTTAACCCTGATCCCAGTCAACCAAGAGGTGAAGGAAAGACGCAGGTGCTGGATAGGACGTGCCATGAGAAAACAAGAGAACGGTATAACTATATATAGGCAATAACTCCATCCCTGGTCTTAACCGGTCTCTGAATCAAGGTGGAAATGACCACGGTATAACTATATATAGGCAATAACTCCATCCCTGGTCTTAACCGGTCTCTGAATCAAGGTGGAAATGACCACGGTATAACTATATATAGGCAATAACTCCATCCCTGGTCTTAACCGGTCTCTGAATCAAGGTGGAAATGACCACGGTATAACTATATATAGGCAATAACTCCATCCCTGGTCTTAACCGGTCTCGGAATCAAGGTAGAAATGACCACGTGTTCACATGCACCTACTGTGAACAGACATTTACAGCGCGAATTGGCCTTATCAGTCACATTCGCTACCGCCATAGGTAAAAGTTATTATGCCTTTTTAAAGCACAAAATATCGTCTGTCAAGACGGCAAGGTGCCAATGGATTGGATTGGATGATATAACTATTAACTATATACTCTCTGGTCTGGAACCCATAAGGCAAACGAAATAACGGGAGACATAAAAACACATGGAGAAGTGAATTACAGACAGATAAATTATATTGGGGGACTTGGAGGGAGCGACTGGAGACAGCAAAAGATAAGAGGCTTGGCGTGGTTGGTTGAGGACCCATACCCCACTGGAAGATAAAAGAAGAAGAATTGGCATTGGGCATAAGGTGCTAAACCGAATATCAAAGTAACAGGTCATAGATTAAGTGTTGTGGACAAATCACCTAACTTGGCAGCACTGTGTCACAAGCTGCCACAATTGATGACGAAGTGAACGCAAGAATCTTCTAGACTAGCGCGGCCTTTGGCAAACTGTACCCAAATGTGTGGAACAGAAATGGAATAAGCTTGCAAACAAAGCTAAAAGTCTACACAGCAGTTGTATTATCTACAATGATATATGCTTGTGAAACCTGGACTGTTTATCAGCGACACGCTAGGAAATTAAACCACTTCCACACAGTCTCCCTTAGGAAGCTACTGAAGATTAAATGGCAAGACAAGATCCCAGACACTGAAGTTCTAGAAAGAGCGTCCAAGCCCATATCCACACTCTACTAATGAAGAATCAGATTCGCTGGGCTGATCACGAGACTCGCATGCCAGATCACAGGTTCCCTAAACGAATTTCTTCAGGTGAGCTGCGCTGTGAAAAACTCTCCCAAGTGGCCAGAGGATACGCTTTAAAGACACTCTGAGGGTTTCACTTAAAGCTTTTGGAATTCATCACGACACTTGGGAGACTGCTGCCAAAGACCGAAATTAGTGGCGCACATCATTACGTAAGGGTGAGTCACTTGTAAAGCAAACAGGACTGCAATAGCTGTGAAAAGGGAAAAAAAGGACTGGAAAAAAAAAAAAAACCACCGCAGGAGATTCTCCAAAATAGGCCTAACCAGCCATCTTAGAAGTTACGGCTCCAAACTTTCAACCCCATTGGATGAAATGAATGGAAATCATCATTCTTGATGGACAAACACCATAATTTATACAGACCAAGCGGCACTCGGTAAATGATGTGGTCAGTTTAACGCCAGCCGCTTTTATTTCCAAGGAAGTTTCTTCGTACCCATTTGAGGCTGAGTTGTTCTGTTTTTTGGTGTTACCGAGAATTACAAGAAACACAGACGGTCAGATAAGCATACAAAATAAAATGATACAGATACAGGACGTTGCGGCGATTAGCCTTCATCAATAAACAAACACATACACAAAACACAACATATAGTCAAAGAGAAGATCTCCTGTGACTACATGAAGACGTGACGAAAGGACGAGAAGAATAAACAGATGAAAACATGAAAGCAATGAAGAGAAAATGAAAACTGGAAAACAATGTTCCTACTTAACTCAGAATTCCGAGCTGTGTATAGCCAAGACAAGCAGACAGAAAGACAGACAGGCAGGCATCAGAAATAAAGAAAAGGGGGGAAATATGAGCAAGAGAGGCATCTATTTTCAAAAACAAACATGGACGTAATACCATATACCCAATACGCCTCATGACGAAGAGAAGAGTACTTTAATATACTTGTACTATGATGCAGGTTTCTTTCTTACTAATTTATATTAACAGATGGTTTCTTATTCAACTGCCATACTGAGCTGGCACCCAAAGGGCCGTCACCTAAAGGTCCGTCACCACCCAGGAATTGTCCTTGACTGGCAATAAAACTACAACTCCTGTAAAATTATACAAATCTGCCCAATGGTATTGCCAGGTCAAAGCCATAAAACTGTCGGTTACAATAGGCACGTGCTAGCTCAGCCATGACCATGGCTAGCTGTTCACAGGTGGCGTGGGGAAAGTTAATCTGTGGCTATTGTCCATGGGGAATTTGTTTCTGTGGGTTAACAGATGTGCCAGAAGAAAGAAAGAACGAAAGAGAAAGAAAGAAACAAACAAACAAACAAACAAACAAACAAACAAAGATGTCCTGTGGAGCCAGAGGATTTTGAGAATAGAGCGTCTGGCCATATCGAACAAAGACTAAAACTAATGCACAGGAATGCGGAGGGATTCAGCAACAAAACAATAGAACTAGAAAACATATTGGACCAAGAAAAGGTAAGCACATGTTGCTTGCAAAAACCTCACCTCAACAAAAACGAAATGATGTCTTGGAAATTGCCAGTAATAAGGACACTACTTTCTGAACTTAGCAACCAGCATAAGGTCACCATACAGTGGATACCATCCCACTGTGGAGTACCCGGAAACGACAGAACTGATCGATTGGCTAAGGAAGGAGCAAAAGAGAACAGCCTGATGTGCCCGTTACCATCAAAAGTAAAGAATGATCAAATCAGTCAGAAAGCCACCAAAACCTGCTCAAGACGACTACCACGTTATGGACAGACCAGAACAAGTCATTATTCTGCACCTCAGAATAGGACATAATAGATTACGCAAACACATGTATACAAGATTCAAGATTGGTGAATCAGCCATGTGCACGTGTGGATTATCGTCGCAGACAGCAGAGCACATACTCAAAGACTGCCCAAATTACAACATGTCTAAGCTAACCTTCTGGACAAGAGAGACGACAGTGGAAGATAAACTCTATGGACTGCTCAGTGAACTAAAAAGGACAGTTAAATTCACACAAGTGATAGTATTTAAGGCGAACGAAAGGAGAAGAAGAAGAAGCATTACATTACAAAGGCCAAGGCTGTTTACAAAAATTGATAATTAGAAAGAAATCTTATCAAAAATGTTGAAACAATCATAACGATACATGAAATTCTTTAAAATTCACCAATTAACTTAAAAACGAAGTAAAAATTATTATTCCTAAATACCCTCGTGGGCCTCATAACATCTGGTGGCGGGCCGCATGCGGCCCGCGGGCCGTAGTTTGCCCACCCCTGGTCTAGGTGATAGGAATGAGAGAGATGACGATTAACATGCGAAGTGAGTAGGACAAAACCTGGTCTGGCACAATCACGGCCTGCGTGCACGTATTTTCGCACTGGCGAAAGGCAGTGCAAGCTTATGGGGCTTATGTTGACAAATATTACAAATAGTTCTCCCCCCCCCCCCCCCCCCCCCATTCTTACTCTCTCTCTCTCTCTCTCTCTCTCTCTCTCTCTCTCTCTCTCTCTCTCTCTCTCTCTCTCTCTCTCTCTCTCTCTCTCTCTCTCTGCTAAATGCTGGTGCAATTACGTTTGCTTGGAGAATATGTCAAATATCATAATAACATGATAGTAATGCCTTGATTGATCACTACAGTTATGTTCAAGCACTCAGCGGAATTTTTTTTCCCCATATCCTATTTACATCGCTGTCAACAACAGCATTTTACCGCTGTTGTGGATGTCTTTGCAAGATTACGCAGAGTATTTTGCATTGCTTACTGAGCGACAATCTCAGATACCCATGTAAGTAGCCAACGCAACCCGATTCCCTACCGAATCTCGCGCAGCTGTTTCCCCACACGTGGATATATGGGAATACGGAGAAAATCGTTAGCACATTCGCCAGGGAGCCGGCTCTGCGGAATTGCTAGATATCTAAAAGAAAAACACCCCGACAAACAAAATTGATGGTCCTTGATTATTATTCTGATGATCATATTGTTCTTCTCTTGTATCATCATAAAGGACTTTCACATAATCTGACCACGCATTTAAAATCTGATCTTTTTCTATTATGATTTTGCCATCTTTGGGTTTTAGGCAACCTGTTGATGTTTGTGTTCTTTTGTTAGTGATGCCATTAACTCTTGTGTGCAGTAATTTGGTATTCTGGGTGTTGTGTTGGTTTTCAGTTTCCTTGCAATTTTCTTCAAGTCATATTTCTTTTGCCTCTATGCATAGCTTATAATTTTCCTGTGAATCTCTTCGTATATTTCCTTGTTGTTTTTGTTATTTCTTCTTATTTCCATCAGTTTTAAGATGCCTTCCATCATCCATTTCTTGCGTCCTATTATCTTTATTTTTGGGATTACCATTGTTGTTAGTGCAGCTTCTTGACTGATTTCTTTTATATTTCCAATTGGTCACTGACGTCTTGAAATAATATTTCCATATAGGACAATGCATCGAATCTGTTCTTTACCTCTACGTTGAGTTTATCTTTTATCTCCTCACTCTTAGTGCCTGTAGATCAAATTTTGCGTTTCTATTTGTATATTTGACTTTCTTTAAGTTTATATTCTTATTCTTCTTCTTCTTCTTCTTCTTCTTCTTCTTCTTCTTCTTCTTCTTCTTCTTCTTCTTCTTCTTCTTCTTCTTCTTCTTCTTCTTCAGCATTCCGAGCCATTGAAGTTCTTTGCTGCAGATACAATCCGCCTTCATTCGTCTCTCTGGTTGGCCTTCTCTTGCCAGTCGTTGATTCCAAGTGCTTGTAGGTCTGTATAAATATTATCTCTCCACCGTCTTCTTGGTGTATCTTATATGTAAATTGCCTAAGATTAATCTATGTTTGCAGTTGCAGTCTTCGCTTGGTAAGGGGACATAAACATCTAATATTGATACAAGGGAAACTACTAGAATTTGAAAATAAAAATGGTATACCAGGTATAATACCAATAACTAAGATTAAAATCTTTTATTCTTCTTTGAGGAATAAGACAATCAATATCTTAGTCATATTCTTGCAAGTTTGAGAAGAAAGCTATTAAAATTATTATACAAAATTTGTGTAATTTTTATATACTTATATTTTATGACCCACTTCTTCAATTCTATGTTTATTATTAAATTTTAAAAGTGTACTTTTTAATGATAACTGATTTTATATTGGTGTGGACAATCCCCGATGTGGGGACACAACATTTTTTACTGGCCTCTTAAGGCCACCCACAATTTAAAGACAATTTACTTACATTAACGGCGAAAGACCTTGGAAGTCTATGGGGTATATGTTGATAAATATGTTTAGAGGAAATGTCCTTTATGTTTGTAAATTTCATTCAATTTGAACAAATAGTTCTCTCTCTCTCCTCTCTCTCTCTCTCTCTCTCTCTCTCTCTCTCTCTCTCTCTCTCTCTCTCTCTCTCTCTCTCTCTCTCTCTCTCTCTCAAATGCTGGTGCAATTACGTTTGCTTAGAGAATATATAAAATATGATTGTTTCTTTGCTCTCGTGCCTAAGGCGGCGCATAGGGCAGAAGTCGTGGCTCTCCATGTTTGTGCCAAGCGTCAAACATTTGGAGCCAGAAATCTGATTCTGTAACAGTTGGGAGTTTTATGATGGCGGATTGTCAAGCCGCCGATCAACCGTCTGTAGTCAAGCTAGAAGACAACACATCCCGCCATTTTGACCCAAGTCGGAAATTCTTTAATTCCTTCGATGGTAGCATGTTTTTGCAAGATGATAAACATACTGACCAATAAAAAGATATCAACTGAAACGAGAACCAGAGTGTTGGTGCACAAAAGAATTCAGGAACTTACTAATAAAAGAACAAGTATGTCAACAGGCTGTCTAAAAACTAAAGATGGCAAAATCATAATAGAAAAAGACCAGATTCTACATGTTTGGACAGATTATGTGAAAAACCTTTATAATGATAACAGAGAGGAACAGTATGATAGATTTAATAATGAAGAACCGCCAATTTTGAAGATGGGGGTTCGAAATGTTCTTAACTATATGAAAGCTGGCAAGGGCCCAGGTGTAGATAACATCACAATAGACATGATTAAAGCTTTAGAAGAATTTGGACTAGAGCAAGTCAACCAGACTGCTTGTCTTGTCTTTCATTTTTTCTTCCTATGTAATTGTATAATGCTCTTGATGAATGGAAGATGAGTGATTGGAAGGGCCGAATGAAAGACGGGCCTGCGCGCCCAATTTGTGACCCTAATAAAGTTGATTTAATTTGATTTGATTTGATTTTACTCTCGTGCCTAAGGCGGCGCATAGGGCAGAAGTCGTGGCTCTCCATGTTTGTGCGAAGCGTCAAACATTTGGAGCCAGACATCTGTTTCGTTAACAATTGGGAGTTTTATGATGGCGGATTGTCAAGCCGCCGATCAACCGTCTTTAGTCAAGCTAGAAGAAAACACGTCCCGCCATCTTTGGCTCTAGAAGACGAGTTAAGACAAATCCAATAGATGCGTCCACATGATCAAGAAACTCCACAAGAACTTGCAGAAACATGTCAACAGCGACAATTGACGCAAAGTGATCCGACAGAACGTTCTTCTAGAAGAAGCAGTTGAGGCACAAACAGAAGATGCATCCACATGATCAGGAAGCTCAACAACACTCGCAGCAACACTTCTAACACAACGAGGTAAGCAAACTGATTAGGCAGAATTTGATCTTAGAAGATGCAGTTGAGGCACAAACAGTTCTTTCATGTGACATTCCTGAAAAACTTTGAGAAGGTGGTGGATGAAGTTGAGGAGCAGCCGACATATAGTTGTAGGATATTGTCTCCAGTTTCACGACGGTAGGCAGAGGATCTCTTTTTTTTGGGTGACATTGGCTACGGTCATCGACCAGTATGGTCACTGCTAGGAAGGAAAGCAATGGCAAACTACCTTCTTTACAGATGCCAAGAATATTATGTACTGCAGTCTTATCGATAATCAGAGAAACAGCGTAAATGGGTCCATAGGAGCAGCCTCGCCCGGCAGGGGTATTCATGTGCACCAGGTGACTCCAGACCGTCATCAGGCGACTGGGTGCAAAAGGATTACAACATCGAAAGTAGGAACTTGGAATGTAAGAACTATAAGTGGGGATGGGAAATTTGATAACATTAAGAATGAAATGAGAAGATTAAATATTAACCTCTTAGGTGTATGTGAGACCAGATGGACAGGAATTGGCATTATGACATCTGAGGAATATAGAATAATCTATTCTGGTGGAGAGATACAACAGCGAGGAGTAGCAATTATAATGGATACAGAGAGAGCAAAATCGATCAAAGGATATTGGACTGTATCAGACAGAGTATTACTGGTGAAGTTGAGTGGAAGACCTTTTGATGTCAACGTCATACAAGTTTATGCACCAACAGCAGACAGTAGTGATGACAGCATTGATGCATTTTATAGTGATTTAGACAAAGCCTTCAAGAACTGCAAGAATTCTGAAGTAACTATCATAATGGATGACTTGAATGCCAAAGTTGGAAATCATCAGGACAGATGCATAGTGGGCAAGTATGGACTAGGGCAGGGGTGAGCAAACTTTTTGTGCGTAGGGCCGCATTGACAAATGTAAAGCTATTGGCGGGCCGCATGTATGTGTGTGTGTGTGTGTGTGTGTGTGTGTGTGTGTGTGTGTGTGTGTGTGTGTGTGTGTGTATATATTGTATAAAATGTCAATTTTGCTTACAGTAACCTATCACAATAAGTAATTAATAATTCAATCAATCAATCATGTGCCATGCCGGAAAGCGTGGGCGGTCATGACTCGCCATTTCACTCGATCACCAGAGTCGTGGATCAGCTCAGTGTTCCTGTCTCGTCCATGCCATGTGGCCAAGCCATACAGGTATTTTCCTCTCGGTCTGCCTCTTGGTCTGTTTCTTTCGATCTTGCCAGTTGTCACCAAGTTCTCCAAAACATGTTTTCTCATAACATGTCCAATAAATTCTGACTGTCTACGTCTAATTTCTCTAATCAGTTTACTATGTTCACTTGTCTCCTGTAGTACTTAGTCATTGTTTTTTTCTGTCTGTCCATGGTATTCTTTGCATTTTCCTCAGAAACCACATTTCTGCAGCCATCAGATGTTTTTCAGCTTGACTGCTCATTGTCCAAGTAATAAGAATTATTTATAGGTTATTAAGCAGTATAAATAAATAATGATTGCAATGTTATTTTACTTGTATACTTATACATTATATTTGACAATATGGACAAAAACTTTTACTAATTTGTTAACAAGATTTTACAACATGTTATTATAACAAATATTCTTTATTATCTATCAATGGCTTTAATTTAGACACAAACCGACTACATTGTCACTATAATTGTTGATTTCTAATTAAATATATGTAACTGCTTGCACTTTTTGGCAATATTCTTGAATCTGGAGCAAGTTTACTTGTTGAAATTCGTATGACAGCATGCAAGTTGCAGTCCGACAATAAATACCTACTCTTAGATTTGTTGATCTTCAAGGAAGAGAATGCTTGTTCGCAAATGTATGTTGATCCAAACAATGAAAAATGTTTATCTGCAAAATTGTTTCAAGTTGGTAAATGATTCCTGTGATAAAGATCCATGGATATCCAGCAAACCATCTGACTTGAATTTCTCTCCAACTGTATATCCTCTGTGGCTGTATCAGCTTTTGCACTGAAAGGGGAACTGAGAATATTGAACTGTGGCTCTACGTTCTTGAAATCTTGGAATCTCCATCCAAATTCTTCAATCAGTGCATCTAATTGGGCTTTGTACTTTTCAGTCATTTCACCAGAAATGGTTTCTTGTTTCAGCAAAAAGAAGTGACAAAATCTTTTTCATTTGCTTGTCTGGAGTACAGTGAGAGTTTTGCCTGAAATGATTTTACATGTACATACAATTCATGTGCGAACACACCATTGCCCTGAAGTTTGTCAATTCAGTTCATTTAACTTTTCCATAATTTCAATGGCAAACATAAAGTCTAACTTCCACTCTTTATTGACAATGTTAGTATTAAAGTCACATTCAATGCCCTTCATCTTTATGAACATGCTATTTTTTCTCTGAGTTCCCACACTCGCCTCAACACCTTGCCGAGACTCAGCCATCGAACATTGGTGTGGTACAGGACATCGGATTGTTCAGTTTCCAAATCGTCAAGTAATGCTTTGAACTGTATGTGATTAAGTCCTCTTGATCTGATGAGGTTGATGACACTGACAACTGGGTCAATAATATGCTTGATATTCAAAACAGTTTTTCACAGACTTTCTTGATGAATAACACAGTGAAGTAGTAATAATATGTGGTCTGGATATTCTGCTTTAATCTTATCACTTATCAACTTTACCAGACCTACATTTTTTCCAGTCAAAGCACAAGCTCCGTCAGTTGTGACACTTGCCATCTTGTTCCGAACTAACCCAGTTCTTTCAATACAGTTAGTAAAAGCATTGAATATATCATGGCCTGTGGTTGTGTCTTTGAGTGACTCAACACTCAATAACTCTTCAGTGAGTTTGAAAGAAGTGTTTATTCCACGTATAAATATCAATAATTGGGCAGTATCATGTACATCGATACTCTAGTTAGTTAGTTAGTCGACAGATCATCCTCATTGCACATCGAACCATTTAGTCCATAAGTGCTCGGATCCTTTCCTCAGCAAATCCCGCAGCATGTAGCGGCTAACGACACCAGTTCTGTGTTGGTTTATCAATCTTCTTTGGCTTCCTGCGTAGTGTTCTTGTTTGGCCACCCCTCTTTTAATTTGCTGTTCTCGCAGTCTGGCCATGGTTGTAGATTCACAGTCATCACTTGGTTCTCGCAAAAGTCTTACTTCTCGTAGAGCATTCAGAATGTCAGCCTGGTCCATGGCGCGTCCGCCCTCCACAGTAGCGTTACCTGCTAGCTTGTCAGCCCGCTCATTCCCTTGTACTCCCGCATGCCCTGGCACGAAGATGAAACTAATCTTTGCCAGCCGAGACCGCTCCAGAGACAGCAACCATTCTCGTCGGATTCCCCCCCCCCCTCCCCTCCATCTCTATCCTCTGGAGCATGTTCATTGAGTCGCTAAGGAAACATGCCCTAGTGAAGCAATGAAATATGTCGACTACGGCTAAATGTTACGGTGCTCGCCCTACTTTGGACCACCCAGGCAGGTGCAGTGCCGGGCCATATGCCTCGAAAGAGTCCAACCACAACTACTGGAGGTCCTTCTCAGATGTCCTGTGGAGCCAGGGGACCTGAGAATAGAGCGTCTGGCCATATCAAACAAAGACTAAAACTAATGCACTGGAATGCGGAGGGATTCAGCAACAAAACAATAGAACTAGAAAACATCTTGGACCAAAAATAGTTAAGCATATGTTGCTTGCAAGAATCTCACCTCAACGAAAACGAAATGATGTCTTGGAACTTGCCAGTATTAAGGACACTACTTTCTGAACTTAGCAACCAGCATAAGGTCACCATACAGTGGATACCATCCCACTGTGGAGTACCCGGAAACGACAGAACTGATCGATTGACTAAGGAAGGAGCAGAAGAAGAACAGCCTGATGTGCCCGTTACCATCAAAAGAAAAGAATGATCAAATCAGTCAGAAAGTCAACAAAACCTGCTCAAGACGACTACCACGTTATGGACAGACCAGAACAAGTCATTATTCTGCTCCTCAGAACAGGACACAATAGATTACGCAACCACATGTATACAAGATTCAAGATTGGTGAATCAGCCATGTGCACATGTGGATTGGCGTCGTAGACAGCAGTGCACATACTCAAAGACTGCCCAAATTACAACATGTCTAGGCAAAACTTCTGGTCTAGAGAGACAACAGTGGAAGATAAACGCTATGGACTACTCAGTGAACTAAAAAGGACAGTTAAATTCACACAAGTGATAGTATTTAAGGCGAACGAAAGGAGAAGAAAAAGAAGCATTACATTACGAAGGCCAAGGCTGTTTAAAAAAATTGATAATAAGAAAGAAATCTTATCAAAAATGTTGAAACAATCATAACGATACATGAAATTCTTTAAAATTCAACAAAATAACTTAAAAACGAAGTAAAAATTATTATTCCTAAATACCCTCGTGGGCCTCATAACATCTGGTGGCGGGCCGCATGCGGCCCGCGGGCCGTAGTTTGCCCACCCCTGGTCTAGGTGATAGGAATGAGAGAGATGACGATTAACATGCGAAGTGAGTAGGACAAAACCTGGTCTGGCACAATCACGGCCTGCGTGCACGTATTTTCGCACTGGCGAAAGGCAGTGCAAGCTTATGACAAATATTACAAATAGTTCTCCCCCCCCCCCCCATTCTTACTCTCTCTCTCTCTCTCTCTCTCTCTCTCTCTCTCTCTCTCTCTCTCTCTCTCTCTCTCTCTCTCTCTCTCTCTCTCTGCTAAATGCTGGTGCAATTACGTTTGCTTAGAGAATATTTTAAATATCACAATAACATGATAGTAATGCCTTGATTGATCACTACAGTTATGTTCAAGCACTCAGCGGAATTTTTTCCCCCCATATCCTATTTACATCGCTGTCAACAACAGCATTTTACCGCTGTTGTGGATGTCTTTGCAAGATTACGCAGAGTATTTTGCATTGCTTACTGAGCGACAATCTCAGATACCCATGTAAGTAGCCAACGCAACCCGATTCCCTACCGAATCTCGCGCAGCTGTTTCCCCCACACGTGGATATACGGGAATACTGAGAAAATCGTTACCACATTCGCCAGGGAGGCGGCTCTGCGGAATTGCTAGATATCTAGAAGAAAAACACCCCGACAAACAAAATTGATGGTCCTTGATTATTATTCTGATGATCATATTGTTCTTCTCATGTATCATCATAAAAGGACTTTCACATAATCTGACCACGCATGTAAAATCTGATCTTTTTTCTATTATGATTTTGCCACCTTTGGTTTTTAGGAACCTGTTGATGTTTGTGTTCTTTTGTTAGTGATGCCATTAACTCTTGTGTGCAGTAATTTGGTATTCTGGGTGTTGTGTTGGTTTTCAGTTTCCTTGCAATTTTCCTCAAGCCATATTTCTTTTGCCTCTATGCATAGCTTATAATTTTCCTGTGAATCTCTTCGTATACTTCCTTGTTGTTTTTGTTATTTATTCTTATTTCCATCAGTTTTAAGATGTCTTCCATCATCCATTTCTTGCGTCCTATTATCTTTAGTTTTGGGATTACCATTGTTGTTAGTGCAGCTTCTTGACTGATTTCTTTTATATTTCCAATTGGTCACTGACGTCTTGAAATAATATTTCCATATAGGACAATGCATCGAATCTGTTCTTTACCTCTACGTTGAGTTTATCTTTTATCTCCTCACTCTTAGTGCCTGTAGATCAAATTTTGCTTTTCTATTTGTATATTTGACTTTCTTTAAGTTTATATTTTTTCTTCTTCTTCTTCTTCTTCTTCTTCTTCTTCTTCTTCTTCTTCTTCTTCTTCAGCGTTCCGAGCCATTGAGGTTCTTTGCTGCAGATACAATCCGCCTCCATTCGTCTCTCTGGTCGGCCTTCTCTTGCCAGTCGCCTATTCCAAGTGCTTGTAGGTCTGTATATATATTATCTCTCCACCGTCTTCTTGGTCTACCTTATATGTAAATTGCCTAAGATTAATCTATGGTTGCAGTAGCAGTCTGCGCTTGGTAGGGGGACATAAACATCTAATATTCGATACAAGGGAAATTACTAGAATTTGAAAATGGAAATGGTATACCAGGTATAATACCATAACTAACATTAGAATCTTTCATTTTTCCTTGAGAAATAAGAAAATCAATATCGAAGTCATATACTTGCAATTATGAGGAGAAAGCTTTTACACTTTTTATAAAAAATTTGTGTAATTTTTATTTACTTATATTTTATGATCCACTTCTTCGATTCTATGTTTGTGTTTAA
>JACEFZ010010436.1:0-5000 GCA_014155875.1 Cepaea nemoralis | reverse complement strand
TATGTATGTATGTATGTATGTATGTATGTATGTATGTATGTATGTATGTATGTATGTATGTATGTATGTATGTATGTATGTATGTATGTATGTATGTATGTATGTATGTATGTATGTATGTATGTATGTATGTATGTATGTATGTATGTATGTATGTATGTATGTATGTATGTATGTATGTATGTATGTATGTATGTATGTATGTATGTATGTATGTATGTATGTATGTATGTATGTATGTATGTATGTATGTATGTATGTATGTATGTATGTATGTATGTATGTATGTATGTATGTATGTATGTATGTATGTATGTATGTATGTATGTATGTATGTATGTATGTATGTATGTATGTATGTATGTATGTATGTATGTATGTATGTATGTATGTATGTATGTATGTATGTATGTATGTATGTATGTATGTATGTATGTATGTATGTATGTATGTATGTATGTATGTATGTATGTATGTATGTATGTATGTATGTATGTATGTATGTATGTATGTATGTATGTATGTATGTATGTATGTATGTATGTATGTATGTATGTATGTATGTATGTATGTATGTATGTATGTATGTATGTATGTATGTATGTATGTATGTATGTATGTATGTATGTATGTATGTATGTATGTATGTATGTATGTATGTATGTATGTATGTATGTATGTATGTATGTATGTATGTATGTATGTATGTATGTATGTATGTATGTATGTATGTATGTATGTATGTATGTATGTATGTATGTATGTATGTATGTATGTATGTATGTATGTATGTATGTATGTATGTATGTATGTATGTATGTATGTATGTATGTATGTATGTATGTATGTATGTATGTATGTATGTATGTATGTATGTATGTATGTATGTATGTATGTATGTATGTATGTATGTATGTATGTATGTATGTATGTATGTATGTATGTATGTATGTATGTATGTATGTATGTATGTATGTATGTATGTATGTATGTATGTATGTATGTATGTATGTATGTATGTATGTATGTATGTATGTATGTATGTATGTATGTATGTATGTATGTATGTATGTATGTATGTATGTATGTATGTATGTATGTATGTATGTATGTATGTATGTATGTATGTATGTATGTATGTATGTATGTATGTATGTATGTATGTATGTATGTATGTATGTATGTATGTATGTATGTATGTATGTATGTATGTATGTATGTATGTATGTATGTATGTATGTATGTATGTATGTATGTATGTATGTATGTATGTATGTATGTATGTATGTATGTATGTATGTATGTATGTATGTATGTATGTATGTATGTATGTATGTATGTATGTATGTATGTATGTATGTATGTATGTATGTATGTATGTATGTATGTATGTATGTATGTATGTATGTATGTATGTATGTATGTATGTATGTATGTATGTATGTATGTATGTATGTATGTATGTATGTATGTATGTATGTATGTATGTATGTATGTATGTATGTATGTATGTATGTATGTATGTATGTATGTATGTATGTATGTATGTATGTATGTATGTATGTATGTATGTATGTATGTATGTATGTATGTATGTATGTATGTATGTATGTATGTATGTATGTATGTATGTATGTATGTATGTATGTATGTATGTATGTATGTATGTATGTATGTATGTATGTATGTATGTATGTATGTATGTATGTATGTATGTATGTATGTATGTATGTATGTATGTATGTATGTATGTATGTATGTATGTATGTATGTATGTATGTATGTATGTATGTATGTATGTATGTATGTATGTATGTATGTATGTATGTATGTATGTATGTATGTATGTATGTATGTATGTATGTATGTATGTATGTATGTATGTATGTATGTATGTATGTATGTATGTATGTATGTATGTATGTATGTATGTATGTATGTATGTATGTATGTATGTATGTATGTATGTATGTATGTATGTATGTATGTATGTATGTATGTATGTATGTATGTATGTATGTATGTATGTATGTATGTATGTATGTATGTATGTATGTATGTATGTATGTATGTATGTATGTATGTATGTATGTATGTATGTATGTATGTATGTATGTATGTATGTATGTATGTATGTATGTATGTATGTATGTATGTATGTATGTATGTATGTATGTATGTATGTATGTATGTATGTATGTATGTATGTATGTATGTATGTATGTATGTATGTATGTATGTATGTATGTATGTATGTATGTATGTATGTATGTATGTATGTATGTATGTATGTATGTATGTATGTATGTATGTATGTATGTATGTATGTATGTATGTATGTATGTATGTATGTATGTATGTATGTATGTATGTATGTATGTATGTATGTATGTATGTATGTATGTATGTATGTATGTATGTATGTATGTATGTATGTATGTATGTATGTATGTATGTATGTATGTATGTATGTATGTATGTATGTATGTATGTATGTATGTATGTATGTATGTATGTATGTATGTATGTATGTATGTATGTATGTATGTATGTATGTATGTATGTATGTATGTATGTATGTATGTATGTATGTATGTATGTATGTATGTATGTATGTATGTATGTATGTATGTATGTATGTATGTATGTATGTATGTATGTATGTATGTATGTATGTATGTATGTATGTATGTATGTATGTATGTATGTATGTATGTATGTATGTATGTATGTATGTATGTATGTATGTATGTATGTATGTATGTATGTATGTATGTATGTATGTATGTATGTATGTATGTATGTATGTATGTATGTATGTATGTATGTATGTATGTATGTATGTATGTATGTATGTATGTATGTATGTATGTATGTATGTATGTATGTATGTATGTATGTATGTATGTATGTATGTATGTATGTATGTATGTATGTATGTATGTATGTATGTATGTATGTATGTATGTATGTATGTATGTATGTATGTATGTATGTATGTATGTATGTATGTATGTATGTATGTATGTATGTATGTATGTATGTATGTATGTATGTATGTATGTATGTATGTATGTATGTATGTATGTATGTATGTATGTATGTATGTATGTATGTATGTATGTATGTATGTATGTATGTATGTATGTATGTATGTATGTATGTATGTATGTATGTATGTATGTATGTATGTATGTATGTATGTATGTATGTATGTATGTATGTATGTATGTATGTATGTATGTATGTATGTATGTATGTATGTATGTATGTATGTATGTATGTATGTATGTATGTATGTATGTATGTATGTATGTATGTATGTATGTATGTATGTATGTATGTATGTATGTATGTATGTATGTATGTATGTATGTATGTATGTATGTATGTATGTATGTATGTATGTATGTATGTATGTATGTATGTATGTATGTATGTATGTATGTATGTATGTATGTATGTATGTATGTATGTATGTATGTATGTATGTATGTATGTATGTATGTATGTATGTATGTATGTATGTATGTATGTATGTATGTATGTATGTATGTATGTATGTATGTATGTATGTATGTATGTATGTATGTATGTATGTATGTATGTATGTATGTATGTATGTATGTATGTATGTATGTATGTATGTATGTATGTATGTATGTATGTATGTATGTATGTATGTATGTATGTATGTATGTATGTATGTATGTATGTATGTATGTATGTATGTATGTATGTATGTATGTATGTATGTATGTATGTATGTATGTATGTATGTATGTATGTATGTATGTATGTATGTATGTATGTATGTATGTATGTATGTATGTATGTATGTATGTATGTATGTATGTATGTATGTATGTATGTATGTATGTATGTATGTATGTATGTATGTATGTATGTATGTATGTATGTATGTATGTATGTATGTATGTATGTATGTATGTATGTATGTATGTATGTATGTATGTATGTATGTATGTATGTATGTATGTATGTATGTATGTATGTATGTATGTATGTATGTATGTATGTATGTATGTATGTATGTATGTATGTATGTATGTATGTATGTATGTATGTATGTATGTATGTATGTATGTATGTATGTATGTATGTATGTATGTATGTATGTATGTATGTATGTATGTATGTATGTATGTATGTATGTATGTATGTATGTATGTATGTATGTATGTATGTATGTATGTATGTATGTATGTATGTATGTATGTATGTATGTATGTATGTATGTATGTATGTATGTATGTATGTATGTATGTATGTATGTATGTATGTATGTATGTATGTATGTATGTATGTATGTATGTATGTATGTATGTATGTATGTATGTATGTATGTATGTATGTATGTATGTATGTATGTATGTATGTATGTATGTATGTATGTATGTATGTATGTATGTATGTATGTATGTATGTATGTATGTATGTATGTATGTATGTATGTATGTATGTATGTATGTATGTATGTATGTATGTATGTATGTATGTATGTATGTATGTATGTATGTATGTATGTATGTATGTATGTATGTATGTATGTATGTATGTATGTATGTATGTATGTATGTATGTATGTATGTATGTATGTATGTATGTATGTATGTATGTATGTATGTATGTATGTATGTATGTATGTATGTATGTATGTATGTATGTATGTATGTATGTATGTATGTATGTATGTATGTATGTATGTATGTATGTATGTATGTATGTATGTATGTATGTATGTATGTATGTATGTATGTATGTATGTATGTATGTATGTATGTATGTATGTATGTATGTATGTATGTATGTATGTATGTATGTATGTATGTATGTATGTATGTATGTATGTATGTATGTATGTATGTATGTATGTATGTATGTATGTATGTATGTATGTATGTATGTATGTATGTATGTATGTATGTATGTATGTATGTATGTATGTATGTATGTATGTATGTATGTATGTATGTATG
>JACEFZ010010434.1:212500-336075 GCA_014155875.1 Cepaea nemoralis | reverse complement strand
AACTCTCCTTCGCCATTCAGGCGTACCCACTCAGACTTCAGAGGTACTTGTAATTTTCGCCGCCAAGTCAAGGACGAGAAGTCAAAATTTTAGTCCAACTGTCCGGTGTAAGGCTTGAACCCCCTACCTGAGCTCAGCACACCAGATGAGCGTTGTTATCCATTCAGCCGTGCTGACCTCTAATTTTGTCCATTATTAGTTGGAACCTGCTGTTAGTTGACTATGCAATGAGGCAGCTAGCCTGACACCAACCCTCCTTTGTTGTCCCTTACGACATGCATGGCAGTTAACTGTGTTCTGGGCTTTCCTTATGGCCACGGTCACACACAGGTGCAACTGGCTCTTGACAGCCCACAGAAATCTGGAGATACAGGTCCTCGGCAACTATCCCAGAGACCCATGGTCATAAGTTCAGAACCTGTCCCAGAGACACATGGTCACAAGTACAGGACTCTGCCCCAGAGAATCATGGTCACAAGTCCAGGACCCTGTCCCAGAGACCCATGGTCACAAGTTCAGGACCCTGCCCCAGAGACCCATGGTCACAAGTCCAGGACCCTGCCCCAGAGTATCATGGTCACAAGTCCAGGACGCTGTCCCAGAGACCCATGGTCACAAGTCCAGAAACCTTTTACATGTCTTGAGGCATCCGGGCCATGTGGTGCTAGTCTCGTACTTCCACAGACCAATCAGCACCCCAGAGACTGGTTGGTGGACGGTGCAGAAGAGCCTGGCTTATGATACTACAACATCTAGCTTGAGAATGGAGGTGGAGGCAGTCACTGCGGTGTTCCGCTGGCTTGAGGACAAACAGTACACACGTGTTGTGATTGTAACTGACTAAAAAAATATGATGAGAAAAGTGAAGACAGGCATGCTTCGGGTAGAGTGGTAGGCTTCCATTCAACAATCAAAAGTAGAGAGCATCTTTTGGATCCCCCCCCCCCCCCCCCCCCAGGATATGCTGGTTGGTGGTAAACGAGCGGGCGGACAGATTGGCTGGGTCTGCACCGCTGGATGGGGTATTGGTGCATGGTAAGGCAGGTGTTTGGGGCAGTTTGGAATCCTGTACATAGAGCAGAAGAGCAGGTACACCATCAAGGCCTGAAGAAAATGGGGCTGCAAAATGTGACCAGAAGCTCTAACCGACACTAGAAACACTAAGGAAAAGCTAAATGGACATATAATCAGACAGATATGGTATTGGGACTCTTCACTGGCTGTTGAAAGATGAGGCACGGAGCACATATGCAAATGTCCAGAGTGCTGTAATGTCAGTTCTGGACTCAACTCAACACTTGAAGTGATAAGGTCAACATCATGATGTCAGTACTTGACTCGACTCAACACTGGAAGTGATAAGGTCAACATCATGATGACAGTACTTGACTCAACTCAACTCAGCACTGGAAGTGATAAGGTCAAAATCATGATGTCGGTACTTGACTCAACTCAACTCAGCACTGGAAGTGATAAGGTCAACATCATGATGTCAGTACTTGACTCAACTCAACTCAGCACTGGAAGTGATAAGGTCAACATCATGATGTCAGTACTTGACTCAACTCAACTCAGCACTGGAAGTGATAAGGTCAACATCATGATGTCAGTACTTGACTCAACTCAACTCAGCACTGGAAGTGATAAGGTCAACATCAACTCAACTCAGCACTGGAAGTGATAAGGTCAACATCATGATGTCAGTACTTGACTCAACTCAGCACTTGAAGTAATGAGGTCAACATCAACTTATCTCAGCACTGGAAGTGATAAGGTCAACATCATGATGTCAGTACTTGACTCAACTCAACTCAGCACTTAAAGTGATGAGGTCAACATCAAGTCAACTCAGCACTGGAAGTGATAAGGTCAACATCACGATGGCCAGTTGACCTCCCAGGCCCATGTCTGGTACCTAGAAACACAGGTCAACTCTTAAAACATCAACCTTGATGAGGTGTTGAACACATGTCTACCATGCTGGTAGCCTAGCCAAGCGTGCTGGCCACAGTGCAACCACAGCTCCCTGGAACCCACGGAGTGAGTTAGTAACTTTTGGAGATGGTAGTAGTTGTAGCTTGTTCCTGCCATGTCTTCTTCTTTTTCTTTCGTTTGCTTGAAATGTGTCTATAACTGCTATGTTGTCTCTTAAATGAATTTAACTGTCTTTTTTTTTTTAGTTCACTTAGTGGTCCATAGAGTTTATCTTCCACTGTTGTTTCTCTAGACCAGAAAATTTGCCTAGATATGTCATATGCTGGGCAACTTGGAGTCTGTGATCTGCTTACTGTCTGCAGTGTCAATCCACATGTGCACATGGCTGATTCACCAAACTTGAATGTTCCTGGCATGTGAAACAGTATTCAATCAAGGAGAACAGTTATGCCAGCTCATGCAAGACATACTCACCATGGTCTACTAGCCAAGCCATACACAAGGAGTTCAGCTTCTCATCAAAGAACTCTACCCCCTGCAAACAACGGCAACATTCACATACATCAGAGCAATATTATCATGAGGGAGATTCACACATTGGGCACAATAAAGGAAATTCACATTTAACAATAAGGCAGGAACTTCACACATAAGTACAATAGGGGGACTTCACATATGAGTACAAAAGGGGGACTTCACTCATAAGTATAATAAGGGAACTTCACACATAAGTATAATAAGATAACTTCACATATATGTACAATAAGGGCACTTCACACATTAGGCATAATAAGGGAACTTCACACATAAATAAAATAAAGGAACTTCAAACATAATTATGATAAAGGAGCTTCACACATAATTATAATAAAGTAACTTCACACATAAAGATAATAAGGAACTTCCTACACAAATATGGTAAAGGAACTTCCTACATAAGTATAATAAGGGAACTTCACACATAAGTATAATCAAACTACGAGAACATTTCAACAGTGCATGATCTCTATAGCACCAGCATATATCCAAATAAGTGTATATATATGATTCACATCTTTGTTGCAGGTAGCTTTTCTAATTTGAACATTTTGGCAGAACCAATTAAAAAGAGATGCTAAAAGATTAGCATCTTGGAATTATGCGAAACAAGGTGGACCTGATCAGGCAAAAAAGTTTCTAACCACAGGTGAAACAATGCTGCTCTCAGGCTAAACAAGATAGTGTCCCTCACATTGATTGAGTGGTCCTAAGGCTATCCAAAGAGGCAGAGTCGGCATTAATAGTGTGGGAAGCAGTGAGTACTAGAATGATAATAATAGCAACATTTAGAACCACCAAACAAAAAAAACAAAACCGAAAGTAAGCATGAATGTGTAAGCATTAACAATGAGGATGAATCAGCTGAGGGAGAATTTTACATAAACTTCCATGTACTACAGACAATAGTCACAGAAATAACAATATAAAAAGGTTGATGAGTGATCTGAATGCAATAGCAAGAAAACAGCAACAATGGTGATTTCACCAAAATGTAGAATGGAAATAGAAGGGAACATTCCCAACCAAGTGGATAGTTTTAAATACCTAGGGGCATTTATAACATCAGACGGAAGATGCACACAGAGATTAAGAGCAGAATGGGGCAAGCAAAAGCTGCATTTAAGAAAATGAATATCTTATGCAATAAGTCACTATCATTGAATGTAAGAAAGAGAGTGCTGAAATGCTATATAGAACCTGTTTTACTGTATGACAGTGAATCTTGGAATGTAAATGAACAAATTAGGAAGAACGTTGAAGCAACAGAGATGTGGTCCAAAGATGAATGTTGCGAATTCCTTGGACTGCCAGAGTAACTAACGACGATTGCCCGAAAAAGGCTAACGAAACTAGAACATTATACACAACAATAAGAAAGAGACAAATGGCCTTCTTTGGTCATGTGATGAGAAGAGAGGCATTGGAGAACATTGTGATGATTGAAAAGATCGAGGGGAAGAGAGGCAGAGGCCGACCAAGAAAAATGGTGCTGGATGGATTGAGACGGTGGCATGAAGGAACATCAGCAGCAGAGTTGATCCAGAACAACAAAGACAGATATGTGGTGAGACATGAACACCTATGCCAGCTGGCATGGCACTTGATGATGATGATGTGAATGCCAAGATAGGATAAGAAAACATGGGTTATGAAGAGATAGTGCGGACAAATGTACAGGTAACAGAGATGCTGGGAATGAAAAGAGAGCGGATGGAAACAAAAGCAAGCAAATATAGAGGTGCCAGAAGAAATGGGAAAGAAACGAGAACTCGCAGAAAAATGAACAAAAGGGTTTAAAGACACGAGAACTGACTTTATTGTGCCAGGTTATATCCCATATGGCCTGTCTTTTTACAAAAGCAGCCTGCAGAAAGCATCACACAGAGTCATAACTCTGTAGTTCCAGCGATGACCCACTGGGGTATCAGAAAAAACTGCAGTTGTGAACAGAATGACGGGGTGTTTTTGTCTTGATTATGCCATGTGCCCAAGGCATCCCAAATTTTCCTTCCCCTTGTTCTTTTCCCCTCAATCTTGCCAGCTGTCACCAGTTCATTTCTTTTCATAATGTTCCCAAAAAATCTTGACGGTCTATGTCTAATATCTCTAATCAGTTTACAGTTTTTCTTTGCTTCTTGTAGGACTTGCTCGTTGGTTTTTCTGTCTTTCCATGGTATTCTTTGCATTTTCGATTTCCTCTGCCATTAGATGTTTTCCAGCTTATCTGCTCATTTCCGTTTCACATCCATGCAAAAGTGCAGATTCTATGTAGCTCTCTCAGAGAGAGAGAGAGAGAGAGAGAGAGAGAGAGAGAGAGAGAGAGAGAGAGAGAGAGAGAGAGCGAGAGAGAGAGAGAGAGAGAGAGAGAGAGAGAGAGGAGAGAGAGAGAGAGAGAGAGAGAGAGAGAGAGAGAGTGTGTTGGAGATGTACTGCAGCCAACCTTCATTGTGGAAAAGGCAGATTTATTGATTATAACATACAATTTATTAAAGATTTTGCTGCATGGCTTTTTGCTATAGTGTTTATTGGTATGGCAATTATAGTTATAATTTTTATAGTTATGGTGTTTATATTGACTACATACTAATTAATAAAAGATTTAGAAATGCTCTAATTAATGTAAAAACAATGCCTGGCGCCGACTGTAATAGTGATCATGTACCACTATGTGGACAAATAAAAGTAAGATAAAAGAGGGGGAAACATATGGTTCGGAACATGAGACTTAATAAAGAGGTTCTGAAAGTAGATAAAGAAATTCAAGAACAATACATAGTGACTGTGAAAAATAGGTACAATGCAATAGCTAAAATACAGAGTATAAATGAACAATGGGAAATGTTAAGGGACTCCATTCATCAAACTAGCAAAGAAATATTACCGGAGAGAAGTCAAATAGCTAAGAAAAAATGGATGAATGAAGAAATCTTAATGCTGATGGACAAAAGAAAACAGAGTAAAAATGACAAACAAGAATACGCTAAGATAAATAAAGAAATAAAAGATAAATGTTGGAAGGCAAAAGAAAGTTGGTTAAATGAGCAGTGCAAAAAAATTGAATTAAATGCCATTAAAGATACAAAAAATATGCACAGACAAATCAGTGAGCTCACGGGAAGAAAAATAAGAATAAATACAGGGTGTTTGAAATCAAAAACAGGAAAGATATTATTGGAGGAAGATGATATAATGAAGAGGTGGAATGAGTATATAAAAGAATTATATGATGGGGAAAGGGAAGAATTAACAGAAGAAAGTAACTTAGAAGGTCCAACCTATTCTAAAAGAAGAAGTCGCTGACGCTATGAAATATATGAAGAAAGGAAAAACAGCTGGACCAGATGAAATCACAATAGAAGAATTAGAAGTATTGGGAGAATTTGGAGTAGATATATTAACCAAAATGTTAAATGATATTTACAGCAGTGGATATCTACCCAGTGATATGCTGAAATCTGTATTTATAGCTATACCAAAAAGACCAGGAGCAATTGAATGTGAAGATTTTCGCACAATTAACCTCATAAACCATATCACTAAGCTTCTGCTCAGAATCATAATGAGAAGAACCAGAAAGAAAATAAAAATGGAAATTAGTGAAGAACAGTATGGATTTGTGGAGGGAAAGGGCACAAACAATGCAATATATACATTACGGACACTAATAGAAAGGTCAATAGAGAAACAGAAAGACATATATTTATGCTTCATAGATTATACTAAGGCATTTGATAAAGTAAAACATGATGAGCTGATTAAAATGTTGGAAGATATCAACATTGATGGGAAAGATTTAAGAATAATAAAGAATATTTACTGGAACCAAGTAGCAGCAATTAAAATTGGAAATAAAGAGGGTAGTTATGAACACATAAAGCTAGGAGTACGACAGGGATGTGTCTTGTCACCAGATCTCTTCTCCCTATATAGCGAAGTAATAATGAGAGAGATCAAAGAGATGCCAGGAATACTAGTTGGAGGTTATAATATAAATAATATACGCTATGCAGATGACACAGTATTGGTGGCAGATAAATCAACAGACCTACAACAATTGTTGGACACTGTAGTAACAGAGAGTGCAAGGAAAGGACTCTCCTTGAATATCAAGAAAACAGTAACAATGGTGATATCAAAGAAAATGGTGACACCAAAATGTGACATAGAAATAGAAGGAAAAATTCTTAACCAAGTGGATAATTTTAGATACCTAGGGACATTTATAACATCAGATGGAAGATGTACAACAGAGATTAAGAGCAGAATAGGGCAGGCAAAGGCCGCATTTCAGAAAATGAAGAGTATCTTGTGCAATAGGTCACTATCACTGAGTGTAAGAAAGAGAGTGCTGAAATGCTATGTAGAACCAGTTTTGCTGTATGGCAGTGAATCTTGGAATGTAAATGAACAAATTAAGAAGAAATTAGAAGCAACAGAGATGTGGTTCCTGAGACGAATGTTGAGAATTCCTTGGACTGCCAGAGTAACTAACGACGACTGCCTGAAACAGGCTAATGAAACTAGAACACTATATACAACAATAAGAAAGAGACAAACAGCTTTCTTTGGTCATGTAATGAGAAGAGAGGCATTGGAGAACATCGTGACAACTGGAAAGATCGAGGGGAAGAGAGGCAGAGGTAGACCAAGAGAAATGATGCTGGATGGATTGAGACGGTAGCACGGAGGAATACCAACAGCAGAGTTGATCCAGAAAACCAAAGACCGAGATCTGTGGAGAGCCATGAACGCCTACTGCCAGCTGGCAGGGCACTTGATGATGATGATATGGTGTTTATAGAAATGGGTTTTGTTAATAAAGATTTACAGGTTTATGTTTTGTGTAAAAAATTTATTTCATTCTGCTCCTGCTACTCCAACAACAATAACAGCAGCTGTGGCAGCAACTACTGCTGCTACTACTACAACATTGCTCAAATCAGGTGCCATCTCCAAATTGAAGGTTGGTGCAATGGATATCCAACACTGTCTGTATCTCTCCTTGATTGTACTTTCTGTCAGGCTGCTGTTCGTCCAGCTCTTGATGTTTTCTTCCCACTTGTATCGCTGCCCACCTCTTGCTACAGTGCTAGGCATGTTCTAGTCACAGCAACAGATAACGCTACTCACCAGCTGACCAGCCAGAAGAGGCATGTATTCAATGATGGCAAGTCGAACCCTCCACTTGGTGTCCTCTGCTAATTCTACAATGGCTGGCAGTAGGGATTGTGAGAGCTGTTTAACTCCAATCACCTCGTTGACACAGTCCAGGTTAGAGATGATGTTCAACCGCACTTCTGCGCATTCATCTGAAACACAACATGGGTCTTTTTGTGACATCACATGGTGTCACTTGTTCCGTCAAATCATATATACAAATGCTAGTCAAAATCGGATGTACTGAGTGTGATTCATTACATCCGACTTCGACTAGCATTTGTTTCGTTTTGCCTTCCCTAGCCCTTGACTGTCCCCAGTATATCTACAAGGTAGCAGGTTTGTGTCTCTCTTTGTCCGTTTCCTAGCCTTTGACTGTCCCCAGTCTACCTACAAGGCAGCAGTTTTGTGTCTCTCTTTGTCCGGTCCCTAGCCCTTGACTGTCCCCAGTCTATCTACAAGGCAGCAGGTTTGTGTCTCTCTTCGTCTGGTCCCTAGCCTTTGACTGTTCACAGTCTATCCACAAGGTTAGGTTTGTGTCTGTCTTCGTCTGGTTCCTAGCTTTTGACTGTCCCCAGTATACCTACAAGGCAGCAGGTTTGTCTCTCTCTTTGTCCGGTCCCTAGTCTTTGACTGTCCAAATCTACCTACAAGACAGCTGTTCTGTGTCTCTCTTCGTCTGGTCCCTACCCCTCGACCAGTCTGACATGGGAGACCCTACCAGTAGCTGTGCTACTGTCGGCATAGCTCGTGGGGTCATTGGAACATGCAAGCCCCTCTACCAATTCAAGGTGGAGACACGGCAGAGAAGTTTTCTTGTTTTAAGTTCATGTACTGATCAAATCACCATGTGACACAATAAGTGCGGGCAGTCTTGGTCTGCCATCTCACATGATAACCTCGTTAAAACACAGCAGAGATGTGTGGGCAGGCTTAGTCTGCCATCTCACATGATAACCTCGTTAAAACACAGCAGAGATGTGTGAGATGTGTGGTCTGAGCACTTATGGGCTAATAGTTCGATGTACAATGAGAATGATCTGTTGACTAATTAACCAACCAAGTAATGAACAAACAAATGAAAGAGTGCTTGCTCTTAAACTTCCAGTGTGCTGATGGTTCATCCTCTACATCAGGCAGATGGGCTAAAGTGTTGACTTCTTGTCCTTAACTTGGGGGCGTACATTACAAGTACCCCAGAAGTCGGAGTGTATTCACCTGATGGCCAGGGACACTGTTAATAGAGAAAGCTAATCCACACACACAAGCCAGTCCAGTGCACTAGCAGTAGTAGTATGTATATGGACTACGCTTGAGTTTAAAGTGAGTGAACAATAAAACAATTAACCAACCCTTGAACAAATGAACCAACTAAGCAACTAACTAATTAAATAATGAACAAAACAAGCAACCAGCAATCATCTACCCACCTTTTAACTGAATCAAGAACAACGGCAATAGATGCTCAATTGTATTTTCCTTTCCCAGAATGGGAGACAAGCCCATGATGACTGAAGCCAGGGCTGACTTGACGTGTGGGTTGACGTCAGACACTAGATCCTTCACACATGGTAGAATGTTGTTAAGTATGATCTGCTCACGCACATCCGACGGCAAAGCTTGACAAAAATCTGCAGAGTGTTTTATGACATGAGTTGTGTGGAAGAAATACAGGATATTTATGATACACATGAAACACTGAAGAAAGACAGGACAAGTTCTGATAAACTTCAAACATGAAAGAAAAATAAAGTTTACAAACCACAAATAACTATGAAAATATAAAACAGGACAGTTTATGATACACATCAAACATCAAAGACAAACAGGACAGTCTATAATACACATCAAACATAAAATAAAAACAGGACAGTTTATGAAATACATTAACCCTTTACAGGGTGGACCGGCCATTTCCGTCCGATATGTTAAACGGGCAAAACGTCTCAAACCGGCCGATACTATTATGCATTGTAAAAACGCGATCTCTCGGTTTTCCGATACTTCCGACAGCTACTTTCGCTTTCACTGATAGCTTGACAACGTGGCCGCCATTTGTAAAGCACATACTATGAATTTGAACGGACTTTTACGGACTATTTTTTATAGTTTTCGGGGTATTTACGCTGTTTTTCAAAACGGATTTCGGCGATTCTTCAAGTGATAGCCAAGATTTCGCTCTGTTCAATTTAAGTGACATTAAAGGGCACGAAGTTGACTATTAATCGGAGCTAGATATCAGTGCAAAGCATTACTTTGCATTAGCAGTCTGAGTCGGACTTAAAGAAAGTGATTATGATTCTGAAAATGTGTGTGTAAATTGCCGTATAGATGACGGAAAATCACAAACAACATGCCGTATTTCGTAAATATTTGTGTTCATATATGGATTACCGACAACAATCACGTGAGTAACATATTCTGCATGCTTTTCCCTTCATTGTGTTTATTTAACTAAAATCGGTTGACTAACACCTTATTTGTGATGTTTTTACTAACGCGACCCGAAATTTTACCGAACCTGAAAAAATCTTGCCCGTTCAAGGCTACAAAATGGACAAGCGTCAGCCCTGTAAAGGGTTAAACCTGGACGAAAAACAGGACAGTCTATGTTACATATCAAACATAAAATAAAAACAGGACAGTTTATTCTATGATACATTCAAACATAAAATAAAAACAGGACAGTTTATGATACACATCAAATATGGGAAAAAATTGACAGTTTATTAAATATATTAAACATGGAAGACAAACAGGACAGTTTACGATACGCTTCAAACATGGAAGAAAAACAGTTTACAACACACATATAACATGGAAGAAAATAGTTTACAATACACATATAACATGGAAGAAAAACAGTTTACAATACACATATAACATGGAAGAAAAACAGTTTACAATACACATATAACATGGAAGAAAAATAGTTTACAACACACATATAACATGGAAGAAAAACAGTTTACAATACACATATAACATGGAAGAAAAATAGTTTACAATACACATATAACATGGAAGAAAAATAGTTTACAATACACATATAACGTGGAAGAAAAATAGTTTACAATACACATATAACATGGAAGAAAAATAGTTTACAATACACATATAACATGGAAGAAAAATAGTTTACATTACACATATAACATGGAAGAAAAACAGTTTACAATACACATATAACATGGAAGAAAAATAGTTTACAATACACATATAACATGGAAGAAAAATAGTTTACAATACACATATAACATGGAAGAAAAACAGTTTACAATACACATATAACATGGAAGAAAAACAGTTTACAACACACATATAACAACATGGAAGACAAAGTTTACAATACACATATAACAACATGGAAGAAAAACAGTTTACAATACACATATAACATGGAAGAAAAACAGTTTACAACACACATATAACAACATGGAAGACAAAGTTTACAATACACATATAACAACATGGAAGAAAAACAGTTTACAATACACATATAACATGGAAGAAAAATAGTTTTACAATACACATATAACAACATGGAAGAAAAACAGTTTACAACACACATATAACAACATGGAAGACAAAGTTTACAATACACATATAACAACATGGAAGAAAAACAGTTACAATACACATATAACATGGAAGAAAAATAGTTTACAATACACATACAACATGGAAGAAAAATAGTTTACAATACACATACAACATGGAAGAAAAACAGTTTACAATACACATATAACATGGAAGACAAACAGTTTACAATACACATATAACAACATGGAAGAAAAATAGTTTACAATACACATATAACATGGAAGAAAAATAGTTTACAATACACATATTTACAATACACATATAACATGGAAGAAAAATAGTTTACAATACACATATAACATGGAAGAAAAACAGTTTACAATACACATAAAACATGGAAGAAAAACAGTTTACAATACACATATAACAACATGGAAGAAAAACAGTTTACAATACACATATAACAACATGGAAGAAAAACAGGACAGTTTAAGATATGCTTCCCCGATGGAAGAAAAACAGTTTACAAAATACACACAACAACATGAAAGAAAAACAGGATAGCGTATGATACTTATCAAACACAGATGAAAAACAGGACAGTTTATGGTAAGCTTCTCCCATGGAAGAAAAACAGTTTACAAAGCACACACAACATGAAAGAACAACAGGACAGTTTAATGATACACATGAGACAAGGAAGAAAAACAGGACAGTGTATGATACACATGAGACAAGGAAGAAAAACAGGACAGTCTATGATACATGTGAGACAAGGAAGAAAAACAGGACAGTCTATGATACATGTGAGACAAGGAAGAAAAACAGGACAGTGTAATGATACACGTGAGACAAGGAAGAAAAACAGGACAGTGTATGACACACAAGAAACATGGAAGACAAACAGGAAAATAACATGAGACAACAAATTGCTAGGTTGAAGGGGCTGCTCCTGTAGGAGTCAGTCTCTCTCCACAGAGGGACCAGCGCCTGCCAGCAGTACCTCTCAGTTTTACAATCTGTACCGAAGCAGTTTCTTGCCATGGGTCAATGAAGTGATAGCACCCTCACACTGTGTAGACCTGGATGCACAGAGGAATAGTTGGCCAGTCTTCTCATATAGCCAGATGAAGAATCAGATTCCCTGGGCTGGTCACTTGACTCCAATGCCAGATCACAGGCTCCCTAAACACATTTTTTACGGCGAGCTGAGTTGTGGTAAACACTGCCATGGCGGCCAGAGAAAATGCTTTAAAGATAGTCTGAAGATCTCACTAAAAGATTTTGGAATTCATCACAACACTTGGGAGACTGAGTGGTCTCGAGGTATGGTGTCCGCCTTGAGTGCTGGGAGGTCCCGGGTTCAAGCCCGGGTGAGGGCCGAGTTTTTTTTCATGTGGACTTCTAGTAACAAAATTTCTCCTGGTCTCTGGAAAGTGAGATCGGACGCCCATGTGTATTGTTGCGCTTGGCAGTTGGAAACTGAAAAAGAGTAGCTTAACGGCGCTGCCCGGGCAAACTTTTGAGTTAAAAATCTACCCAAAGTATTTCAGGATCCTCGCCAGTGCTACGGAATTCGTGCACTGAGCTGGATGAAATGAATGGTCATCATCATTCTTGATGGACAAACACCACAGCAAGATCAGGAATACAGGCATCAAACCCTCGTCCAACCACAGTCAATACATTAACAGAGCAGCGCTTTATCAAGCACAATAACACCCACTAAAGTGAATATATAATTTATATTAAAAGCATATAAATGACACTGTAAATAAATCACTGATATTAAAAGTAAGCCAATATCAGCCTATTAAAAGGGGTGTGAGACAGGGATGTGTAATGTCTCAGATCTGTTTTCCCTGTACAGTGAAAGTATTTTCAGAAATATTGAAGATATGGAAGGAATCAACATTGGGGGACGATGCATCAATAACATTAGATATGCAGATGATACAGTCTTGATTGCAGACAATGAACAGGACCTGCAAAATTTAGTAGATGCGATTGTTACACACAGTGAACAACTAGGGTTAGAATTAAATTGTAAAAAGACACAGATTATGGTCGTCACTAGGTAGGACGAAATACCACAATGTAATATACAAGTAAATGGGAATATTCTTCAACAAGTGAGCAGGTACAATTATCTCGGAACATTAATAACATCTGATGGGAGATGCCTTGAAGAGATTAGAACAAGAATCGCCATGGCAAAAGTAGCCTTTAGCAAGATGAAAAACATATTGACCAATAAAAAGATGTCAATTGAAACGAGAAAAAGAGTGTTGAGATGCTACATTGAACCTGTACTTTTATATGGATGTGAAGCGTGGACAATGAGCAGTCAGGCTGAAAAACATCTGATGGCTGTAGAGATGTGGTTTCTGAGGAAAATGCAAAGAATACCATGGACAGCCAGAAAGACCAATGAACAAGTCCTTCAGGAAACAAATGAAGATCGTAAATTGATTAGAGAAATTAGACGTAGACAGTCAACATTTTTTGGGCATGTTATGAGAAGAAATGGATTGGAGAATTTGGTGACAACTGGTAAGATCGAGGGGAACAGACCAAGGGGAAGACCTAGAAGCAAGTACCTGGATGGCTTGGCCTTGTGGCATGGTAGAGACAGAAACACGGAGCTGATCCACGACTCTGGTGATCGAGTGAGATGGAAGAACATGACCGCCCACGCTTACCGGCATGGCACATGATGGATGGATTAAAAGTGTATAAATGACACTGTAAATATATAATTGATATTAAAAGTATATAAATGGCACTGTAAATATATCACTGATATTAAAAGTGTATAAATGACATTGTAAATATATAACTGATATCAAAAGTGTATAAATGACACTGTAAATATATAATTGATATAAAAAGTGTATAAATGACACTGTAAATATATAATTGATATTATAAGCATATACATGACACAGTAAATATTAGGGGCGTTCATTTGAAACCAGTTTCAATGGCTTTATTACAAAACCATGAAAGAAACATTAACAGGTGTGGTAGAATTAAATAAAGCATTAATTTTGCATGAATTATGCACCATGGTTAGTCAGAGGAAGTTGCCGTAGGCATTCAGGCAAGCATCCCATTGCTTAGGTAGGCGGCGAATGCCGTCCACAAAAAAAGGATTGTGGTTGCTCACTGAACCAAGTGTTTACGCGTTCATTACGTCTGCATCTGTGTGAAATCGTTGTCCCTTAAGAGTTTTTTTAGAGGTCCGAACAAATGAAAATCACATGGTGACAAATCAGGACTATAGACTGGATGTTGCAGAATTTCCCACTTCTTCCTTGCACAATCTTTGCGACATGCAGATGAGCATTATCGTGCAACAAAATCACACAGCAAGAAAGCATGCTGGGTCGTTTATTCTTGATGGCTTTTTGCAGCTTGTCTAGTGTTTGCAAGTAGTGGGTAGAGTTGACATCAGGTTCTTTAAAGTCGGCCAACGATAGCCCTTCATGGTAAAAAAATGCACTCAGCATAACCTTACCAGTGGAAACCTGTAACTTGAATTTTTTGGCTTTTGGTGATCCAGCATGCTTCCACTGCATGCTCTCTTTTGCTGCTCGGCTCAAAGTGGTGACACCATGATTCATTGCCTGCCACGATGCGGAAGAGAAATGCACCACCCTCCACTCTGTAACGCAGCAAGTTCAAACACCATCCCATGCGTTCCTTTTTTTTGGTGGCCGGTCAACATCTGTGGTACCCACTGTGAAAACACTTTCCGATATTGCAGTTTCTTACGAATGATCTTTTGAATTGACCCAATTGACACATCAAATTCTTTCACTAGCGAACGTATGCTTCGACAACGATTCATCTGTACTGCTGCATCAATTTTGGCGATGGTTTTTTCTGTTGCAACAATATGCACTTGGTCTGGCCATCGAAGATCTGTTGTGAACTGACGTTCTTTCCGAAACATTCATGCCCAGGTCTGTCACTGTTGTCTTCGATACACACATCTGTTACTGTACGCTGCCTGCATTCTTTGATGAATGTCCACTGGTCGACATCCTTCAAATGAAAGAAACTGAATCACCGCTCTTTGAGCTTCTTTAGATGGATTTTGGATCAACCCTGCAATTTTCTCAACTGTCAGAAACAGAACCTATGCATCATGGGACGATAAGCACTTGCTCTTTTATTCATTGGTCAGTACTTATCACATGACTATGACATGATCATGTTCAACGTACGCAATTACGCACGGTGCGTAATATATAATTGATATTACAAGCATATACATGACACTGTAAATATATAATTGATATAAACATGTACATGACACTATAAATATACAGCTGATATTGTAAAACATGTAAATGCTAATGTAAATACATGGATGCCTCTGTAAATACACAAATGATGTTTAAAACACATGTATGGCTGTGTAAATGAATGGAAGTTACTGTAAATGGATGTTATGGTAAACACAGAGGCCATACTATAAATGGACGAGACAGACATACTTGACATGCTAAAATACAAACCTTTAACTTTACTGGCTGATACTGCGCGAACTTCTGCCTCACAATCCTTCAACAAGCTCTGGAAGGCCGGAACGAGATCCGTTTTGGTGATCTCTGGTCCCACGGCTGCTTGAAGCTGGCAATGCAACATGTACTCACATTAGCAAAAGGCTAATGACAAGATGCAGTGAAATATTCCAGGCAATGTATTGTTTGTGTCTTCATTATTCAAATTCATTGTAGGAAAACATTGCCTGGTACAAATTTGTCAGAGGCTGGATCAACTTCTGAGCCTTACTGGTCAGAAAATATAAATCCCACCTTTGTTGGGAATTAAACCTAGACCCACTGTCTAGGTAAGCAAGCCCACTGACCTCTATGCCCCCACAGAAGAACAAGTAGAGGAACAAAATTACAATTTCTTCTTGTGTTTGTTATTTGTGCTGTGCTTGTTTACAGCACAGCTGTGATATATGAGCCTTGTGGCCGACACATCCAACTTATTCCCGGCATTTGTTGACTGAGTTAGCCTTGAAGTACAAAATGAACACTTCATCCTGGGACAGGCAATGGCTGCTTCTTCATCTTCACAAGTATCCATACTCTTCAACATCTTCTGAGAGAGACGGAGCACGTACGGTCAAGCTTCTATTAGTGGGATAATGGTGTTGGTCGAGTAACTACACTGTTGGTTAAATGCATACATCGCATCTATGTGAAAGAAATTAGTTAAACAAAACTGATGTTAATCACATTAAATTTAAGAGAAGTTAGTTGCATATCCTTTACAGGATGTGGCAGTGAATCCCAGCTTTTTTTTTGGCTGTTTGTGATTTCTTGACAAGTTTACATTCAGTAGTTTGCCATTGCTTTCTGAACGGGTGGCATGCATACTATTGTATAAAAACTAATGCAGGGCTGTCTTCTTCCAAATTGCCAGGAGCTATAGTCGAAAAGGGTATGCAGTATTACAAATTGTTTCTGGACCCCTTCGCCACACAGCCGGCGAATAATATTATACAAGTCAAAATCTAATAACAAAACCAAAAAAATAAATGAACAAGTTGCTATGACTACAGAGACGTCATGCATCTGTGCTTACTTCTGTGAACTTGTCGGCAACCATGTAGCGGACTCTCCAGGATTTATCCTCTGCTGCCTGGCGAAGACTGGGCATTACCAGCTGCTCCTTGCTGTCGGCAGGGAGCAACGCCACAATGCTCACGCCTGCCTCCACGGCCAACAAGCGCACGGAGTCCTGGAACAGAGAAATGAAGATATGGATGTAATACCAGTAATACCTCTGTGGTTGTGAGTGGTAAAACCACTAAGGTTGAACAAGAAAAATATGATACTGGCTATAAGTGATTGTTTGTCTGTGTTTTCTGTGTTGATGTTTGTTGTGTTCGCTCAGTTTCAACTCAAGCAAAGTCCATACACGTGCTACTACTTCTAGTGCACTGGACTATTTCTGCGTGTGGATTAGCTTTTCCTATTTCCAGTGTCCCTCACCATCAGGCCAACCCACGCCGACTTCTGAGGTACTTGTAATTTATGTCTCCAAGTCAAGGACAAGAAGTTATTGTCATCCAACTGACCTGTTTAGGAATTGAACCCGCTACCTTGGCATCAGCAAACTGGAAGTTTAAGAGCTAGCGCTCTTACCTATTTGGCCATGCTCACCTCACCATGACTGTTTAATGTGTGTGAATGTCTGGACTGTACTGCATCGCTGTGACTGTATCTGTGTGAATGTCTGGACTGTACTGCATCGCTGTGCCTGTATCTGTGTGAATGTCTGGACTGTACTGCATCACTGTGCCTGTATCTGTGTGAATGTCTGGACCGTACTGCATCGCTGTGCCTGTATCTGTGTACCATGCTCACCTCACCATGACTGTTTAATCTGTGTGAATGTCTGGACTGTACTGCATCGCCGTGCCTGTATCTGTGTACCATGCCTGTATCTGTGTACCATGTCCATTGTCATTGTCCTAGTGAGCACAGCTATCTGATTGTCATCTTAACTGTAATTAGTCTCTGCTGTTAGGTTCATTTTGTAATTGTAGACAACCCTTGGGAAAGATAGGAACCAACAGAAAACAAGGAGTAATTCCTAGACAAAGGTACAACTCTACTTGATTTTGGCAGTCCATCACTCCCCTTAACAGCTTCTTTTTCCTGCGTTCCATCTGTACCTCCAAAGAGTCTGTTAACATTATTTTGAAATTTTCAGCTCCCTTAACATGACTTCCTGTCATCTCCAAAGTTCACTGTCTGATTTCCATACCATACTTTCATACTAACCTCCAAGTTGACTACGTCGCTCCAATTCAACACCTTTCTACCACTCCCCTTCTATGTCTTCCAACCATCCCCCTAGTACACTCTTTGGCTCCCCTTTCAAGCCCCCTACCATCCCCTAGCCCACTCTTTGGTTCCCCTTTCAAGTCTCCTACCATCCCCCTAGACCACTCTTTGGCTCCCCTTTCAAGTCCCCTACCTTCCCCCTAGTTAACTCCTTAAATCCCTTTCTAAGTCCCCATCTATCATAAGTCCACCCCTTGACTCCCCTTTGAAGCCCCCTACCATCCTCCTAGTCCACTCTTTGGCTCCCCTTTCATTCCCTACATCCACTTCTTGACTCCCCTAATCCACTCCCTGGCTCCCCTACATCCACTCCCTGGCTCCCCTACATCCACTCCCTGGCTCCCCTACATCCACTCCCTGGCTCCCCTACATCCACTCCCTGGCTCCCCTACATCCACTCCTTGACTCCCCTTTTCACATTTACGGATTCCATTTTCTATGCCTCTCTACCATCCCCCAAGTTCACTCCCTGCCTTCCCTTCCATGAATCCCTACCTTCCCCCAAGTCCACTCCATACCTCCCTAAATCCCCCAAGCCCACTCTTTGACTCTCCATACATGCCTCCCTACTATCCTCCAAGTCCTCTCTTTGACCCTCCTTACATGCCTCCCTAGAATCCCCCAAGCCCACTCTTCGACTCTCCTTACTTGCCTCCCTACTATTCCTCAAGTCTACTCCTTGACTCCACTTACATGCCTCCCTAAAATCCCCAAAGTCCACTCTCTGACTCCCTGTACAAGCCTCCCTACCTTTCCCTACATCCACTCCCTAACTTACATGCCTTCCTACCAACCCCCAAGTCAACTCCCTGACACCGATCCCCCAAGTCCACTCTCTCACTCCCCTTCCATGCCTTCATACCATCCCCACAAGTCCACTCACCTGTTCATCCTGTGCCAGTATGTTGAAGAGTTGAATGAGGTCAGATTTGAGGTAGTCCATCTCCACCACTTTGGCAAACTCTCCGAGCTTACCCGCGGCAGCACGGCGGACCATAGGTGTGTCATCAGCACACAAGTTACGGAAATTCCTGACAGACAGACATGGAAGAATTTCTACATTTATATGGATAAAATTAGTGGAACTTCAGTAAAGCCGTAGAAATGTAAACAATATAAAAGAACACAAAATAATGCAGCTTTACAGAACAGAATTACCAAAAAATTATGCTTTTTATTATTAAGCGAGAATGCTTTTCACACTATACCAGCACTTGATCCTCTCAGTGATTGATTATGGACTAGGACTGCTCACTGTCTAAAAGAGTCAGCTGGTGAAATTAGAGCGCATACAGAATAAAGCAATGCGAGTCATTCTGGGATGCACCAGAGACAACCTAGTTGTGTGTATGCGTTACATCCTTGGTTTGCCGTCTGTTGCAGGTAGGCTCAAGGTGATGTAGGCGAAGGCATACCTCAGAGTAGCTGCAGACACAGATCACCCGTTGCATGAGGCGCTGGACACCGTTAAGGGTCAGCGACTGATAAGAGGGAAATCATGGATGGCTCAGGCGGAGGATACGATCAGGCAGGTGTGCCCCTTGGAGAACATTATGAGAGGAGAAGAGTGGGTCAGAGTGTCAGCGGAGCAGTCAGACTTGTGCAGAGTTATAATCACATTGAGCCGGGAGTGCAGGGAGTGGCCAGCAGGGGCCACGGAAGTGGAAATCCAGCAACTAATTCAGGATAATGCTCGCTCAGGTGATGTGATTATCTACACAGATGGGTCGGTGTCGAGAGGTAGGAGAAGTGCCTGGGGGTTCTTAGCAAAAGCCAATGGCCGACGTTTGGTGCAGGAGAGCCTGGCATATGATATCACAACATCTAGCTTAAGAATGGAGGTGGAGGCGGTCAGTGCAGCTTTCCGCTGGATGGAGAATACGATACACACACACATTATGATTGTAACTGACTCAGAAAGCATGCTGAGTAGGGTGAAGACAGGCAAGCTTGGTGCAGAGTGGCTTGCTTTACTTCGGAAGTCACGGGTGACAAGCATCGTCTGGATTTTTTTCTCCGGGGCATGCTGGTGTGCTGGGGAATGAACAGGCGGACAGATTGGCTGGCTCGGCAAAACTTGGTGGAGTATTGATGCATGACAAAGCAGATGTGGTTGCGACCTTGTGGGAGCATGTGTATACCTCGGAGGAGCAAATGGATCACCATGGTCTGGCAAGAATGCGACAGCGAGGGGTGATGAGGGGATCTGGCCGACGATCAACGCTCAGAGGAAAGGTGAGACGGACATATAATCAGATTGCTACTGGTACTATTAGTGTTGGAACTTTTCGCTGGCTGCTGAGGATGGGAACGGAGCACTTATGGGAATGCCCCGAATGCTGTGATGTCGGTTCCTAAATTAATCAATCAATCAATCAATTACCAAAAAAATACAAGACGTTGCAGCAACTAGCCTTCATCAGCAAACAAACACACACACAGTATCACAGCCTGGGATTCTGAGATAAGTAGCACACAAATTTGTTTCTAATTCTCATTTTCTTTTCATTGTTCTAATTTTTGCATCTTTATATTCTTCTCATCCCGTCCTTGTGCCTTAATGTAGTCACTGGAGGGTTCTCTCCCTGAATATATATTGTTTTGTGTATGTATTTGTTTGCTGATGAAGGCTAGTCACTGCAACACTTTGTGTTATTTTATATTGTTCAAAATTATATGGGGACACTGAACATTAATTATGTAACTTCTAAGAATGCACCTGTTGAGATGCAGCAAACAATGCCAGGTAATAAATTGTGCAACCTATCGTTTAATGGCTTGTGTGTTTAATTTCACTCAGGCAACACATTGTTTTGAATCACAAACTTGCTGCAAGTCACTGGGTACAGATAAGGTTAATGAAGAACAAATGAACGTTGAAATTAACATATAAAAAAGGACTCACTGTCGAAGCTCTGATTTCACAGTCGATGATACCCGTTTGTAGCAGACGGCGAAGAGGCCACATGCTGATGTCCTGGATGTGAACCAATCACCTGGCAGAGAGAGAAAGAGAGACAGGTTCATTGGCTGTGTTATATATTGCAGCCCCACTGTTCGTTCAATAGTTCAGGTAATTTCTCTTTCCCCCCAAGATGAAATAGCATCTGTTGGATTTTTTTTCCTAGGACAAGCTGGTGTGGTGGGAAATGAGCAGGCGGACAGATTAGTTGGGTTGTTGGGGTACTGGTGCATGATAAAGCAGACATGGGTGGAGTTCTATGGAATAGTGTGTATAGTGCAGAAGAACAGATAGATCATCACGGCCTGGAGAGAATGGTGCTGCAGGGCGTGACCAGAGGTATTACTGTTATTGTTACTATTAGTATTAGGACTCATCGCTGGCAATTGCAAATGAGGACATAGCGCGACAGAAAATATCCCGAGTGCTGTGATGTCTGTTCTTGACTCAACTCACCCCAGAATGCACAGGAACAATTTGATTTTATTTATTGTCCTTCCACTTCTACACCTAGGTATAGTAACTTGAGTCTTATTTACTTGTTCCTCCTCTACCCAGCGACTGAGAAATATCTTACTGGCACCTTGTATTTCTTCTTATACACTATGATAAAGAAATACATTATTTCCATGTCTAGTCTGTTCTCTTCTACACTATGATGGAGAAATACATTATTTCCATGCTTAGTCTGTCCTCTTCTACACTATGATTCAGAAATATCTTATTTTCATGTTTAGTCTGTCCTATCCTACACTATGATAGAGAAAAACCTTATTTCCATGTTTAGTCTATATATGTTTATCATGTTTAGTCTTTCCTCTTTTGCCTTATGGTGGAAAAATATCATGTTTAGTCTTTCCGTTTAGTCTTTCTTTAGGGTGTGTGGGTGCATAGTGGAGGATGTGTGAGTGTGTGTGTGTGTTGATGAATGGGTGGGGAATGTGTGTGTGGGTGGGGAGAGGTGTGTGGTGTGTTGGCTGGGGATATGTGTGTGGTGTATGGGTGGGGGATGTGTGTGTGGGGGATTTGTGTGGTGTGTGGGTGGGGGTATGTGCGGGGTGGGTGGGTGAGGGTATCTGTGGGTGTGGGTGGGGATATTGTGTGGTATGTGGGTGGGGGATATGTGTGTGGTGTGTAGGTGGGGGATGTGTGGTGGTATGTTGGTGTGGGATGTGTGGGTGAGGGATATGTGTGTGTGGTGTGTGGGTTGGGAATATTGTGTGGTAGGGGATGTGTGTGATGTGCGGGTGGGGGATGTGTGTGGTGGGGGATGTAGGTTAGGGCACGTGTGGGTGGGTGAAAGATGTGTGGGTGGTGGGGTGGTGTGTGAGTGGATTGGGGATGTATAGGTGGTTAGGGAGATGTGTGTGTGTGTGTGGATAGGGAGATGTCAGTTGGTGGGGATGTATGAGTGGATGTGCGATGTGTGGGTTGGTGGAGGATGTGTGTGTGGGCGGGGAATATGTGGTCGATGGAGGTATGGTTGGGGGATGGGTGGTTGGAGGTGTGGGTGGGGGAATGGGTGTGTGGGTTAGGATGTGTATGTGGGTGGGCTTGGGATCTTTGTGTGGGTGGTGAGTGTGTTTGGGTTGGGGGAACAGGTGAGGGCAGTGTGTGTGGGTGGAGGATGTGCGGGAGGTGGATGGGTCGGTTGGTGGGGTATGTGGTGTCCCTGTGTGTGTGTGTGTGTTGGTAGGTGGGGTTGTGTGTGTGGGCGGGGTGATGTGTGTGTGGGTGGGGTGATGTGTGTGTGGGTGGGATATGGACCTCATAACATGGTAATTTGCCTTGTTTATGTTTACAACATTCATTTCACAATGTTTTTTTTTTCATTTTCTTCCTATGTGAATGTATAATGCTATTGATGAACGGAAGATGAGTGATTGGAAGGGCCGAATGTAAGACGGGCCTGCGTGCCCAATTTGTGACCCTTTTAAAATAAAGTTGATTTGATGTGATTTGATTTCCTCTTTTGCCCTATGATGGATAAATATCATGTTTAGTCTTTCCTCTTTTGCCTTATGATGGATAAATATCATGTTTAGTCTTTCTTCTTTTGTCTTATGATGGAGAAATATCATGTTTAGTCTTTCTTCTTTTGCCTTATGATGGAGAAATATCATGTTTAGTCTTTCTTCTTTTGCCTTATGATGGAGAAATATCATGTTTAGTCTTTCTTCTTTTGTCTTATGATGGAGAAATATCATGTTTAGTCTTTCTTCTTTTGCCTTATGATGGATAAATATCATGTTTAGTCTTTCTTCTTTTGTCTTATGATGGAGAAATATCATGTTTAGTCTTTCTTCTTTTGCCTTATGATGGATAAATATCATGTTTAGTCTTTCCTCTTTTGCCTTATGATGGATAAATATCATGTTTAGTCTTTCTTCTTTTGCCTTATGATGGATAAATATCATGTTTAGTCTTTCTTCTTTTGTCTTATGATGGAGAAATATCATGTTTAGTCTTTCCTTTTTTGCCTTATGATGGAGAAATATCATGTTTAGTCTTTCTTCTTTTGTCTTATGATGGAGAAATATCATGTTTAGTCTTTCCTTTTTTGCCTTATGGTGGAGAAATATGTTTAGTCTGTCCCCTTTTGCCTTATGGTGGAGAAATATGTTTAGTCTGTCCCCTTTTGCCTTATGGTGGAGAAATTTCATGATTAGTCTTTCCTCTTCTATCCTGGTTAGTTAGTTAGTTAGTAGCGTTCCAACTTCATGGCAACGGGTCGTCCCCATATTGCTCCGTTCCTGTACCAGTGAATATCACAAAATGCTCCTCACTGCCCCATGTGGACAATGGAATAGACAGGAGTGTCGGCAAGCCAACAGCAGTCACCAGAAAGACTTCATTGACCGGGGTTTTGTCCCATATGGCATGGTCTCTTTCTGCAGGGCGACCCACCGAAAGCGCCGCACAAAGCACAAACTCCGTTAACTACAGCGACGACCTCCTGGAAAATGCACTCGTGAACCGAAAAGGCAAACCAGTCAATCCAGCAACAGCCGGCCGTCATCGTTCCGAACATGCAGTTCACACGAAAAATAACCGCGGACAGATGCAAAAGCATTCCACGCGAAAATCACAGCTCACAGTGTCGCGCCACGCACTCACTCAGTAGCAGGGCGACGGAACCATAGCCTCCTTAGTCACCTCTTTGCTTCCCTTATGGGCCCCGGCAACACACGGGCGTCTTTTATCCTGGTGTGTACAGGTAGCTTACACTCTAGTTTAGCGTTTCTTGTTTTGTTTCATTTGTTTATACCCAGAGTTGTAAAGGTGCCTGAAATATCTTATATCATTTTTCTTCTTCTACTTTAGTTTAGAGACGTCTTGCAGTCTTGTGCAATCTTTCCTCTTTTACCCTGGGATGTAGAGGTACCTTACAGTCTTGTTTAGTCTTTCTGACCATTAGTCTTGTTTAGTCTTTCTGTTTTACCCTGGGATGTAGAGCATTTTTTAGTCTTGTTTAGTCTTTGTTTAGGCATTGTTTAGTCTTTCTGTTTTACCCTGGGATGTAGAGGTAACTTACAGTCTTGTTTAGCCTTTCTGTTTTACCCTGGGATGTAGAGGTACCTTACAGTCTTGTTTAGTCTTTCTGTTTTACCCTGGGATGTAGAGGTAACTTACAGTCTTGTTTAGCCTTTCTGTTTTACCCTGGGATGTAGAGGTAACTTACAGTCTTGTTTAGCCTTTCTGTTCTACCCTGGGATGTAGAGCTACCTTATAGTCTTGTTTAGTCTTTCTGTTTTACCCTGGGATGTAGAGGTAACTTACAGTCTTGTTTAGCCTTTCTGTTTTACCCTGGGATGTAGAGGTACCTTACAGTCTTGTTAGTCTTTCTGTTTACCCTGGGATGTAGAGGTAACTTACAGTCTTGTTTAGTCTTTCTGTTTTACCCTGGGATGTAGAGGTAACTTACAGTCTTGTTTAGTCTTTCTGTTTTACCCTGGGATATAGAGGTAACTTACAGTCTTGTTTAGCCTTTCTGTTTTACCCTGGGATGTAGAGCTACCTTACAGTCTTGTTTAGTCTTTCTGTTTTACCCTGGGATGTAGAGGTAACTTACAGTCTTGTTTAGTCTTTCTGTTTTACCCTGGGATGTAGAGGTAACTTACAGTCTTGTTTAGCCTTTCTGTTTTACCCTGGGATGTAGAGGTACCTTACAGTCTTGTTTAGTCTTTCTGTTTTACCCTGGGATGTAGAGGTAACTTACAGTCTTGTTTAGTCTTTCTGTTTTACCCTGGGATGTAGAGCTACCTTATAGTCTTGTTTAGTCTTTCTGTTTTACCCTGGGATGTAGAGCTACCTTATAGTCTTGTTTAGTCTTTCTGTTTTACCCTGGGATGTAGAGCTACCTTACAGTCTTGTTTAGTCTTTCTGTTTTATCCTGGGATGTAGAGCTACCTTACAGCCTTGTTTAGTCTTTCCTGTTCTACCCTGGGATGTAGAGGTAACTTACAGTCTTGTTTAGTCTTTCTGTTTTACCCTGGGATGTAGAGCTACCTTACAGCCTTGTTTAGTCTTTCCTATTCTACCCTGGGATGTAGAGCTACCTTACAGCCTTGTTTAGTCTTTCCTATTCTACCCTGGGATGTAGAGCTACCTTACAGTCTTGTTTAGTCTTTCTGTTTTATCCTGGGATGTAGAGCTACCTTACAGCCTTGTTTAGTCTTTCCTATTCTACCCTGGGATGTAGAGCTACCTTACAGCCTTGTTTAGTCTTTCCTATTCTACCCTGGGATGTAGAGCTACCTTACAGCCTTGTTTAGTCTTTCCTATTCTACCCTGGGATGTAGAGCTACCTTACAGCCTTGTTTAGTCTTTCCTATTCTACCCTGGGATGTAGAGCTACCTTATAGTCTTGTTTAGTCTTTCTGTTTTACCCTGGGATGTAGAGCTACCTTATAGTCTTGTTTAGTCTTTCTGTTTTACCCTGGGATGTAGAGTACCTTACAGTCTTGTTTAGTCTTTCCTATTCTACCCTGGGATGTAGAGCTACCTTATAGTCTTGTTTAGTCTTTATGTTTTACCCTGGGATGTAGAGCTACCTTATAGTCTTGTTTAGTCTTTCTGTTTTACCCTGGGATGTAGAGCTACCTTACAGCCTTGTTTAGTCTTTCCTATTCTACCCTGGGATGTAGAGCTACCTTATAGTCTTGTTTAGTCTTTCTGTTTTACCCTGGGATGTAGAGGTAACTTACAGTCTTGTTTAGCCTTTCTGTTTTACCCTGGGATGTAGAGGTAACTTACAGTCTTGTTTAGTCTTTCTGTTTTACCCTGGGATGTAGAGCTACCTTATAGTCTTGTTTAGTCTTTCTGTTTTACCCTGGGATGTAGAGGTAACTTACAGTCTTGTTTAGCCTTTCTGTTTTACCCTGGGATGTAGAGGTAACTTACAGTCTTGTTTAGCCTTCTGTTTTACCCTGGGATGTAGAGGTAACTTATAGTCTTGTTTAGTCTTTCTGTTTTACCCTGGGATGTAGAGGTACCTTATAGTCTTGTTTAGTCTTTCTGTTTTACCCTGGGATGTAGAGCTACCTTATAGTCTTGTTTAGTCTTTCTGTTTTACCCTGGGATGTAGAGCTACCTTATAGTCTTGTTTAGCCTTTCTGTTTTACCCTGGGATGTAGAGCTACCTTATAGTCTTGTTTAGCCTTTCTGTTTTACCCTGGGATGTAGAGCTACCTTATAGTCTTGTTTAGTCTTTCTGTTTTACCCTGGGATGTAGAGGTAACTTACAGTCTTGTTTAGTCTTTCTGTTTTACCCTGGGATGTAGAGCTACCTTATAGTCTTGTTTAGTCTTTCTGTTTTACCCTGGGATGTAGAGGTAACTTACAGTCTTGTTTAGCCTTTCTGTTTTACCCTGGGATGTAGAGGTACCTTACAGTCTTGTTTAGCCTTTCTGTTTTACCCTGGGATGTAGAGCTACCTTACAGTCTTGTTTAGCCTTTCTGTTTTAACCCTGGGATGTAGAGGTAACTTACAGTCTTGTTTAGTCCTTTCTGTTTTACCCTGGGATGTAGAGGTACCTTACAGTCTTGTTTAGCCTTTCTGTTTTACCCTGGGATGTAGAGGTAACTTACAGTCTTGTTTAGTCTTTCTGACCATTAGTCTTGTTTAGTCTTTCTGTTTTACCCTGGGATGTAGAGGTAACTTATAGTCTTGTTTAGTCTTTCTGTTTTACCCTGGGATGTAGAGCTACCTTATAGTCTTGTTTAGTCTTTCTGTTTTACCCTGGGATGTAGAGGTAACTTATAGTCTTGCTTAGTCTTTCTGTTTTACCCTGGGATGTAGAGGTAACTTACAGTCTTGTTTAGCCTTTCTGTTTTACCCTGGGATGTAGAGGTACCTTACAGTCTTGTTTAGCCTTTCTGTTTTACCCTGGGATGTAGAGGTACCTTACAGTCTTGTTTAGTCTTTCTGTTTTACCCTGCGATGTAGAGGTAACTTACAGTCTTGTTTAGTCTTTCTGTTCTACCCCTGGGATGTAGAGGGTAACTTACAGTCTTGTTTAGTCTTTCTGTTTTACCCTGGAGTAGAGCTACCTTATAGTCTTGTTTAGTCTTTCTGTTTTACCCTGGGATGTAGAGGTAACTTACAGTCTTGTTTAGCCTTTCTGTTTTACCCTGGGATGTAGAGGTACCTTACAGTCTTGTTTAGCCTTTCTGTTTTACCCTGGGATGTAGAGGTAACTTACAGTCTTGTTTAGTCTTTCTGTTTTACCCTGCGATGTAGAGGTAACTTACAGTCTTGTTTAGTCTTTCTGTTTTACCCTGGGATGTAGAGGTAACTTACAGTCTTGTTTAGTCTTTCCTATTCTACCCTGGGATGTAGAGGTAACTTACAGTCTTGTTTAGCCTTTCTGTTTTACCCTGGGATGTAGAGCTACCTTATAGTCTTGTTTAGTCTTTCTGTTTTACCCTGGGATGTAGAGGTAACTTACAGTCTTGTTTAGTCTTTCTGTTTTACCCTGGGATGTAGAGCTACCTTATAGTCTTGTTTAGTCTTTCTGTTTTACCCTGGGATGTAGAGGTAACTTACAGTCTTGTTTAGTCTTTCTTTTTTACCCTGGGATGTAGAGCTACCTTACAGTCTTGTTTAGTCTTTCTGTTTTACCCTGGGATGTAGAGCTACCTTATAGTCTTGTTTAGTCTTTCTGTTTTACCCTGGGATGTAGAGGTAACTTATAGTCTTGCTTAGTCTTTCTGTTTTACCCTGGGATGTAGAGGTAACTTATAGTCTTGCTTAGTCTTTCTGTTTTACCCTGGGATGTAGAGCTACCTTATAGTCTTGTTTAGTCTTTCTGTTTTACCCTGGGATGTAGAGGTAACTTACAGTCTTGTTTAGTCTTTCTGTTTTACCCTGGGATGTAGAGGTACCTTACAGTCTTGTTTAGTCTTTCTGTTTTACCCTGGGATGTAGAGGTAACTTATAGTCTTGCTTAGTCTTTCTGTTTTACCCTGGGATGTAGAGCTACCTTATAGTCTTGTTTAGTCTTTCTGTTTTACCCTGGGATGTAGAGGTAACTTACAGTCTTGTTTAGCCTTTCTGTTTTACCCTGGGATGTAGAGGTAACTTACAGTCTTGTTTAGCCTTTCTGTTTTACCCTGGGATGTAGAGGTAACTTACAGTCTTGTTTAGCCTTTCCTATTCTACCCTGGCATGGAGGGACACCCAACGGTGTTTTGTCATCTTTCCTCTTCTACTCTGGGATGTAGAGTACCATACTGTGCTGTTTAATCTTTCCTTTTCTATCCTTGGATGTAGAGGTAGCTTACTATGTTGTTTCATCTTGCCTCTTCTACCTTGGAATGTGCAAGAAGCTTACTGTCTTAACTTTTCGTCTCTTCCCAAGGAGTGTAAATAATCTGAAGTATCCTGTGCAGTCTTTCCTCTTCAATTCTGTGATACCAAGTTATAGGTCAGAGAATCGTAAAACCACACAGACATGCATCAATAATCAGAACCTTGAACACGAACAACGAGAAACGGCCGGTTTATACTCACCAGCAGCAAGTCGTTTGATCAAGGGCACAAAGTAGTTCTCAAGATCACTCTGACTGTGCTGCTCTGCGATGATCCTCAGCGATTCTACAGCCTTGTCTCTCACCACCGTTTCTTCGACTGTTGCCAGGCTCTCCAGAGGGGGCTGCAGGAAAAGAAACACCAAACAAAGTTAACAAACAAACAAACTTTATTTTCAAAGGTCATGCAGGCCCATCTAACATTCTGCCCTTCTATCACTCTCTGTCGTACATGATTTCATCCATACATCACTTGAGGCTAACCGAGAACAACAATAAAAGATATGCATTATAGAGGCATGGGAAGTATGCAAAAATCAATACTACATGACTCAGTAATACTAATGATTGGCTGGCAATTGTTATTAGCTATGGGTAACATACTGTTCCACCAAAAGGGGACTGTCATACCTTTTTTTTTTGGAAAGGATAGGGGGGGGGGATATGCCAAGTAATTTTTTGTTTATCATTTGCTCGTTTTGCACACCAACGTAGTCCAGAACAAGTCCTACAACTTCTAGTGGCTGCCACTACTAGGGGAGTGCACAGGACTGATGTTTGCACGTGGATTAGCCTTCCTCTGTTACCAGTGTTCCTCCCCATCAGGCAAATTCACTCCAATCTTCTGAGGTATGTGTAATTTACGTCCTCAAGTTAAGAATGAGAAGTCAACATCTTAGTCCAGCTGACTGGTGTAAGGGTTGACCCGCTACCTCGGCATCAGCACACCAGAAGTTTTAAGAACGAGCGCTCTTATCGATTCGGCCAAGTAATTTCTGAACATGGCATCTCCTCCTCATGTAACAGGCCCTTTGCAAAAACGTGGCTCTTATCACAGCACATGGAAAAGACTCTCCATCTCTGGCCAGTTCCCACCCTCGTGCTACAGTGTCTGCAATGTCCCGTGTCCATCGTCGTGCTGGTTGACCCCAACCTCCTCTACCAGGACCCAGGCCTTCCATCACTGCTCTCTTCCAGCCACTGACACGTTCAATGTCCTGTGTCCATCGTCGTGCTGGTTGACCCCAACCTCCTCTACCAGGACCCAGGCCTTCCATTACTGCTCTCTCCCAGCCACTGACACGTTCAATGTCCTGTGTCCATCGTCGTGCTGGTTGACCCCAACCTCCTCTACCAGGACCCAGGCCTTCCATCACTGCTCTCTCCCAGCCACTGACACGTTCAATGTCCTGTGTCCCATCGTTGTGCTGGTTGACCCCAGCCTCCTCTACAGGACCCAGGCCTTCCATCACTGCTCTCTCCCAGCCACTGACACGTTCAATGTCCTGTGTCCATCGTCGTGCTGGTTGACCCCAACCTCCTCTACCAGGACCCAGGCCTTCCATCACTGCTCTCTCCCAGCCACTGACACGCTCAATGTCCTGTGTCCATCGTCGTGCTGGTTGACCCCAGCCTCCTCTACCAGGACCCAGGCCTTCCATCACTGCTCTCTCCCAGCCACTGACACGTTCAATGTCCTGTGTCCATCGTCGTGCTGGTTGACCCCAGCCTCCTCTACCAGGTCCCAGGCCTTCCATCACTGCTCTCTCCCAGCCACTGACACGTTCAATATGACCAACATATTTTAGTTGTCCAGACATTATGTTTACGAGCCAGGTTTCTTCCATGTTTAGATCTTGGAGAATTTCAGTATGTTCCTTCTTCTTTGTCCACGATATTCCAAGAACTTGTCAGTAACATTCGGTTAGGTTCAAAGGCCCCAATTATCTTCTGTAGTGATTTTGAAATTGTCCATGACTCACATTTCATATTGATTTATTTGGTTGTTTCAGGATTCGGGGTTTAAAGATTGAGCATGACTCACTACTGGCAATGCTGTTTGTATTTTGGTATGAGCCTTGGGCCTTGTCCATGTTGGATTGGAAGCTGAAGTGGATTCCAATCTGACATGGACAAGGCCCAAGGTTTGTACTGAAATATGTACAGCATTGCCAGTAGTGGGTTGTGCTCACATCATCCATATGTTGCCACAGGAAAGATGCAAGCCCTCAAACACTGTATTTTAACTTGGTATGCACAACTAAAAATAGAAGGGAAAAAGTAGAGCTAGGCCTTTCAGACATTTTTCATCAGTCAAGTGAGAATCTATGTTTCCCTTCAGCTGTTCCATAAACACTACACAGAATATTGAACCTAACGAGATCAACTGTCACAGAATTCATAGAATACCCTGGACCAAGAGGCAGCAATGTACAGACATCACAAAAGAGTTGAACAATGAAAACAGACCAGAGATGGTAAATTGACAATGTACAGATATCACGTGAGAGCTGAACATGAAAGAAAACAGAAAGAGATGGTAAATGGACAATGTACAGACATCACACGAGAGCTGAACATGAAAGAAAACAGACCAGAGATGGTAAATGGACAATGTACAGACATCACACAGGAGCTGAACATGAAAGAAAACAGACCAGAGATGGTAAATGGACAATGTACAGACATCACACAGGAGCTGAACATGAAAGAAAACAGACCAGAGATGGTAAATGGACAATGTACAGACATCACACAGGAGCTGAACATGAAAGAAAACAGACCAGAGATGGTAAATGGACAATGTACAGACATCACACAGGAGCTGAACATGAAAGAAAACAGACCAGAGATGGTAAATAGACAGTGACAAGTACAACAATGGATGAGGCAGATGAACCGGTGCAAGATTGAGTTGTCCAGGTGACTGGTCATGAAAGGGATGTTCTGCAAAGGAGATGCCTCCTGATGATGATACTCTAAAACACACTGAGAGGAAGCTATTTATGCCAGTCACATCTTCAGGTTCTACAGACAGAGAAAGCTATTTATGAAGAAGAAGAAGAAGAAGAAGAAGAAGAAGAAGAAGAAGAAGAAGAAGAAGAAGAAGAAGAAGAAGAGGAGGAGGAGGAGGAGGAGGAGGAGGATGAGGAGGTTCTATGGACTAACGCGTATCCCTTGGGAGTCTTCAAGGATCAGCTATAGAGTCATATTTTGGACAAAGCCCCCCCCCCCCCCCCCCCCAAAAAATAATAATCTTGCAGCACAGCTAAACCACCACCACACATTTCTCAGAGTTTCAGTTATTTGATTTGTATACCACATCTCTCAATTTCACAGTTTTTAGATTTTATTTTACATTTCAGAGTTTTCCCTCATTAGATTTTACATCACATTACACAGTTTCACAGTTTTTAGATTTTATTCTACGTTACACAGATTTTCAATTTTTTTATCTTTTCCTCCATCTCAGTTTCACAAATTTTAGAGATTTTATTCTACATTTTATAGAGTTTCAATTTCACTCCACGTCTCAGAATTTCACATTTTAGAATTTTATTCCATGTCTCACATTTTCACAATTCTCAATTTTATTCTATGTTTCAGTTTCACAATTTGTAATTTTATTCCAGATTTCAGTTTCTCGATTGTTTAGATTTTATACATCTCCCAGTTTCTATACATCTCACAGTTTCACGTTTTTATATTTCCCTTTCTAAACAATATGACAGTTTTATAGAGCGTATTTCACATTCCATTCATAACTGTCTTTTACATTTACATAATTTTCCGCTCATATCCTATCACTAAATGCTCTAATGAGCAAGATTTTAAATGACTGTACATAATTTTCTTGTTCATCACAAATAAACCAACCTCCAACACACAACTTTCTTTGTTTGGACAAATCCACAAATCAGAACTTCTGTCACATAAAAAAAACAAATCAAAGCAAAACAAATCCACCAGAAATCAGAAGAACTTCTTTCTGTCACAATATTTTTAAAAACAAATCGGCCACAAATCAGAAGAACTTTTTTCTATCACGTCTAAAGCACACTGAAGCAACTTCCAGAAGGAATTAAGAATGTGTCCAATCAAATTGCAGAAAAACTTCGGCATGGCGGAAAAGCCTGGGAACATGCAGCTGTCCCAGTCAACGAGGGACATGTCATCATCTTCGTCATTGTCCATGCAGCCGTGCATTTCATCTTCTAAGATGCTGCGTTGTCTCTCGCTCATGTTTTGGTCTCGACTTTAAAAGATTTGTAAAACTATACCAGTTAGTTATTAATTACAGGACTGGAATAATAACAAACAAAAATTATTGTTCCATCATCTTAATAGAAAATGCTAAAGATTCCCATGGAGGCCACACAGATGGGGTTTCTTAATAGAAAAAGCTAAAGATTCCCATGGCGGCCACACAGATGTGGTCATTTCATCTTCTAAGATGCTGCGTTGTCTCTCGCTCATGTTTTGGTCTCGACTTTAAAAGATTTGTAAAACTATACCAGTTAGTTATTAATTACAGGACTGGAATAATAACAAACAACAATTATTGTTCCATCATCTTAATAGAAAAAGCTAAAGATTCCCATGGCGGCCACACAGATGTGGTTTCTTCATAGTAAATGCTAAAGATTCCCAGGGAGGTCACAAAGTGATTTCTTTTTGGATCATTAGTTTCTAATGTTACTACTTTGGGTAGGGAGATTGAATCATTAAGTTTCCCAATGCTGTTGAAATCACCACCCTCGCATAATTGTTAGGAAAGAAAACATGTCCACTGGCAGACAGAGATTTCACAGCCATTAGACCAACAGTAAAGTTTATATCTTGAATGAGGGTTACACTTTTAAGAAAGAACAGTCAGAAAAAATAATATAATCTAACAGATACGTTAAAGGCTAAAGAAGTCACGATAAGTAAACTTTGGAGAAAATGTCCTTCACAGTAAACAGCCAAGAGTTTTCCCCGTGCATACACACACACACACACACACACAAACCACCACCCTTTCATTACTAACTCTATAAACTGTCATGAATATTCAGTCAAAACCAAAGAACAACAATCCGACACAAAAGTAATTAATTTCCATTTGAAAAAACTAAATAACGTTCACTAATACAATAACTGCAGCAAATACAGCATAATATGCCCGCTAGCATGAGAAAAATATCATTTTATACCTCTTTATCTGGGAGTGACCTGGCCCAACATTATAAATTAACATAATCACGTGGCTGCCCATGCCTACTAATCTGATTTATCAAAGCTCATTAACTCCCCAGAGACTATGTTTTCCTCATGTCTCTTCTGGCTAAGAGGATTTAACCCAATCCCATAAGCAGCTGGAGACACAGCTCAGTGACATGAATCCCTTGGGACATGCCATGCTGGTGAATATCATAATCATCATGTGCCTTGCCGGAAAGCGTGGGCGATCATGCTTCACCATTTCACTCGATCACCAGAGTCGTGGAATAATTGCCAGCCCTAGGCAGAGATTGAACCCAGAAGCTTCTCAGTGCAAGGCAAACACTGACTTCTCATCCATGGCTCTCCCAAGCTCTGAAACAAGACTACAGATATAGCAAGCTGAATCCCAGAACTTCTCATCCATGACTCTCATAAGCTCTGAAACAAGACTATAGATATAGCAAGTTGAATCCCAGAACTTCTCATCCATGGCTCTCCCAAGCTCTGAAACAAGGACTACAGATATAGCAGGCGGAATCCCCAGAACACTGAATAAGATGACAGAAGGCCCATGAACACACGGGCCTGATGCTAAACCTCAACATACTGTAATGAAACTAAACATGAATACCTTACCAGTAGGCAGTGGACATACTCCGAGCCTCCCACCAGGGGAGTGAAGCTGCCTAACTGTTCCGCAAGGGCTAATAACACCTCATCTTCATCATAAATTGTGTCTGGGAATGATAAACATTATAATAAATGGAAATCTAATGTCATTTCATAAGAAACAAATTAATAAATTGTTACGTAGAACCTGTTCCGCAAGGGCTAATAACAATAAAAAACCTAATGTCTTGTCGTGAGAAAAGAGTATTAAATTGTTATACGGAAGGGGTTCTGTTGAATGGCAGTGAATCATGGAATGTAAACAAACAGTTTAGGAAGAGCTTAGAAGCAATAGGGATGTGGTTTCTGAGACAAATGTTGTGAATACCTTGGACTGCCAGAGTAACTAATAATGGTTGCCTGGGAAAAGCTCAGGAAAGTGGAACATTAATATTCAACTATAAGAAAGAGACAAACAATGTTTTTAGTTCATGTAATAAGAAGAGGCCTGTCTTCGTGGTGAAGGTGTTACGGACGCGGTTTGCAATCCCGCATACCAGCGTTCAAAACATAGCTGCGCACGATTTGGCAGCAGACCATGCTGCGCTGGTTTTTTAACAAAATGGTATGGGTGCCGGTCATTCAGAAAGCAATGGTAAACTACTGAATGTAAACTTTCCAAGACATCAACAACAGCAAAACATGCTGGTGTTGACTGCAAACCTCCTGTAAAGGATATGCAATCAGAAGAGAGACATTGAAAAAAATCATGACAATGGGAAAATCAGCGGCTAGAAAAGACAGTGGCATAAGACAATGGTATGGTGGAATATCATCAGAGTTGATCTAGAAAATCAAAGACCGAGATCTGTGGAGAGACACCAACACCTGTGCCAATAGGCGGGGCACTTGAATGAAGTCAGGTCAAGTTATTAATTCCAAAGAATGACACAAAGCTTCTCAACACGTGACTCCTCCATTCCAACGAATGACACAAAGCTTCTCAACACGTGACTCCTCCATTCCAACGAATGACACAAAGCTTCTCAACACATCACTCCTCCATTCCAAAGAATGACACAAAGCTTCTCAACATGCCACTTCTCCATTCCAAAGAATGACACAAAGCTTCTCAATACATCACTCTTCCATTCCAGAGAATGACACAAAGCTTCTCAACACGTCACCCCTCCATTCCAAAGAATGACACGAAGCTTCTCAACACGTCACTCCTCCAATCCAAAGAATGACACGAAGCTTCTCAACACGTCACTCCTCCATTCCAAAGAATGACACAAAACTTCTCAACATGTCACTCCTCCAATCCAAAGAATAACACAAAGCTTCTCAATACATCACTCTTCCATTCCAGAGAATGACACAAAGCTTCTCAACATGCCACTTCTCCATTCCAAAGAATGACACAAAGCTTCTCAACATGTCACCCCTCCATTCCAAAGAATGACACAAAGCTTCTCAACACATCACTCCTCCATTTAAAAGAATAACATGAAGCTTCTCAACACATCACTCCTCCATTCCAAAGAATGACACAAAGCTTCTCAACATGCCACTTCTCCATTCCAAAGAATGACACAAAGCTTCTCAACACGTCACCCCTCCATTCCAAAGAATGACACGAAGCTTCTCAACACATCACTCCTCCAATCCAAAGAATGACACGAAGCTTCTCAACACGTCACTCCTCCATTCCAAAGAATGACACAAAACTTCTCAACACGTCACTCCTCCAATCCAAAGAATGACACGAAGCTTCTCAACATGTCACTCCTCCATCCCAAAGAATGACACAAAGCTTCTCAACACGTCACTCCTCCATCCCAAAGAAAGACACAAAGCTTCTCAACACATCACTCCTCCATCCCAAAGAATGACACAAAACTTCTCAACACGTCACTCCTCCATCCCAAAGAAAGACACAAAGCTTCTCAACACATCACTCCTCCATTCCAAAGAATGACACAAAACTTCTCAACACGTCACTCCTCCAATCCAAAGAATGACACGAAGCTTCTCAACATGTCACTCCTCCATCCCAAAGAATGACACAAAGCTTCTCAACACGTCACTCCTCCATCCCAAAGAAAGACACAAAGCTTCTCAACACATCACTCCTCCATCCCAAAGAATGACACAAAACTTCTCAACACGTCACTCCTCCATCCCAAAGAATGACACAAAGCTTCTCAACACGTCACTCCTCCATCCCAAAGAATGACACAAAGCTTCTCAACACGTCACTCCTCCATCCCAAAGAAGGAAACAAAGCTTCTCAACACGTCACTCCTCCATCCCAAAGAATGACACAAAGCTTCTCAACACGTCACTCCTCCATCCCAAAGAATGACACAAAAGCTTCTCAACACGTCTTCCTCCATCCCAAAGAAGGAAACAAAGCTTCTCAACACGTCACTCCTCCATCCCAAAGAAGGAAACAAAGCTTCTCAACACGTCACTCCTCCATCCCAAAGAAGGAAACAAAGCTTCTCAACACGTCACTCCTCCATCCCAAAGAAAGACATTTTGTTATTTTGTTCACGTTTGCTTGCTTTAACTCAAGCATGGTCCATACACGTGCTACTACCTCTAGTGCACTGGACTCATTTTTGCGTGTGGATTAGTTTTCCCAATTACCAGTGTCCCTTGCCACCAGGTGAACCCACTCCCACTTCTGAGACAGTTGTAATTTATGTCTCCAGCTCAAGGACGAGAAGTCAACATTTTAGTCTAATTGACTAGTGTCGTCCTAAAATGAATGTTGTGAATTCCTTGGACTGGCAGAGTAACTAATGCCGATTGCCTGAAAGAGGCTAATGAAATTACATACAACAATAAGAAAGAGACGAACAGTTTTCTTTGGTCGTGTGATGAGAAGAGAGGCATTGGATAACATCTTGACGACTACAAAGATCGAGGGGAAGAGAGGCAGAGGCTGACCAAGAGAGATGATGCTGGATGGATTGAGATGGTAGCATGGAGGAATATCATCAGCAGAGTTGATCCAGAACACCAAAAACCAAGATCTGTTGAGAGACATGAACGCCCACCCCAGCTGAAATGGCACTTGGTGATGCTGATGACTAGTGTAGGAGTTGACCCGCTACCTCGGATCAACATACCAAAAGTTAAAGGGCAAGTGCTCTTATCCATTCCCAAAGAATGACATGACTTTTCTGAACAGTCACTGCTTTCCTTGTGCCTTCCACATCCACATAGGTTTGTGACCTCACCCTCTGACAGCAATTTCTGCCTGTCAGGAAAAGTGAGTGCCCTGCTCTGTTCAGGCACACAGTTGCCCACTTATTTTTATTTTTTATTTTTTGGCACTCGCTCGCTTTGAAACCGCAGTCCATACATACAACTTCTAGTAGTGCTGGACTGAATTTTGCATGTGATTAGCTTTCCATATTAACAGTGTCCCTCGCCATCAGGCAAACCCACTCCGACTTCAGAGGTACTTGTAAGTTACGTCCCCAAGTCTAGGACGATAGGTCAACATTTTAGTCCAACTGTCCGGTGTAGATGTTAGACCCCTTACCTCGGCATCAGCACACCAGATGTATAAGAACACGCATCCTTATCCATTCAGCCATGCTGACCTACACCCACTTCTTCCAACAGATACTGTCTCCTGTATCACATTGTTGTACAGTGCCAGTCTTCTACCGCAAGTGCTGCAGCCAAGAGTGTTTTCTTTATCAAGCTGAGAGCATAACATCATTTCTTGCAGTACTCTTCTTGTCTTGTGCATGCCTCCAAGTGTATCAGGTATATGGTGATAGCTGGAGTGCTATGACAACAATTATTTGGGATTAAACAGAATTATCTCTCTCTCTCTCATTCACTCTCTATCTCTCTCAAACTGTACTGCTCTCTTACTTTCTATTCTAACACAAACCCACTCTCTTACTGACAAATCTTATTCATTTATCCAGAAGTATGTCCTTTGCAGAACCTCGCTCCCATAACAACCTTATAGAAAACTTCTCAGTCATAAGCAAGATGTCTCACGTCCGATAACCCATCTGGAGATCATCTGCCAATTCCTGCACACATCTTCTCTATGGCCTTCCTCGGCATATACCCCTCCATTATGTTTCTCTCCAAACTTTCATGACGTTTCAAGTGACCAAAATATTTCAATTTTCTTTGTTTTATCGTCTTTAATAGCCATACTTCTTCAATATTCAGCTCATGTCGTATGGATGCATTTGTTCTTTTCTGTATCCAAGATATTCTTAGAAGAACCAGTCTATAACATTTATATTTAAAGGTATTTATGCATTGTTCAGCTTGTTTAGTAAGTTACTAGGTTTCTGATCCAGTCCTCTCTCCTTCTCTCTTTCACAATACATTCTTTCACTCTCTCTCTCTGTGTTTGGCTGGGTGGTTGAGGGGTGTGTGGATAGAGCATGTGTGGGTGGGTGAGGAGTGTGTGGGTTGGGGGATGGGTATAGTGTGCATGGGTGTGTGTGTGTGTGGGGATGGTTGGGGGATATGTATGTGTGTGTGTGTGTGTGGGGGGGGGGGGGGGGGGGGTTGTGTGGTGGATGGGGGATGTGTGGGTGGATGGGGGATGTGTTTCATAACATGGTAATATGTATTATTTATGTTTACAACAATCATTTGACAATGTTTTTTTCCTATGTGAATGTATCATGCACTATTGTTGAAAGAAAGATGAGTGATTGGAAGGGCCGAATGTAAGGTGGGCCTGCGTGCCCAATTTGTGACCCTTTGAAAATAAAAGTTAAAGTTAAATCAATTCAAATCTCTCTCTCTCATAACACCCTGTCACTCCCTCTTGTTCACTTTCTCTCACAACACACTCTTTCACTCTCTCTCTCTCTTACAACACACTCTTTCATTCCTTTTCTCTCACAACTCTTTCATTTTCTCTCTCTCACACAACACACTCTTTCACCCTCTCCCACAACACTCTTTAGTCTCAACCAACACACAAAGAACTCACCAGTCAAAAATGGCATAAGTTCCGACCGAGTCCTCTCTACTCCTAATGCCAGGGCAATAGTGCCAAGTTTCTTGATGCTGTTCAGGCGTAACTACAAATACAAACAAGAAACATCTTGACTGCGGCAGAACATCATCATCATCAAGTGTTTGCTGACTAAGAGGAGCTTTCATAGCACAAGGAAGTTCAGAGAAGTCAAAAGAATTAAACTGAGCATAAAACGTAGAATATCTATCTCCAGTGTTAAATCATTAAGTGCAGAATAGGGCAAGCAAAAGCTGCATTTCAGAAAAAGAAGAATATCTTAAGCAATAAGTTACTATCATTAAATGTAAGAAAGAAAGTGCTGAAATGCTATATAGAACCTGTTTTGCTATATGGCAGTGAATCTTGGAATGTAAATGAACAAATTAGGAAGAGCTTGGAAGCAATGGAATGTGGTTCCTGAGATGAATGTTGCGAATTCCTTGGACTACCAAAGTAACTCTCAACTGAAACTGACTGCCTGAAAGAGGCTAATGAAACTAGAACATTATATACAACAATAAGAAAGAGACTAACAGCTTTCTTTGGTCATAAGATGAGAAGAGAGACATTGGAGACCATCATGACAACTTGAAAGATTGAGGGGAAGAGAGGCAGAGGCAGACCAAGAGAAATGATGCTGGATGGATTGGACGGTGGCATGGAGGAATATTATCAGCAGAGTTGATCCAGAAAACCAAAGACCGAGATCTGTGGAAAGTCATGAATGCCTACGCCAGCCGGCACGGCACTTGATGATGATGAGTGTTAAATTGGTACTTAATGTATGGATCAAAAACATGTAGAATGTCTAAAAGAATGACTAATGAACTACAAAATATTCAGTAATGTAACTATATGACAGAATCACCAATGCAGAGCTCAGGGAGAGAATTAAACAACTTCTTGTGAATCGAGAAACGAGGTAAAGACACTGGCGATGGATAGGACACACACAGAGAAAACCTGATAGTATAACTAGATACTCCTAGATCTGGAGCCCACAAGGTGAACAATATAGAACAATACGAAGCAATTTGTATTAATCTGCGCAAAAATATTTACATTACAAACACTCTACTATAGTGGTTCTCAACCGGTGGGGAATCCCCCCCCCCTCCCCAGGGGGGAATTTTAGGGTTTCGAGTGGGTGGGGGGGGGGGGGGGGGGGGGGGAATTAAGATTATTTCAAGATCGCGTTAATTCAAGAACCGATTAGTTGATATTGTTTTTCCCTTCATACTGTACGGTCCTGTACGTCTCACCCTTCTAAAATTCAATTTATAAAGTAAGTAGACCCACAAATCATGTTTTATGTGAACGTCTAGACTTGTTTTAGTATGTGCTATTAAATTTAGCTTCCATTATTACATATACTGTGTAGGGGCGGGGGCGGGATTTTTAGGTAGGAAATACGAAAGGGAGGAATGACGTTCTGAAATTATGGTGAAGGGGGGCACGGGCCAAATTTTTAGGTAAGAAATACGAAAGGAGGGGGGAATGACGTTCTGAAAATATGGTGACGGGGGGCAAGGGCCAAAAAAGGTTGAGAATCACTGCTCTACTACAATAAAATATGCAGAAGACAACCACACAGGAGCATAGTCCACCACTGGCAATAAGCTTGAGTCACTACGGGCAATAACAAAACTGTACATCAATATGTGTGTCAATGAACAAAAAAAGTTTTAGTTTAGTTTAGTCGACGGATCAACATCACAGTACATGGGTGTAACCCATAACTAGCTCCGTTCTACTCTTAATTCAAGCCTGAGTCCAGAGAATCTTAGCTCAGTGCATGAACTATGTAGCACCGGCGAGGATCCTGAAATACTTTGGGTAGATTTTTAACTCAAAATTGTGCCGGGACAGCGCCGTTAGGTTACTCTTTTTCGATTTCCTTCTGCCAAGGGATTTTTAACGTGCGCAACAATACACACGGGCACCCGATCTCACTACCCAGAGACCAGGGGAAATTTTGTTACTAGAAGTCCATGTGAAAAAATTCCGGCCCTCACCAGGGCTTGAACCTGGGACTTCCAGCACCTTGAGACCACTCAGTCGTCCCCCCCCCCCCCCCCCCCCCCCGATACAAAGAAGAAAAAAAGGTAGCAAAACACCAAGAGGATGTGAATGAAATCAATGAACAAAATAAGGAAACCAAAACTAGAAGAATATGACAATCTAAGCTAATGAATGAATAAACAAAATAAGAGAACCACAACTACAAGACCTAATCAGTCTTTATCAATTAACCAAATAAATATTAGAACAAAAACTACCAGAGTCAACAAAAGTCTGTATCAATTAACCAAATAAGAAGGGGAGTCAAACCTACAAGACTTAACCCTTTAACAGGCACAGCGCCTGATAGCGTTCGATGCGTTAAACAGGCGTAGCGCCCAATCGCGTCTTTGATGACTAGTCGTTTTAAAAATGCGATCTCTCTGTTTTCCGACACTTCCGATCGCTACTTTCACTTTCGCCGATAGCTTGACAACGTGGCCGCCATTTGTAAACGCGCTACAATGACTTTGAACAGACTTTAACGGACTTTTTTTGATAGTTTTCGGGATTTTTACGCTGTTTTTCAAAATGGATTTCGGCGATTCTTCAAGTGATGGCCGAGATTTCGCTCTGTTCAATTTAAATGACATTAAAGGGCACGAAGTTGATTATTAATCGGAGCTAGATATCAGTGCAAAGCGTTACTTTGCATTAGCAGTCGTGAGTCAGACTTTAAGAAAGTGATTATGATTCTGAAAATGTGTTTGTAAATTACCGTATAGATGACGGAAAATCACAAACAACATGCCGTATTTCGTAAATATTTGTGTTCATATATGGATTACTGGCAACAATCACGTAAGTAACATATTCTGCATGCTTTTCCCTTCATTGTGTTGTTTATTTTACTAAAATCGGTTGACTAACACCTTATTTGTGATGTTTTTACTAACGCGACCCGAAATTTTACAGAACCTGAAAAAATCTTGCCCGTTCAGGGCTACAAAACGGACAAGCGTCTGCCCTGTAAAGGGTTAATCAAAGTCTTATTAATTAACCACATAAATACAGGAACAAAAAAAAAAAAAAAAAAAAGAAGACAATCAGTCTTTTTAATTATCCAAATAAATATAGGAACCAAAAATAGAGGACATAATGAATCAGTCTTTATAAATTAACCAAATAAATATAGGAACCAAAACTACAACACTACAAGATTTAATCAACAAAGTATGTATTAATTAACAAACTAAATGTAGAAATCAAAACTATAAGACCTAATCAAAGTCTATATAAATTAATCAAATTAAAAAGATGAGTAAAGACCTAATCAAAGATTTATCAATTAACTAAATAAACATTAGAACCAAAAATATAAGACCTAATCAGTCTTATCAGGTAACAGGTAACCAAATAAACATTGGAACCAAAAATACACAAGAAGTCCTAATAAATATATCATTATATGCTAATCAAAGTCTTTTTGGAACCAACAATACAAGACCTAATAATACATCAATTCCAAATCATAATTTATGTGCGGCAACAGTTCATACATTCTTCCCCCCGATCATCAGTACACAATTTCTGTTCAGAAAAGTTTACGTACGCACAGTACACATTTTAAACTTCATTCCGCTTGTTTCAGGCGTCACCGCCTTCGCTGTGTACTCTACACAAAACATGATATGGCGGGGTAATGAATAACACGGCCTGTAAGCTAGTTAAAGCACACGACTGGTGTCCCCAGTGACACCCAAACGGTCAAGAAATGGGGTTAAAGCAACAGGTCCCACCTGTACATCCTCGTTTCTGAGTTCGTCAATGAGAACGGCGATGGGATAGAGAGAGTCGTCGGCATCACTGGTCGCCATGTTGAATTTTTAGAACTTTATGTGACGTCATTGGGCAGAACTAAATATCGGAGTGGCATTTAACTGAGACTAATGTACCTGAAATGACTGCCTTAATTAAAGAAGCTAATGAAACTAGAACCTTAAAAAGTATGAAAAGTCGACAGGGTCGACTTCATTGCACCGGGTTTTATCCCATATAGCTCGGTCTCTTTCCGCAGCGCGGAAAGCGTCGCACGAAGCACGAACTCCGTAGCTCTAGCGACGACCCATATGAGTCTCCGAAAAATTTCACTTGTGAACCGAAGGACGCGGCCCGGAATCGAACCCACAACCTTCGGAGCCCGAGTCAAACGGCTTGACCACTTCTCCACGTAGACCAATTCCTATTCCAATTTTCAAAAAAAAAAAAAAAATACCAACTTCGGTCTCATTAAATCTGCCTCCTCAGCGTCGGTTGAGATCCGTGGGTTTTTAACCCTGTTTCTGTGTTTCTTGTCTTGTGCGCTCTTACGAGTAAGTCATATCTCGGACTGGATAAGTAAGCGTTTGTGTCTGTGACGTCAGCTGGGGGATTGGTCGGCCGGCGAGTTTCCTGTGTGTCAGTTTCCTCTGGTGACTTCTTTTATCAGTTGATTGATTGATTGATTGATTTAGGAATCGACATCACAGCATTCGGGGCATTCCCACAAGTGCTCCGTCCCCATCCTCAGCAGCCAGCGAAGAGTTCCAACACCAATAGTACCAGTAGCAATCTGATTATAAGTCCGTCTCGCCTTCCCTCTGAGCGTTGAGCGTCGGCCAGATCCCCTCGTCACTCCTCGCTGTCTCATTCTTGCCAGACCATGGTAATCCATTTGCTCCTCCGAGGTGTGCACGTGCTCCCACAAGGTCGCAACCACGTCTGCCTTGTCATGTATCAATACTCCACCAAGTTCTGCAGAGCCAGCCAATCTGTCCGCCTGTTCATTTCCCAGCACACCGGCATGCCCCGGAGAAAAGATCCAGGCGATGATTGTCACCCGTGACCTCCGAAGCGAAGCAAGCCACTCCGCACGAAGCCTGCCCGTCCTCACCCTCGTCAGAATGCTTTCTGAGTCAGTTACAATCACGATGTGTGTGCGTGTGTGTGTGTGTCGTATTCTCCATCCAGCGGAGAGCCGCAGTGACTGCCTCCACCTCCATTCTTAAGCTGGATGTTGTGGTATCATATGCCAGGCTCTCCTGCCCCAAACATCGACCATTAGCTTTGGCTATGAACCCCCAGCCACTTCTCTCACCTCTTGACACCGAACCATCTGTGTAGATAATCACATCACCCGAGTGAGCATTGTCCTGAATTAGTTGCTGGATTTCCACTTCCGTGGCCCCTGCTGGCCACTCCCTGCACTCCCTGCTTAATGTGATTATAACTCTGCACAAGTCTGACTGCTCCGCTGGCACTCTGACCCACTCCTCTCCTCGCCTAATGTTCTCCAAGGGGCACACCTGTCTGATCGTATCCTCCGCCTGAGCCATCCATGATTTCCCTCTTATCAGTCGCTGACCCTTAACTGCGTCCAGCGCCTCATGCAGTGGGTGGTCTGTGTCTGCAGCTACTCTGAGGTATGCCTTCGCCTGTATCACCTTGAGCCTACCAGCAACAGTCGGCAGACCAAGAATGTAACGCATACACACTACTGGGGTGTCTCTAGTGCATCCCAGAATGACCCGCATAGCTTCGTTCTGTATGCGCTCTAACTTCACCAGCTGACTCTCTGAGACAGTGAGCAGACCTAATCCATGAATCAATTACTGAGAGGATCAAGTGCTGGTATAGTGTGAAAAGCATTCTCTGCTCTGTGTCCATTGCAGCCATAGTTTTAAGTGCACTGACTACCAGGCGGGTTTTAGACAAAACAGATCAACAATAGATCAGATATTTATCTTACGACAAATAGCCGAGAAACATTGGGAATATAAAAGAGATCTCCATAACATTTTTGTGGATTTTAAAAAGGCTTATGATAGTGTCCATAGGAATAGTCTATGGAATGCTATGCAGGAATTTGGAATACCAAGGAAGTTAATCAACATGACCAGACTATGCATGGAAGATACTTATAATATAGTAACATATAAAGGCAGGAAATCAGACCCCTTCCAAATAACATCTGGCTTGAAACAGGGTGATGCACTATCGCCGTTACTCTTCAATCTGGCTCTAGAGAAAGTTGTAAGGAAGATAAAGGAGGAATGTGATATTGGAGGAACATCCAAGCTGCTTGGTTATGCAGATGATATAGATATTATAGGGCAAAGTGAACAAAAGACATTGGAAATATTGACTCACTTAAAGGAAAAAGCCCAACAGATGGGGCTGGTTATCAACCAAGATAAGACAGAACATATGGTAATTTCAAGAGACGGAATGGCTAAAAACTCTGGCCACATACAAATAGATAATATGACCATTAAAAGAACGGAAACATACAAATACCTGGGTACAATCTTCAACTGCTCCAACATCATAAGGGAAGAAATACAAACTAGAATCAACTCTGGAAATAAGATATACTATGCACTACAACATCTACTAAAATCAAAGGCGCTATCTCGTAACACCAAAATCACAATATACAAAACACTGATCAGACCAGTTGTGCTGTATGGCTCTGAAACCTGGAGTACAACGAAAGGAGACGAAGCCTTGTTACAAACCTTTGAGAACAAAATTTTAAGACGCATCTTTGGACCTATTAGGGATACACACAGTGGAGAGTGGAAAAGAAGAAGTAACAAAGACATTTATGATCTGTTTAAGTCCCCGCTAATCACTGGTATCATGAAGGCTAATAGACTACAATGGCTGGGGCATATAGAAAGAATGGAAGATAATAGGGAAACAAAACTCGCTTACACTCAGGAAATAAATGACCGTAGACCCCGAGGTAGACCAAGAAGACGGTGGAGAGATAATACATGTACAGACCTACAAGCACTTGAAATCAACGACTGGCAAGAGAAGGTCCACCAGAGAGACGAATGGAGACGGATTGTATTTGCAGCAAAGAACCTCAATGGCTCGGAAAGCTGAAGAAGAGAGAAGAAGAGTCCCTTTTGAGATCTTGTCACAACCGTCTCCACATGGTCCTTGAAGGATAGGCTCCTGTCAAATGTGATCCCCAGATACTTCAGTTTGTTCTGCCATTCGTGCTGACATTTCTACCATCTATCGCGAGGCTTGGGACATCAGCTCTTACAATCCTGTTGTCCAGAGAGCACCACAAAACAGCCGCCTTTTCCGGGTGGATGACAGCACTCATTTCTGTGCACCAGTCAATCACTTTATCTACTGTCACCTGTAACTCCTGGGCTGTTTGCTCCCTATCTCTCCCCTGCCTATATGCAAGAATATCATCTACAAATGTTAGTATTCTTCCAACCCCTGGTGCTTCTAGGTTTGCAATCTTGCTCGTATACACATTAAAGAGCACCGGTGAGACTGCAGATCCCTGTGGCAGTCCGGGGTTAACATATGTGGCTCTGAGGTCCATGCACCCAGACGGAGAGCAACCCGACGAGAGTGCAGGACGGCTGCTATCCAGTTCACCAACCAGGGATTGACCCCCATCTCCATCAGTGCGGTCATCAAAATATCATATCGAACTCTATTGTACGCATCCTCGAGATCAAGCGCTACCGCCATCGTTTCCTGTCTACTCTGGAACCCCTCATAAACATCAAAGGCAAAAGTGGCTGCATTTGACCAGGTATCTTTTCCTGACCTGTAGCTCCACAGGCCTCTTGGAAGAAGCTTCCCCCTTTCCAAAAAATCCTGCAGCTTAACAGCGACTATCTTCTCTAAAACCTTCCCAAATGTATTTTGAAGGGTGATGATCCTAAAGCCGCTAAGCTTTGACTGATCCTTGAATGGTTTTGGGAGAGGGATGAGATAGCTGTGCACCCAATCCTGCGGTACTGATCCTGTCCTAATGCTCTGGTTAAAGCAGTCGCTCAAACCCTTCATGTGACCATACCTGACCCCATCGGGCCATACTGGTGCCGTGTCTTTTGTCTTTTTCAAAATGTGTTTAACATCTTCCACCCGTATGTCTTCATACTGCATATTCTTCGTGGTGCCAGATAACTCCTCTCTAACTGCATCCCTGGTGTCCGCATCATTATCATTGGTCTGCTCTAAAAATCTCTGGAGAAACGCCTCCCCTTTCTCTTTGTCTATTGTCACGCGCACACCATCAGTGTGGGCTTCTTGTGCGTTTCACTTGGCTGGGTGCAGTCCTTATGACTCTTTATTTTTGCCCACTCCTTGCTTGCCTTGCCTTTTCTTCGCAGAAAGCTAGGAAGGAATTGTCTTTTTCGTATGTGCTCTAGTTGTTTTCAGGTGTGTCGGAGAGCTCCTCTGGGCTAAAATAATCTACCTGGCAGGATACAGATTTCACCTCGAGTTGCTTTGACCTCGTGGTTGGACTGCTGGCCTTAGCTTGCGGTTTCTGATTGGTCTGTGGTTTGGCTACAGCTTGCGCCTTTTTGCCTCCTTTTTGTGTATTGTCTTTAGAAGTTTTTCGATGTTTTCTTGTACGGCTTCATCTTGCGGCTTCTCTGTGTTCTTTTCCATGTCCTCTGCTGGTTTGAATCTCTTTCAGTTTTTAGCAGTTCTCTCTCGACTATTAATTGCTTGCAGGATCTCTACGTTCTTCTTTGTTGTCTGGATCATGAGCTCAATCTCTTGTTTAATGTTTTGCTGGATCTCCTTTATTTCGGCAAGCAGCTTTTCGTTGTCGCTGGACAGTGCCGGTGTTTAAAGTAGCTTGACTTGTTTTTTCAATTCATCAATCTGGCTTTGAAGTTGTACTTTTTCGGCTTGAGAGAAGCACGTGGCTATCTCGCACCTCTGCATTGCTTCCTTATATGGTGTCTTTGTGGTAATGGCGAGCTTTAAGACGTCTCTGTGTCTTTGGAGGTACGGACAGCCCAAGTATCTTGTTCCATGCTTGCCCAGGCAGTTGGCGCACTTTCTTTTGTTGTTTGGGTTCAAAGTCCGTGTCCAGCGGACACTCCTTGAAGGCGTGGTGATCGGCGCAGTACTGGCAAATGTCCGTCTTACTGCGACATACTGCTCTGCTGTGGCCGGCCCTCTGGCATCTGGAACATTGAGTCATCCTTGGTATGAATCCTTCAGGTTGTTGTATTTTCTTGTCTATCGATACCTGGCGTGGTATCTCGCTGCACTCAGTCGTCACCACCGCCAGCGTTGTAGGGATCTTTGAGTACGTCAGGATCTCTCCGCCTTCAAAATTCGGATGTTGAGATTCTCTTCTTGCAGCTGCTCCTAATTTGTTCGTCTGACAGCTCCACTTGACAATTCATCTGATTATTTTTGAGTCAGAGTTTCCGACTCTGGTATCTTTCTCCTCCTTCTCAGCTGTCTTGGCTCTTGTCTGTGGTGGGCTGTCGTCGACCTTCGTCAAATCTAGGTCAAAATCTATTTAATTAACTCATGTATTTCTACTATTAGTTAGTCGTGGTTCCAACTTCATGGCAACGGGTCGTCCCCATTATTCTCTGTTCCTGTGCCAGTGAATATCACACAAAATGCTCCTCACTGCCCAATGTGAACAATAGAATAGACAAGAGAGGAGTATCGGCAAGCCAAACAGCCAACACTGTGCATAATGCCGTCGTCAGAATGCCAACACAAAAGTCCTCTCATGAAAATAGTTCATCGTCGATGGAATCGGTAGTCACCAGAAATACTTCATTGACCCAGGTTTTATCCCATATGGCTCAGTCTCTTTCCACAGTATCTAAGTATTTCTACTGTAATATAGGAAAATATAAAAAAAAGTATTCATCCGCCTAATTGAGTCTATATGTGTGTGTGTCTCTTTCTCTCTCTCTCTCTATATATATATATATAACTGCTTGCTATGTATATACACATTTCTAGGTGTGAACATAACACTACTGAAAGTTTATGTCCTGAAGTGACCTAAACAGTATGGATTTGTGGAGGGAAAGGGTACAAACAATGCAATATATACATTACAAACACTAACAGACAGATCAATAGAGGGACAGAAGGACACATATTTGTGCTTCATAGTTTTAAATGAACAATGTGCTTTAAATGTTGGAAGATATTAACATTGATGGGAAAGATTTCAGAATAATAAAAAATAGAACCAAGTAGCAGCAATTAAAGTAGAAAATAAACAGGGCAATTATGAACAAATATAAGTAGGAGTACGACAGGGATGTGTTTTGTCACCGGATCTCTTCTCCCTCTATCATCAAGTGCCCTGCCAGCTGGCCTAGGCATTCATGGCTCTCCACAGTTCTCGGTCTCTGGTGTTCTGGATCAACTCTGCTGATGATACTACTCCTGTCACCGTCTCAATCCATCCAGCATAATTTATCTTGGCCTGCCTCTGCCTCTCTTCCCCTCAATCTTTACAGTTGTCACGATGTTCTCCAATGCCTCTTCTCATCACATGACCAAAGAAAGCTGTTTGTCTCTTTCTTATTATTGTATATAATGTTCTAATTTCATTAGCCTCTTTCAGGCAATCATTAGTTACTCTGGCAGTCCAAGGAATTTGCAACATTCTTCTCAGGAACCACATCTCTGTTGCTTCTAAGTTCTTCCTAATTTGTTCATTTACATTCCAAGATTCACTGGCACACAGAAAAACTGATTCTGTATAGCATTTCACCACTCTCTTTCATACATTCTCCCTCTAAAGCGAAGTAGTAATGAGAGATCAAAGAGAAGCCAGGGGTACTAATTAGAGGTTATAATATAAACAATATATGCTATGCTACCAAGAGGGATCCAAATGTGATGCTGGATGGATTGAGACGGTGGCATGGAGGAATATCAGCAGCAGAGTTGATCCAGAAACACTACAGAGATCTGTGAAGTACATGAATGCCTACGCTTGATGATGATGACTCTAGAGGAGCTACACAAGAGTTTGAGGGTCTTGTTTTATTAAGACATGTACACCTTGAGACCCCCTGTCTGGTAGACACCCCACCGATGATCTTAGTCTCTGATCTTCAATAGAACTACCACTCCAATACACACTCACAAATATAAACACACACAAATGATAAAATAAATTTAATCGTGCCAGGTGGGAGGAGAAATCAAGATTACAATGGTCATCTGTACGAATGCTGGGTGGGAGGAGCATCAAGAGGACACCCACAAACATAAAAATGCAGTGATACGATATTTACAAATCACATTGTTTAATTATTTTATTTGGTAACATTCTTGGCTTATAAAGCAGTGGTTTATAGCCACAAACAACTTTAGTTACAATACAACGATAGATTGACAGATATAGAGATAGCGAGAAAGACAGACAGACCTAAAGATTACAGTGATAAATGTAATCAGATAGATAGATAAATGACATGCAAGTAACTTTAATGAAATCGAAGGCCCGGTGGTCAATGGAATTGATGAACATGGTGATGTATGGAATGCCTCAATGTGAGGACCCAATGGTGCAAATGAAAGACCTTAATCATAACTCGCCAGTCAAGTTACTATGACCCAGTGGGATACAAACGTTAATAGGATTGCTAGCAATGTAGGTCATTGGAATGAAGACAATTCATCTGTGTTGCTAGTGGATAAAGATGGCAGCATGTCTTATCAACTTCCTACTTGTGTGTCTATCAATCTGCCCACAGCAATACTTACGAGCCACCATCTATGTCCCTTAAACCTTGCGGCAAACTATGCCCTGCCAATTTCAGACTCTGACACACAAGAGGTGTGTGGTGGATTCACCCTAACCGCAAGAAACATGATTCTCTGTTGATGATGGACATGACAGGGGTCGTGACCCCTGTCACGTCCATCATCTGCAACCCTTGTCATGCCCAACAACTACACACTGAAAGCAACAGCCTTGCTTAGTCAAACAGAGAAAATATATCCACAGAATTGGTTTTTGACTACAGTGAACAAACAGCAAACATGAGGGCTTAGTCATACAACAATATTATCACAAGACCTTGCCCCAAAGAGTTCTATAAATCTGTGTAGCCTGAATATTCTCACACAGTAACAATACTCCAACAAGTAAACAAGAGGCTCCATTTAGGGAATATATAGAAGAATGGAATCTAGCAACAGCAATCTTTCTAAGAGATAAACAAAATGCTTCCACAGAAACAGAGTACATTAAAATACAAACAAAAAGCAAATCTGTTGGCTTGGTCATGAAGCCAGATGATCACAAGCCAGCGCCCCAGACAGCTTCAGATCTTCACATGTCTTATGTGTATCATGTTGTTGTTTGTCCATCAAGAATGATGGTGACCATTCATTTCATCCAGTGGGGTTGAAAGTATGGAGCCGTGATTTCTAAGATGGCTGATAAGGCCTACTTTGGCTCAAAATGTTCTTTGACAATGTGGGCAAAGAATGCTTGACGTTCCAGGAGGAGGATCTCCTGCAGTGATATTTCTTTCAAGCCTTTTCTTCACAGCTCTTGCAGTCCTGGTTGCTTCGCAAGTGTATCGTACAATAACACTAGCTGACAAGTACACAAGAGAAAAATGGAATCTGGAAGCGGCACTGATTTGAAGGCTTCAACAAATAAAATGAGTCCCCAGCCTTCATGCTGATATAGCGTTGGCCAACAGCATACTCGTTACAGTTGGTTGTATCAGTCGTAATCATGACCCTCTCTTGCCAGCTGCGCTTACCTGACAGGATCACTCTGACTGTCGTGGGTTTTGTGCCGGTCTGATAGTGTACAAAAAGCACCAAATAGAGTCCAGACACTGGGGCAATGAACACACTATCCCTGACGTCAAAGCCACAGCTGGTGCCCCTGCTTAGAACCTTCCAGTGGATTGAAGTGGACCACTGCCCGGTCTTGATGTCGTCCAAACATTGCACACAGAAACCTGTCCATCTGGTTACCGGTGGCTCTGAAAAACAAGCAGTATATTATTATTTATTCATTTGCCTTTCATCTTCTACATTAGAATACAGAGATAATTGTATGGTCCTATTTATTCCACCCTCTTCTACCTCAGAATGTGAGATAACTGTGTGATCCTATTCATTCTTTTATCTTCTACATTAGAATACAGTGGTAATTGTATGGTTCCTATTTATTCTTTCATCTTCTACATTAGAATATAGAGATAATTGTATGGTTCTATTTATTCTTTCCTCTTCTGCATTAGAATATAGAGATAATTGTATGGTTCTATTTATTCTTTCCTTTTTTACCTCAGAATATGAGATAACTGTGTGATCCTATTCATTCTTTCATCTTCTACCTTAGAATACAGAGATAACTGTATGGTCCTATTTATTCCTTCCTCTTCTACCTCAGAATGTGAGATAACTGTGTGATCCTATTCAATTTTTCATCTTGACTGTGATTTACTAGGCAACGTTGCCATTGATTTCTGAATGTCCATGCATCATCCAACTGACATCAACGCAAAGCAGCCTGCTTTTAGTCCATCTGTCCTCGACTGTTGCCTTTACCTTCAGCCTGTCCCCGACTTGCCTTCCCCTTCAGTCTTCAGTCCTAGACAGTTGCATGGTGACTATGACATGCCCAAACCAGGCCAGCATCCACATTTACTTTGTCTTCTCTATGCCTGATGTGTACAATTTTCCAAAAGCATGATTCAACATTTGGATCCTCCATTCTGTTACTGCAGCTCAACCACAAGTCTATTACCAGTGCCGTTATTAAAAAAAAAACCCAAAATCTCATAGTTATACAAAAACTAAAAACAATACATTAATAATGAGTCAAAATCTTTTGGGCATGTTATGAGAAGAAATGAATTGGAGAACTTGGTGACAACTGACAAGATCGAAGGGAGGAGACCAAAGGGAAGACCAAGAATAAATACCTGGATGGCTTGGCCACGTGGCATGGTCGAGACAGAAACATGGAGCTGATCCACGACTCTGGTAATCGAGTAAGATGGCAAAACATGAATAATGAGCAATAGTAATAAACTGGTTAGGACATTTGCCTTCCAGAGTGGTCCAGGTTCCCAGAAGTGACAATGTGATGTTTTTCCGACCAGAATGCCCTGGAGAATCAAGCCAACCCTCCCTGGTCGAATCTCATGCACCACACATTGGTGACAATGTTACTATTCTGTCTTCCCCTAATTGATCTCAGTAACACAAGATGAAGCCTGCACCATATTGTCTAGAAGAAATGATATAACGGCAACCAATGTACCGAAGGGGTTACCAACGCAATTCTGCATACCAAGTTCAAAACACAGCTGTGGGAGATTTGGAAGAAGACCGGCTTGCGCTCATTTTCATACTAGTGTTGGTTTTTAGGAAGCAACGGCAAACTACTGAACGTAAACTTGTCAAGAAAATCACACAAATGCCCAAAAAATGCAGGGGTTGATTGCGACGTTCTGTTTTTGTTCAACCAGACAATCTAAAGCCACCGACCCATTTTCACAACACAGATAGAGACAATCAACAATTGGGGCATAGATAAATATGCTGGAATACTCAATAGTTGGTTGGTTATTCTGTGTTCACTGTCTGACTTTGAATAAATAAAAAAGACAGCAGTGGTCAACTTCAGTTCGCTGACACCCCCACAGAGTTTGTCCTCAACTAGAGCGGGTGTAGGCCAACATTGAGTCATAGCTGAGAGTCTTCTGGAAGACTCAGAACTGTCACTCTTGAGCTCCGTGTATTGATATTCAGGCCTGAGCACTTACAAGGGTGTGCATCTACTGATGTAGCCACTCTGCTGTACAGGTTACCATGAGTATTATCTGCACAAGGATAATGCTGCAGTGCTCTTCTTCCCTTCTCCAAAGAAACTTCTCTTTCAGAAACAAACAGGGTGTGCAGGACACACTGGTTCATCAAATCTGTAGGGAGGCATGGCTGCAAAAGTAAATCTGAGAGAATAGCTTACCGGTCACTTTAACAGCAGGTGGCTGGGAGGACACAGTAAACGCCACACTGGCGATCTAAATATTAGAGAGACAGCAATAAGTTAGGACAGATAAGTATTCAATTGTCAGCATTCAAATAATAAACTACTAAAGATAGATTATAAGTGCACATGTTCACACTAACAGTCACAAGAACTAATTTAGTTCATTAGTTTGTAAAAGCTTTACTGAGTGCTACAATCAACCCCAGCATTGCTTGTCTAGGTTTTCTAGGCATATATTGTATGTTCTCATACAAGTGGGAGGCTGCAATATAAACAATCTATGCTATGAAGATGATACAGTATTGAACTGAAAACACAAAAGATCTACAACAACATTTGGACACTGGTAACTGAGTGCTCTAAACAAGGGCTTTCTTTGAATTTAAAAAAAAAACCCATTCAATTAGACAGTACATAGAAGAAACAGTCAACAACAAAAAAAAAAATTAAAAAGCTAGTTTTGCCAAAATATGCTCACATACTTACGCAACCAGTACTTTCCTACATTCAAAATATGCTCACATACTTATGTAAACGAGTACTTTCCTACATTCAAAATATGCTCACATACTTATGTAAACCAGTACTTTCTTACATTCAAAATATGCTCACATACTTACGTAAACCAGTACTTTCCTACATTCAAAATATGCTCACATACTTACGTAAATCAGTACTTTCATACATTCACAATATGCTCACATGTGCTCCTATATTTCAATAGTTTGTTTAATTTTCTTTTAGAACACACTAGAAAAGCAATTGTAGCTGTTTAACTGCAACAAACAGAATCATTCAACTATGATCACATCCGTATGCACAAGTACGAGGTGGCGTGAAATGAAAACCTTAAAAGTGTTTTAAAAATTATAATAACCATGGCACTGTCTTGTAACCTGTCAATATTTTTGTTAAGGGTGTTAAGAATGTGACATCATGATGTAGATGAACAGTGACATCATAAGGACAGTATAAAGATGGAAGTACCACTTTTGACATGCACCAAAGAGTAGCAACGTTCTGTTATGCATTTTATGATCAGTATAGGGTTGAAACCTATAGAAATTCATTGGTGAAGGAAGGTCCAGTATGATGATACATGCCTGTCCAGCAAGTGTATGGCTAATTAGTTACATTCAGGTCGCAGGTTTGATCTGTGGCTGGGCGATTCAGATATTTAAAAAATTGACCTAGAAGCCCAGAATGACCCAGCCTATAATGGGTACCCAGAATGCATTGGATAGTAAAGGCGGTCATCATGATCCTGGCCCTATTATCAACCAATCACTGATCGGTTGATGAAAATATGAAACTAGCCTATTGTGCCTCCAGGCAAGTAGAGGGATATTTGACCTATTTTACTAACAACCATGTTCATTTCCTGTGGAAAATGAAACATAACAGCTGGTCATGCAACTAACCTGCAGTGATTCCACCTCTCTACAGGTCCACGCCTTCTCTCTATAGGTCGTCTCCTCTCTACGGGTCATCGCCTCCTCTACAGGTGGCAGTGGCTTGTCGAATCTGCATCCACCATTCTTGTCCAACGTGCATGCTTCTAAGCCAACACTACAAAACTTTTCCAGGAACACACTGGCATCAGTGCTGCCACTTTCTCCCCACATCTGCTCTTCCATAGGCCCATTCTTTGTTTTCAGTATTGCAAGCTCCTCTCTGATCCCTCTCACAACAGTCATCAGTAGTGTCAGTAACAGTTTCCAGGTGACACAACCGACCATGAAGATCAGATAAACTGTTATCTTTATGTTGAGGCTCAATTTGTGCCATGTTCTCTACAGCCGGCAGCTGGTCTTCATGTTCTGTCAGAGTTCTGATCCTGTCTGCAAACTGTTCTCTAAAGACGTTGACAAATTTAGCTACATCTTTCATCTCCGAGTCAGTTTTGCTCAACAATGTCTGCATCTGGGACAGTTGTTTATCAAAGTGTTGCATTTGGGTCAACTGACTTGTATGGAACTGCTCACATCTTGTTTTCACTTGGGCACTTGAAGCATGTATAAGTGTGCCACAATGTGAGGTTATATTTTCTAAACTTTCTCTCATTCCCTCGACAGTGTCCATCTGTGTTTTACAAGAATCCAGATCTGTCCGCAGCTCCTGTACCATGTCAGTGACATTCTTAAGTGCGTCCAGTCGCTCCAGAAGTGAACGTATTGACGCATCTGTGAGAAATGTGTACAATTTCAGTTAAACAAGGTATAACAAATATTCACATGCACGGACTGGCACTCACAGAAGTGAAGATTTTAAAACACATTAAACCATACAAACATTGAATCTGATGCACATACTGAGAACCTTCAGCCTAAAAATAGCGACAGCGGCTCACTGAAGGTACAACCATATTTTGACATGAGCAACCAGTCATTTTAGCAAAGAGTATTGTTAGCCAGGTGCAACATCCACCAGAACCCACAAATATAGAATGGACAGAATCGGTACTAAGCCATGTTTATATCACTACAGAACTGCAATATTACCCCAGCACAGGTCAGAAAGCACACATGGAACCATGAGGTTGAGCCTGGCATAGACTTCAGATGTCTGACTGAACCATGAGGCTTGGCCTGGCATAGACTTCAGATGTCTGACTAAACCATGAGGCTGGGCCTGGCATAGACTTCAGATGTCTGACTAAACCATGAGGCTGGGCCTAGCTTAGACTTCAGATGTCTGACTAAACCATGAGGCTGGGCCTGGCATAGACTTCAGATGTCTGACTAAACCATGAGGCTGGGCCTGGCATAGACTTCAGATGTCTGACTAAACCATGAGGCTGGGCCTGGCTTAGACTTCAGATGTCTGACTAAACCATGAGGCTGGGTCTGGCATAGACTTCAGATGTCTGACTAAATCATGAGGCTGGGCCTGGCATAGACTTCAGATGTCTGACTAAACCATGAGGCTGGGCCTGGCTTAGACTTCAGATGTCTGACTAAACCATGAGGCTGGGCCTGGCATAGACTTCACATGTCTGACTAAACCATGAGGCTGGGTCTGGCATAGACTTCAGATGTCTGACTGAACCATGAGGCTGGGCCTGGCATACCATGAGGCTGGGCCTGGCATAGACTTCAGATGTCTGACTAAACCATGAGGCTGGGCCTGGCTTAGACTTCAGATGTCTGACTAAACCATGAGGCTGGGCCTGGCATAGACTTCAGATGTCTGACTGAACCATGAGGCTGGGCCTGGCATACCATGAGGCTGGGCCTGGCATAGACTTCAGATGCCTGACTAAACCATGAGGCTGGGCCTGGCATAGACTTCAGATGTCTGACTGAACCATGAGGCTGGGTCTGGCATACCATGAGACTGGGCCTGGCATACCATGAGGCTGGGCCTGGCATAGACTTCAGATGCCTGACTAAACCATGAGGCTGGGCCTGGCATAGACTTCAGATGTCTGACTGAACCATGAGGCTGGGTCTGGCATACCATGAGGCTTGGCCTGGCATAGACTTCAGATGTCTGACTGAACCATGAGGCTGGGCCTGGCATAGACTTCAGATGTCTGACTAAACCATGAGGCTGGGTCTGGCATAGACTTCAGATGTCTGATTAAACCATGAGGCTGGGTCTGGCATAGACTTCAGATGTCTGACTAAACCATGAGGCTGGGCCTGGCATAGACTTCAGATGTCTGACTGAACCATGAGGCTGGGTCTGGCAGACTCTTCAGATGTCTGATTGTCTGACCTCTTCAGATGTCTGACTGAACCATGAGGCTCGGTCAGGCATAGACCTCTTCAGATGTCTGATTGAACCGTGAGGCTGGGCCTGGCTTAGACTTCAGATGTCTGACTAAACCATGAGGCTGGGCCTGGCATAGACTTCAGATGTCTGACTGAACCATGAGGCTGGGTCTGGCAGACTCTTCAGATGTCTGATTGTCTGACCTCTTCAGATGTCTGACTGAACCATGAGGCTCGGTCAGGCATAGACCTCTTCAGATGTCTGATTGAACCGTGAGGCTGGGCCTGGCTTAGACTTCAGATGTCTGACTAAACCATGAGGCTGGGTCTGGCATAGACTTCAGATGTCTGACTGAACCATGAGGCTGGGCCTGGCATACCATGAGGCTGGGCCTGGTATAGACTTCAGATGTCTGACTAAACCATGAGGCTGGGCCTGGCATACCATGAGGCTGGGCCTGGCATAGACTTCAGATGCCTGACTGAACCATGAGGCTGGGTCTGGCATAGACTTCAGATGTCTGACTAAACCATGAGGCTGGGCCTGGCTTAGACTTCAGATGTCTGACTGAACCATGAGGCTGGGCCTGGCATACCATGAGGCTGGGTCTGGCATAGACTTCAGATGTCTGACTAAACCATGAGGCTGGGCCTGGCTTAGACTTCAGATGTCTGACTGAACCATGAGGCTGGGCCTGGCATAGACTTCAGATGTCTGACTAAACCATGAGGCTGGGTCTGGCATAGACTTCAGATGTCTGACTAAACCATGAGGCTGGGCCTGGCATAGACTTCAGATGTCTGACTAAACCATGAGGCTGGCCTGGCATAGACCTCTTCAGATGTCTGACTGAACCATGAGGCTGGGTCTGGCAGACTCTTCAGATGTCTGATTGTCTGACCTCTTCAGATGTCTGACTGAACCATGAGGCTCGGTCAGGCATAGACCTCTTCAGATGTCTGATTGAACCGTGAGGCTGGGTCTGGCATTGACTTCAGATGTCTGATTGAACCATGAGAGTGGGTCGGTCATAGACTCTACAGATGTCTGATCTGGAACAGGCATTGGTGATGAAGACTCTCTAATCCTCCGTTATCTTATATCTGATTATTAGTCAAGTCTAACAGCCACAATACAAATCATCTAGTGAAACATTCGGTAGACCCAACAAATAATAACACACAATTCACACAATTACACACAAGTTCAAATCAAAGGACTGCAGCATCCAGACATGCCACAACTCACTGAAATCAACAAAAGAAGTTCTCAAAGAAGATCAAAGAAAGCAGTCTCATCACAAAAGCAGATGGCAACAATCATCATGCTGTGAGCGTATTCAAAGAATAGCAAAACTGGAATCATCCATAATAACGGCATGAGCAATAAACATCTAACGGGAACGCAATGAATCAAAGGAATTAGCATTTCACAGAGTGACAATGTTCCATTTATTTAACTGATAAACAGGATTAGACTGCTAGGGATGTAGTCTCGTGATTACAACTTCAAGCTAACTCATGTGAACCACAAGATTCACAGATAAGGCAACATATGTCAGGTGTGACGTATAACTGTGAAACAGTAGCACAACCCCTTGATACCATTTTGTTACCGAGCTGTTTATCTTCACCTCGACACCGCAAGGTACAAGAGAAACTACTACTGAAGTCGGAGTGGGTTCGCCTGATAGCGAGAGACACTGTTAATAGGGAAAGCTAATCCACATGCAAAAATTAAATCCATCACTACTATAAATAGTGTGCATGGCCTACGCTTGAGTTCAAAGCGAGCGAGCGCAAAAAAAAAAAAAAGAGGAACAAGATGAGATGATGAACAGGCACTCCCTAGCTGTTTATGCTTCACCTCGACACCACAAGGTATAAGAGGAACAAGATGAGACAATATAACAAGATATGGTTTGTGGGACAAATGTTGCATATACCTTAGACCGGGACAGTATCTAACGATTGCCTTACAATGGCTAATGAAAGGAAGTAGAACATTATATTCACTTATAGGAAAGAGAGAGACAACATTCTTTGGTCACATCATGAAATGAGAGGCACTGGAGCACACTGTGACGACAATTAAATTGTCATTAACAAAACAAATAACTGGGTCAACGATTAGACCTAACAAACAATAATGCAAAATTCATCCACACAAACATTCAACTTAAAAGACTGTGACGGAGTATGGAATTGAGAGTATACTTCAGTAGAAGAGGCAAATGCACAAGAACAAATAACCAGCCTAATACAATATGTCCCATGCAATGAAAGATGTAGAAAGAAATACATAAAAGTCTGGCTGACATGACAAACAGAATCTACAATGAGGAGAACAAAGTATCCATCTTGGCAGATGATTACAGAACAGCAATCAGACATTCAGACAACTGACTCATCAGAGCTAAGGTGTAAATCATGTTCAGAAAATGTTCACGAATGGGGAAATGTTTACCTAAACCTGGTGGTGCAGCATTTATCTGGGCTGGCGAATCTTCAGTTGATTGTACAGCAGCCCCTGCAGGAGCTGCACCTGATAGAAGGCCTGCCAGGTTGTCTGTAATATAAATAACATTTACTTAATGTATACCAACTGCTACTGAAATATAAACTGTTAACATTTACTAAACATATACCAACAGCTACTGAAATATATTGTCTATCTGTCCATCTCTTGCTGTTGTCTACCCACATGTAATGCTATCTTCCAACCCATCTCTTGATGTTGTCCACCCACAATGTAATGCCATTTTCCTTGTCCATCTCCTGATGTTGTCCACCCACAATGTAATGCCAATTTTCTGTTCATCTCTAGATGTTGTTCCATCCATCCATCATGTGCCATGCCGGTAAGCGTGGACGGTCATGTTTTGCCATCTCACTCGATCACCAGAGTCGTAGATCAGCTCCGTGTTCCTGTCTCGACCATGCCATGTGGCCAAGCCATCCAGGTATTTGCTTCTAGGTCTTCCTCTTGGTCTGTTCCCTTCGATCTTACCAGTTGTCACCAAGTTCTCTGGAGTGGTCCACCCACATGTCATCTTGCAACCCATACCTGGAGTGGTCCACCCACATGTCATCTTGCAACCCATACCTGGAGTGGTCCACCCACATGTCATCTTGCAACCCATGCCTGGAGTAGTCCACCCACATGTCATGCAGTCTTCCTCTTGCATGCCTCCCTCAACTCTCCCCTCCCAGGCCTATTTCCCTGTTCAGATCAGACTACAGTGAAATTAAAGGACCCTCTCACAGACCTTAAGGCACATTAGACATGTGCTAAACCCATATTTGAATAAACTAATCAGCCCTCAGTGGCTGATGTAGCTAGTAGCACAGTGACTACCTTGACTTCTTAAGCCAGTCCCAGGTAGCAATTTTAGGATGGGTTGACCTGGGAGACCAGATCAATTTGTAAAATCGGAACCCACCGAAAATGTTTAAACTCTAATGTGTTTCTCTCTTTAACTCTCTTTAAACAATGTTTAAACCCCCCCCCCCCCCCCCCCCCCCCCCATATTTTAAATCTAAACCCTCCGAAAATTTTAAAAATCTAAACTCATTGTTGAAAATGTTTTAAATCTAAACCCACTGAATGCAGATCACACCCATGATGACTGAGCAGACAGGCGAGCATTTAGCCACACCACCACTGCTCCTGAGGTCAGATATCAGTCCAATTTTGTTTTTTAAAGCTTAACTGTATCAAAGATCAGGCGTCAGTTAAATAAACCAAACATTTAGCTGTACCAAAGATCAGACATCTGTTAAATAACAAAAATATTTAGCTGTACCAAAGACCAGACAGTTAAATAAACCAAATGTTTAGCTGTACCAAAGATCAGACATCAGTTAAATAAACCAAATGTTTAGCTGTACCAAAGATCAGACATCAGTTAAATAAAACAAATGTTTAGCTGTACCAAATCTCAGACTCTTACTTTCTACGTTAGAGGTCATCTCTACGAGCATCATCATGGCCTCGTCCAGCTGCACAGTAATATCGACAAACCTGTCCTGGTCACAATCCTCGGAGTTCTCAATCCACGCCTGGGCACATCCTGTAATCTGTACAAACAATCACGGAATTACTTTATGAATCAACAATAGTGTTTACAATCTCTCCTGAATTAATCAACAGTACAAGAATGATCTTGAGTGTTTTTTTCACTCATTTTTTACAACCATATTTTTATACTTGGTAATGTTACACTAGTATACAAAATAATTTGCTATATGCAAGACAGGAGGAAGTGAACAAAAGTGACAACCAAGGCCATACAGCATGGACTATGTGAAAAATTATCATTATCTTGTTTATCACAGTCTACCAGCTACAGACACCTCTCGCTTACGAACACTTACAAAGTTATACTATGCAGGTCACGCTGGAGTGTGAGGCAACAAGCGAGCAGATCTGTTGGCATGGATGGAGGTCCGCATGGTCGAGAGGTTTAACACACTCGCACATAAATGTCTTTTCTGACAGTGACGTAGTAGGTGCATTGCACACACTGGTCAGTATGACTTAAATGCTGCCTAAAACCCTGGACTTGGGGGAGTCAACTACAAGTGCCCTAGAGGCTGAAGAAGGTTTTCCCGAAGGCGGACTCAGCAGCAGAAGTACTATTAGCAGGTGTGTGGGTTTCGCACAAAGTGAGCAAGTGCAAATCTGTTGACAAGAACACCAGTAGTTGGAATATTCATATGCAAATATTTTAAAGACTAACAATGAATGGTTGATGGTTGAAGACAATAACAGATGACAGCTAGTTGAAGACAATAACATAACAGCTAGTTGAAGACACAATAACAGATGACTAGTTGAAGACACAATAACAGATGGCGGCTAGTTGAAGACTCAATAACAGATGACAGCTAGTTGAAGAAACAATAACAGATGACAGCTAGTTGAAGACACAATAACAGATGACAGCTAGTTGAAGACACAATAACAGATGACAGCTAGTTGAAGACAATAACAGATGGCGGCTAGTTGAAGACACAATAACAGATGACAGCTAGTTGAAGACACAATAACAGATGACAGCTAGTTGAAGACAATAACAGATGGCGGCTAGTTGAAGACACAATAACAGATGACAGCTAGTTGAAGACAATAACAGATGGCGGCTAGTTGAAGACACAATAACAGATGGCGGCTAGTTGAAGACACAATAACAGATGACAGCTAGTTGAAGACACAATAACAGATGGCGGCTAGTTGACGACACAATAACAGATGACAAGTTGAAGCCACAATAACAGATGACAGCTAGTTGAAGACACAATAACAGATGGTGGCTAGTTGAAGACACAATAACAGATGGGGGCTAGTTAAAGACACAATAACAGATGACTAGTTGAAGACACGATAACAGATGGCGGCTAGTTGAAGACACAATAACAGATGGAGGCTAGTTGAAAACACAATAACAGATGACAGCTAGTTGAAGAAACAATAACAGATGGCGGCTAGTTGAAGAAACAATAACAGATGGCGGCTAGTTGAAGACACAATAACAGATGGCGGCTAGTTGAAGACACAATAACAGATGACTAGTTGAAGACACAATAACAGATGGCGGCTAGTTGAAGACACAATAACAGATGGGGGCTAGTTGAAGACACAATAACAGATGACTAGTTGAAGACACAATAAAAGAGGGCGGCTAGTTGAAGACACAATAACAGATGGCGGCTAGTTGAAGACACAATAACAGATGGGGGCTAGTTGAAGACACAATAACAGATGGGGGCTAGTTGAAGACACAATAGCAGATGACTAGTTGAAGACACAATAACAGATGGCGGCTAGTTGAAAACACAATAACAGATGACAGCTAGTTGAAGACACAATAACAGATGGGGGCTAGTTGAAGACACAATAACAGATGACTAGTTGAAGACACAATAACAGATGGCGGCTAGTTGACGACACAATAACAGATGACTAGTTGAAAACACAATAACAGATGACAGCTAGTTGAAGACACAATAACAGATGACAGCTAGTTGAAGACACAATAACAGATGACGGCTAGTTGAAGACAATAACAGGGGGAGTAGAGAGAGGCAGATACTCCAGCTGTTATACATATCATCATCACCATCATGTGTATTGCCAACTGGCATAGGCATTCATGTCTCTCCACGTTGGTCCTTGCTGTTACAGATCACCTCTGATGACATCCCTCCATGCCTGCATATCAGTCCATCCAGCATAATTTCTCTCATACCACCTTTTCTCTGACTCGTTACAAGTACACAGTAAGAAAACGACACAATGTGATTGTTTACCTGGCCAACATAACCACTGAGTGATGCCTGGAGTTTCTGGTGACAGTTGTTCAGCTGCTTCACTCTAAAGGTCAGTACCTTGCTCAAGCTGCCTGCACTTGTCATGTTTTTTATCTCTGGTAATTCTGTAATAAATCTGAAAGATGAAATACAAAACGTGAAACAACATACTTTAGTATGCTCATAACAATTAAAAAGTTAGTTGCATTTCCTTTACAAATCCACAAATCTGTCCTTGGTGCTGATGGAGGCACTCATGCCTCTCCACAAATCTGTCCTTGGTGCTGATGGAGGCACTCTTGTCTCCATAAATCTCTGTCCTTGATGCTGATGGAGGCACTCATGTCTCTCCACAAATCTGTCATTGGTACTGATGGAGGCACTCATGTCTCTCCATAAATCTGTGTCCTTGGTGCTCTGGATCAACTCTGATATTCCTATATGACACTGTCTCAGTCTTTCCAGCATCATTTCTCTCGATCAGCCTGTGCCTCTTCTCCAAATGATCTTCCCAGTCATCTTGATGTTCTTCACTTTCTCTCTTCTCATCACATGAACAAAGATTGCTGTTTGCCTCTCTTTTTGTTGTATATAATGTCCTTGTTTCACTAGCCTCTTTCAGGTAATCATTAGTTACTCTGGCAGTCCAGGTATTCACAACACTTACCTTCGGAACATCTCTGTTGATTTCAAGCTCTAAATGTGTGTCCTATAATAATTTAATGTAATTGTTATGAGCCAGTCTCCATGGCGAAGGGTTATCAGCACGGTTTGATATCCCGCTTTTGAAACAGCTGCGCGTGATTTGGCAGCAGACCATGTTGCGCTGGTTTTTTACAAAATGATATGGATGCCGGTCGTTCAGAAAGCAATGGCAAACTACTGAACGTAAATTTGCAATTACATAAAAGTGCAACAAAATATTGAACAAACAGAAAATATTGGTAATTTAAAGATACTATTCTGTTTGTAATTGTTTACAAATAAATTAAAACAATAGAGAACTGTAAAATAATAATAGGAGACTGTCAAACCATGGTTCATACTAGGCAATTTACGTACAAAAGTTTGGCATTGCTCGTTAGGAACGAACAAATTTACTACAAAGTTAGTCGACAGATCATCCTCATTGCACATCGAACCATTCAGATGCCAAATTGTTGTACTTAAATTGCCTAGCACGAACCAGGGTTTGACAGCATCCTATTATTAATTATACAATGGAAGACTTTATTAGCAAACATTTTCTAATAATGTACGGACATTATTCGCAAACGGCTGGTCACGTGACGTTTACTACCGCGTCGATTGGCTTAACAAGACTACTATTCTCCCTTCTTGTCTGTCTTTTGTTTGCAAGTTCTTTTTATTCAAACCCCACTTTCTTTTTGAACTTTATGCATACTATTATATTCCATAAAACTGTAATGTTCATATCTTAATGAATGCCTAGATACGGTACTTACTTCTTAAAGTTGAATTTGCGTATGCACGAAATAAAGTAAGCCTGTAGATGACGAAAACTCTACCTGCAAAAGAGGTTGACATGATTTAGGTGAGAATCTAAGCTTCATTGGAAGATGAAAAGAAGGGAAAGAATATTAGTTGTCGTTTTAACTTTGTTTTATATTGTCCATCAACTCTAAGATTACACCTGTCATCTATTTGTGTTCGCCTTCTTTTCAGTAATATATATAGATGTCGTTCTTTTGAATTTCCCTTTGTTCGCCTATGCTTTGCGTCTATTTCTAAAAATAAAAAAAAAAAATTGCCGGTGGGGAGTCGAACCCCAGTTTCCCGCGGGGCAGGCGGAGATACTAATCACTACACTACGAGGACACAATGATATTACCATCAAACATTCGTAATGTAGTCAAACGTAGGTCACGTGACTAGCAGTTTGCAAATATGTCACGTGACCATCCGTTGCTAATGGATCATGTGACCAGCCATTTGCGAATATTGTCCCTACATTATTAGCAAATGTTTGCTTATAATCACTTCGTTTTACAATTCTCTAATATTGTTTTAATTTATTTGTAAACAATTACAAACAGCATAGTATATATAAATTACTGATATTTTCTGTTTTTCCAAATATTTTGTTTCTAAGTTATGTAATTGCAAATTTATGGTACAGTATTTCAGCCTTCGGCCGATGACATATTTAACTTTAAAACATTTCTTACCAAGGTTTGCCTTTCGGGTAATTTTGTAGTAGATTTTTAATAGCCTCAGAACAGTGGCATTATCTTCATGTTTTATCCAGACAAGATGTATTCTAAAGGACCCGTCTAAAACAACAACATGCATGCTACTTGGCCCTCAAGAGGAGACAAAGGCACCACATGGGCATTCCATGGAGGCCTCATCTCTCTCCACAAATCTGTCCTTGGTGCTGATGGAGGCCTCGTGTCTCTCCACATATCTGTACAAAATTACTCTGAAGGCAAACTTGAGTAAGAAATGCTTAGAAGTTAAATTTGTCATCGGTCGAAAGCTCATGTATTGTAATTGTGTAACGCTGATGTAAAGTAAATGAACTATGCTGTAAACAAACAGACACGATGCAAATTGCAATTACATAAAATATTGGACAAACACACCAGTCTAATTAACTAATTAATAATCATCGGTAATTTACTCATTAGTAATGTATTACTATTCCGTCTATAATTGTTTTAAACTAAATTATACCACTAAAGTCTGAAGGATAAATGAATTGTAAATTTTATGAAAACACGTTGACAAGACAATGTGACATTGTCTTGTCAACCCCGGTCTAGACAACTGACATTCGGCAATTGAGTTAGGCATTGATTCTGATTCTAAGCTACTTCATTAATTACGAACGAAAGAGAAGTTAAAAGAAAAAAAAGAAAATGGGATGTTAATGTACGAATTAGTAACAGTACTAACAAAACCTAAACTTGAATGAGTTATTGTTGATAAGTGTCGCCAACTGTATCCAACAGTATTGGTATAAACTGTTTAACAATGCTGGGCCACGTGAAGCAGCGAACTCAACCACACGATCATAACAATAATATAAACACAAGTACAAGCAAGCAGCTGATTGGTGGCGGGAGGACGGCCATTTCGAATTTAACACATGCGATTTATTTGCTGAAACTATTAAAACTATACGTGTCCGTGTACTAGCTCACAAACGTCAACAACAATAATGTGATATTCTACACGCTATCGGTAGCCACAGCTCTACAAACCTCAAACGTCCAGCGACAGACTGACCAACGACAGACCGCTCCGACAGTCCTTCTGTTGATACTCTACACTACACGCATGCGCTGAGATAGCCGGTAGTTGCAGCAGTTAAGAAAGAACGGGAACTCTTAGGCGAACCCATGCTGGTCACAGCAATACCCATCAGATAATCCATCATCATCATGTGCCCTACCAGCTGGCGTAGGCGTTCACCCGATCTTCCATCCGATGTTATAAATGCCCCCTTCCCTTTTTTGTTTGTTCGCATATCCTTTACATGCCATCGCTGTCAATATCAGCATCTTTCAGCTGATTGGTGATTTCTTGGCAAGATTACGCTCAGTAGTTTGCCATTGCTTTCTGAGCGACCGGCTCACATACCCCGTAAGTTACCGATGCGGAGAGAACCGCTACCGATTCTCGCGCAACGTCACGTTACTCACTAGAGTATACGGGATTTCGTAGAAAGTCGTGTAACTCCTATACCAGGGAGACCGGCATAAATGGCCCTAGGTATTTAAAATTATCCACTTGGTTAAGAATTTTCCCTTCTATTTCTATGTCACCATTTTCTTTAATATCACCATTGTTACTGTTTTCTTGATATTCAAGGAGAGTCCTTTCTTTGCACTCGTTATTACAATATATAACAATTGTTGTAGGTCTGTTACATTATCCGTCACCAATACTGCGTCATCTGCATATTGCGAAAAATGAATAAAAAATCTGCATAGTGTATATTATTTATATTACAACCTCCGATTCCGGGAAGGTTAACCCGGTCAAAAACCGCCCGCAGAAGTAGGATGTGTCGACCTAAAGGCGCAGTATCGCAGTTCGCTGAAAACAGGCACATCACAAATACGTGCGGAAATAAATGAAAAGAAGAAGAATAACCTCCAATTACTATTCCTGACGTCTCTTTAATCTCTCTCATTATTACTTCGCTATATAGGGTGAAGAGATCTGGTGACAAGCAATACACAGATCCCACCCATTATACTACATTAGACATGAACATATCATATGTTGAAATGCCATATCCCTGAACAATTATACACAAACTGAATGCTAAACTATGTACAACGTTATATATGTATATATATATATATATATATATATATATATATATTTTTTTTTTTTTTCCCCGCGTTTCCATCATGTTTCAGGATATTGCGGTCAACACCAGCATCTTTCAGCTGTATGTTGATTCCTAGGCTAGATTACGCTCATCAGCACGCCACGACTTTCTGAGCGACCGGCTCCATACTCTCATAAGTCACTTTTGCGATTCGAACCACAGCTAATTCTCGTCGCGTCACGTGACGAGAGTATTCGGATATATATATATATATATATATATATATATATATATATATATATATATATATATATATATATATATAATAAAATATCAAATATAACCCGAGGGGATTGAACAGTTTATTGCAAATCAAACATGTAAATCAATCAATAAGGTTCCGTCTCTACAATGAAGGTTGGCTTCAATGGACCCCCAACACTGTCTGTCTCTTGCTCTGATTATAAAGTCTGTCAGATTGCTGTTCGTCCATCCCTTAATGTTACCTTCCCACATATGTCGTTGTCTACCTCTTGCTAGCTTGCCCTCAACCTTGCCCTCCAGTAAGGTTTTTAAAAGAGTATTATGTCTTTTTAATGCGGCCGAAATATTTCACTTGCCTCGTTTTTATTTCTTTCATCAACTCTCTTTTAATTCCCAGTTTTTCTAGGACATCTGCATTTGATTGTTTTTGTTTCCATGAAATACGACAGATTCATTTGTATATCCACATCTCCAGGGCATCTATTCGACTCTCTAGTAGCTTGTTCAATGTCCAGGCCTAAGCGCCATACAGTAGCGTTGAATATATATAACATTTGAAAATTCTCATTTTTAATACGTTGTTAATCTCTGTAGATGGTAATACTGATTTCATGCTGCTGGAAGCATTTTTGGCCATTCGTATTCTCTCTCTCTCTCTCTTTTTTTTTTTTTTTTAAAATTTCGATTTCACTTCTGCCAGCATCTGTTATTACATGTCCAAGATTGGAGAAACTTGTTACTTGTTCTAGTATCTCCCCGAAGCTGCGGAGATGTGGTTTTATAGAAGAATGATGAGAACACCGGTGGACGGATAGAAAGAGCAATGAAGATATCCTGAAAGAAGTTAACTCACAAAGAGAATTGTATACTCACATCAGAAGAAGACGATGCACATAAAACAGAAACAGCAACCTCTCAATGATACCGGAACAACATTTATGATCTTGTGCCAACTCGGGAGCCACCACACAATGTAAGAACAGGGCACCTAAGCCGGGACGCTACAGAGGGGTAGAAACACCACAATGTAGCCATCACCCGGACTATAGAGGGGTAGAAACACCACAATGTAGCGATCACCCGGACTGGAAATCTCATCCGAAGTCAAACTTCTGCAGCCAAGCTTCGGCAAGGACCGCGGCCCGCAGCGGTATCGAGGGCAAGGAGGGGCCCAAGCCTTAATACCGTACTTCCCAGAAAATAAGACGTACCCCTATAATAAGCCCACGATTTTTTTTTCCAGGATGCTTTTAATATAAGACCGACACTTAAAATAAGCCCTAGTTAAGATCGTAAGCTAGAATGAGAGACTTGTTGCCGAATGGCCAGCCGGAGTACAGACGCCACTAGTGCACATTTGATACCGGAGGGATGTGGTTCATAATTAAATACGTCACTCGTGTGAAATAAAGTTACCAATGCACCATGAGTAGGTAGCATGGTCAAGAAATGCTCATTTAAAAGCTTTATTGCTGGAATGAGAGACTGGGCAAATGGTCCTACAGGAAATGGTGTCGCAAGAAATTCAGGCCGGAATTCCGGATTTGGAGAGTTATGACGATGTTCCAGAAGAAGATGACACGACTGTATTTGAATAAATGTAGAATTTTATACATTAATACATGTAGATTTGTGTATCTGAAAAAAAAAAAAAATATAAGACCTACCCCGAAAAAAGTAATAGTGCACTTTTAAAAGCTAAAATTAAAATAAGCCCCGCTCTTATTTTCTGGGAAACACATTAGGTTTAGCTCAGAAGAAGAGCTGGTTTTCGCTGGGAGCATGCAGAAAGACTTCTTCTTTCATTCGCTTGAAATTGGGACGCAGAGGTGTTTCCAAGGCACCAGGGCCGGGTTATATACTGGCCAAGACCTATTGACGCGTCCTTGTCGAGCGTCCTGGGCAACAGGTCCTTTTGGGGTCCTGGCTAAAGTCAATAGGATCGCCGATTCCTCCGAAGTCAGAGAGTGTCTGCCTGTACGGCGAGGAACCACCAGTCTGCACACCAATAAGCCAGACATAGGACAACGGATACTCATGCAAACCTCAGGTCCTGTATGACATCACACTGATGTTGGACAACAGGATGTCTTCATCCGACATACAGGACTTCGCGTTGGAGCTCAAGCCAACGAACACAAGCAAGCAAGCAAGCAAGCATTCGCTTGAAATATGTCTATAACTGCAATTCTTGTATGAATTTAACGGTCTTGTTTAGTTCACTCAGCTATCCATAGAGTTCATCTTCCACTGTCGTCTCTCTAGGCCAGAAGGTTTGCCTAGATGTGTTATATTTTGGGCAGTCTTGGAGTATGTACTCTGCTCCCGCGACGCCAATCTACATGTTCACATGGCTGATTCACCAATCTTGAATTTTGTATACATGTGGTTGCGTAATCTATTGTGTCCTGTTCTGAGGCGCAGAATAATGACTTGTTCTGGTCTGTCCATAACGTGGCAGTCGTCTTGAGCAGGTTTTGGTGGCTTTCTGACTAATTTGATCATTCTTTTCTTTTGGTAGTATGTAACGGGCACACCAGGCTGTTCTTCTTTTGCTCCTCCCTTAGCCAATCGATCAGCTCTGTCATTTCCGAGTACTCCACAGTGGGATGGTATCCACTGTATGGTGACCTTATGCTGACTACTAAGTTCAGAAAGTAGTGTCCTTAGTACTGGCAATTTCCCAGACAGGAGCGCATCGAGTACTAATTTTGCATCTGTCAATAACACCACAGGTTGTGTACCATGGCTGGTATTTAGTAATTTCTCTGTTGCTATCTTGACTGCCTCAATTTCAGCATCATAGTTATGGCAGTACTTTGTTGTTGGTACTTTGGCCGTGTCCCTGGTATTATTTGGGTATTCTATGTACACTCCCGCTCCTCCATTTCGAACAGCATTTTGTGCTGATCCATCTGTGTAGACTCGAATCCAGAGGTCCCTATGGGTAGTCTTCATCAAGGAAGCTGAGAGTGGCTGCTCTGCGCTATACACTGTTCTGTTCTTCCCTGTCAAATAGTCCTCTTACTTTTGTCTGCATTTGTAGTGATAGTCTTTGCTCATATTTCCATGAAGTTCGCTCTGAAATAGTTGTCAGGGGGATACCAACTGTGGGCAGATCGGTGGTTTTTCTGCAGAGTCGTTTGGCTTGGTGGATAAAACTTCTTCTTTTCAACCGCCCCATAGCTAAGTTATCAAATCTGTTCTTCATAGGGTGGCCTGGCAAGCTGAGGAACTTTTCTGCTTATATTAGTGTTTTCGTATCTCTGCGCTCTCTCAGTGCTTGTGTCCTCCTCATCTTCTCCATTTCCACTAAAGGGGTTGATCTCATCCTTCCGGTGGTGACTCTAAGTGCTTGATTTTGCACCTTGTCCAGCTCTTGTAGTGTGGTTTTTGATGCACGCAGTTGACTCGTATTCCAGATGTGGTTGTATGCTCTGTTGATAAACTTTGCTAAGTATTTTCCCACTGGCTCCCCATGTGATTCCACTTAGCTTTCTCAGGATGGCTATTTCCCTTCTTTGTTTATGTGTTTTCTTCATGTCAGCCGGTCATCAGATGTTACTCCAAGGTATCTTTGTTCTTTATCTTCTCCTATGGGTTTTCAATTTATCTGGATGATCCCTGCCTTTTGTTTTGGAGAGAGGGTAATAAAGTGGCACTGCACTTGTCAGTGTTTATGCTGTCACACCATCTATTTGACCATAGCAACAAATGCATCTACAGCTCTTTGTAGCGATCTGGTGACCACTGATGCATGTTCATTTGTGCTCCATAGAACCAGGTCATCAGCGTACATTGCCGCTTTAATTCCATGCGGTAGATTAGCAACAAGATCATTGATAAAGATTAGAAAAAGTGTGGGGGACAAGACTCCGCCCTGAGGAACATCGTGACGCAGTAGTACTTTCTTGCTCTTGAGTCCGTCTATCTGTACTCGGGCTCTTCTGTTGTGCAAATATGCTTTCACCCATTTGTACATTCTTCCATTGACTTTACAGTTTCTCAGTTTCTTCATCAGACCTTCTTTCCAGACTTTGTCAAAGGCTTTCTCCAGACCTATCCATGTAGCAAGCACCAGTTTCTTCTCTTGGAATGCATCCTCAATTTTTTGAGAGAGGTAGGTTGTCTGATCTTCCGTAGAGTAGCACTGCGTAAAGCCAGCCTGCTGTGGCACAAGGATGCTTTCGCTTTCAATGTACCACTGCAGTCTGTGATTGATGATGCGCTCCAGTGTTTTGCAGAGACAGCTGGTGAGGCTAATTGGTCTGTTGCTAGAGGCAATGGAACTATCTTTCCCTGATTTTAGGAGGGGTATCATGATTGCTTCTCTCCAGGCTTGTGGAACACTGCCTAAGGCCCAGCTGTTATTTAAGATCTGCAACAGCTTTGCTTTGGCCTCTGTTCCTTGGTTCCTGATCATTTCATTGGAGATACCATCAGCTCCTGGTGACTTTCTCATTTTCAGTTTTGATATGGCTAGCTCCAGTTCGCTGATTGTGATAGGTGCCTCCAGAACCTCATGTAGTATTTCATTCTGTCCTGTATGTTGCTGTTTCTCTCGAATCTCTTGTTGTTTCTCTGGAATAATTTTGACATTGTTATCTTGTGCGAATTAGTCCACAAAATGGTTAGCTGCTTGATTTCCTGTTAAGATGTTTCCTTCTTTATGTAGTGCAATTTTTGAGTTTCTCCCTGTGCCCTCATCGTTAAGTTGTTTTACTAGCTTCCACAACTTCCTTGTGTCTCTTTCAAAGTTCAGTGACTCTGTTTTCTCCTGCCAGCTTTTCCGTCTAGCCTGCAGCTTGGCCCTTTGATGCTTGCACTTCCCTATACTGTTGTTGTACATGTCTGCTAGTTTCTCTAGCTCATTGTCGGTGCACTTATTGGTGAGGTAACACTGGTAGCCTCTGATTTGGAAGACTATATTTTCGTTGAGGTGGGGTTCTTGCAAGCAACATACTTTTACCTTTTCTTGGTCCAAGATGTTTTCTAGTTCTATTTTTGTTTTGGTTTCTGACCCCCTCCGCATTCCAATGCATTATTTTTAGTCTTTGTTTGGTATGGACAGACGCTCTATTCTCAGGTCCCCTGTCTCCATAGGACATCTGAGAAGGACCTCCAGTAGTTGTGGTTGGACCCTTTCGAGGCACAAGGCCCAGCACTGCACCTTCCTGGGGGTCCAAACAGGGTGAGCACCATAACATTTAGCAGTAGTCGACATATTTCATGGCGTAATTGCGTGGCATCCTCATTTCTGTGGTAGCGCCTCCTGGCTGGTTACTCCAGTCTTCAGCACCTTTTCTTTTCTAGAGCAGACTGTGGTCTTACTCGAGTTTAGATGTGTAGGCCCACACACACGTGTCTGTGCATGCATTAACGTACATACACATTTTGAGCGTACTGGTTATTTTCGGCGCCAAAGACTCGCCGCCGTCCCTTCTCCTGTTAGTTAAAACAGTTTCGCCACGTGAAGGCCAGGAGTTGGACTTTCGCTGCAGAAGTGGTGAATGCACGAGCCATTGGGGTATTTATGCAAGGATGGGTGCTCATCCCAACTCTGCGCCCCGGCTACATAACAGCAACATTTTGAATCTGCAGGAAGGCTGTTTCGTGAGATGTGAATGGGGTACAAAGAAGGCAGCATGGCAGCAATGCGTCTACTGACTGAGTCATAGCTAGCCGCCGAGGTGGATGTGAAGACCGAGGTCAACTACCGGGCGAAGAAGCTGATTTATTGTACATGTCATAAGGAGGGGAAATCTGGAGAATGTGGTCACAGCGGGGAAGATGGAGGAGAGAAGGAGCAGAGTGATGTCAAGAGAGAAGATGCTGGACAGTTTGACATCATGGCAGTGCAAGACACAATGTATCTTGTGTGTGTGTGTGTGTGTGTGTGTGTGTGTGTGTGTGTGTGTGTGTATGTGCATACCCTATTTACAAGACATCGCTGTCAACACCAGCACTGCTGTTGTTGATGTCCTGGTAAGTTTACGTTCAGTAGTTTGCCATTGCTTTCCGAACAACCGGCTCCCATACCATCACGTTAAAACTAGCGCGGCACGGTCTGCTGCCAAATCGGTCGCAGCTGTTTGAACCGAGGTAAGCGGCCCCACGAATCTCTTGTTGTTTCTCTGGACTTAGCCACGGAAACCGGCACACCAGTACCAGAGGAGATTAATAGTACACGAGATAGAAGGCTTTCTACAGACATGATCACCAACGCCACACGACATTTTTTTTGTTGGCGCTCGCTCGCTTTGAACTCAAGCGTAGTCCATACACACTACTTCCAGTATTGCTGGACTGAATTTTGCGTGTGGATTAGCTTTTACCTATTAACAGTGTCCCTCGGCATCAGGCGAATCCACTCCGACTTCAGAGGTAACTGTAATTAACGTCCCCAAGTCGGTCAACATTTTAGTTCAATTGGGTTGTGTAGAGGTTGAACCCCTTACCTCGGCATCAGCACACCGGATGTATAAGAACACTTATCCATTCGGCCATGCTGACCTACGCCACACGAAATGAATTATAAGAAGAATTTTCTTTGAAAACAACACAGACCATAGAAATATGCATAGTTCATCAATGTAATCTCACTAATAGCCACTTAATCACTACTGAAATATGAAATCAAGAACAAAAGCAATTGCACTAGGGACATTCCCACGCTTGCACCAACCCTTTATTCAGTAAGCTACAGATTGTCCTCAAGTGAAGGGATGTCTCAATCCAAAGAGAATCAATACTGTTGTGGATGCAACGTTTTAACAACGTTTATTCTATTTTATGGTACTTTACTTTTGGCCACCCCTCCCCCCTTATCTTGTCATATTATGTCCACGGAAAACTCAGTATTTGACTATCTCTGTTTGTGCCTATATTTAACTCGATCGTTCCCAGTTTGGCTTCACTGCTAAAAACACAAACTATACCCGGAAATCGGGCATCCGTCATGCGCAATTCCCCCCTTTTAAAATCCGGATTTGTTAACTGTTCATGTTGTGGGCGTTATTATTTATAATAAATTGTTATTATTCATATTTGTGTTGTTCTTAAGTAAGGTTGCTATAACCGAAGCGTCATGCATGTTGGCTCGCTTTTAGATATTAATTATTGCATTTTGAAAATCGTTAAGAATTTTTTGTGTTCGTTTATTTTTCAGTGTGTTTCTGTTCACCTGGCATGTGTGCTTACAAGAAAAACACATGTTGTCCTTGTTTTTTTATTTTCTGAGCAGGATTTTGACATACCTTTGCCTTTAGTTAGTTAGCTAACCAGCTGGTTTGTTAGATAGTTATAGTATGTCCCGAAAAGAATGCCTTCATTCACGATCAATTATTTTGAAAACTCTGTTGCATCGTTATGAAATTTTTACCTGCCGTCTTATATTTACCCCCACCCAAGAAATATGTCTTTGATAAGTCCAAAAGCAACTTAAATCATCGAAAGCGGCGACATTTCTTTGATGTTTTGCTGAAAAACTAGTGATTTCTCGCTAACAAATTTGTGTTTACAGTAATGGACGCTCCTCCAATTCAGATGACACACAAGGCGTATCCGGATTCGTATGGGAGTGGGTGCAATGAAAGAAGTAGCTTCAAAGTCTACAGGGTCGGCTGCATTGCACCGGGTTTTTATCCCATATGGCTAAGTTTCTTTCCGCAGCGCGGCAAGCGTCGCACAAAGCACGAACTCCGTACCTCCAGCGACGACCCTCGGGAGTCTCCGAAAAAATGTACTCGTGAAATGAAGGACGCGGCCCGGAATCGAACATACAACCTTCAGAGCCCGAGTCAGACGGCTTGACCACTTCACCACGGAGAATCCCGAGAGGGGTGCAATGTGTAATATTAGTAAGGACAGAGAATTTACAGAGGCATGGGGAAAATATTTGTAAATTGACAGGAAAGTAGAAGGAATATATTTCTTACTTTATTTTTCATTTCCTTCTTGTTTCTTCAGCTGCTGGTTAATAATGTGTACACAAGTATTCGTGTTAGCTTTTTATATTGAGTTCGTGAAAGCTTCCAAATAGCTGTGCGTTAATGTGCGTATGGAGTGACCAGAAATGATACCGCAATTTAGTCATAATGTTTCCATTTTTAAGGATCTGTTCAGCTGTCTGTGTAGTTTGTTCACACGTACACATGGGTGACAGACCCGTTTTGAGTCTTCGTGAAAGATTGTCTACTCTGCTGTTTACCATTCAGAGACGGAACATGATTACCTGTTTTGCACTATGAAAATAGTTGTCAGTGTCTCTGTAGTGGGCTTTCTTCTTAACGACCAAGATGTTGGTCCTCTTTTCATTGAAGTTTATAGATTGATTCGTATGCACGTGTGTTGTCCCCTAATTTGACAACGTGTTTGCTCTCACGTTTCTTGTTATGCCACAATATGTCAGTTTCCACCGCAATACTACTCTTCTGTTGGTATTCAATGCGTTTAGTGTGTGTGAGTGTTTTTGTTTTTTGTTTTTTCAATACAGTTGTTTGTCACCGCTGAGGGCTTGCGGAATTGAAAATTCATCACTGTGGAATACAAACTGTTGCCATTGACATTATGCTGATGCTGTAATGTTTAGGGCCTGCAATTCTTCTGAATATTTGTAGCAAAATATCCCAGTTGGTGTGCACGTGGATTAAGGTCTGCGATCTGCTCAGACCTTAATCTGTGTCGGACGATTCCAGTAGGTTGATGACTGCTCTCGGTTGCATAAAATTCAATCCATCCTTTCTCCAATAATCCTCTTCCTCTTTCAACACATGGTCCTCACATTTTTCCAGTAACTTTTATCAATATTTAATAGCTCGGACAGGATTAGTATCCTGACGTCAGACAATTTGAATATAGTATTGTGAGCTGCCACCTGTCCTTTAATTGTAGTCCACACAAGAACTATAGGGTTAAAATGAGAATGGTACGGCGGAAGTCTCAAGCACTCATGACGATGCTCTTCTATCAACTTGTCGATTTGATATTTCTTGCTTTTTGGCATCTGTTTTACAAGGGACAACAATTCTAGCTAGAAATACGTTTCTGGAAATGGTATGTTTTCCATTCGGAGTCATATCTTTATTGCTGCCTTTGTGCTCAATGCTGTAGGTATTTTGTCTTCTTGGGCAACAACATTGATATCATGCATTGTCCATAATTGGACACGACGATCTATCTAGGGATGGAAGCACAGTATTTCGAGCCAATCTCTAAATACATTACCATTCGTCTTATTATGATAATCCCTATGCTTTGATACGAACACGAGCCCAGCATTCTGTTGTAAGCCATTATGCGTATTACAAGCATGGGCCATGACCAAAAGCTGTCCTATACTACTGGGCACATATCGCTTTATCTGTCCATCCACTGATTGCCATTCCTTATCACTTGTGTGGTGCGAATTGATCCACATTTCATCCAAACACACTATGCCATCATTTTCTTTGCGCATTTCCCTTATTTCACGTAGGTATCTGCTTCTCATCTTATGCAATAAGTCGCTATCAATGAATGTAAGAAAGAGAGTGCTAAAATGCTATATAGAACCAGTTTCGCTGTATAGCAGCGAATCTTGGAATGTAAATGAACAAATTAGGAAGAACTTAGAAGCAACAGAGATGTGGTTTTTAAGACAAATGTTGCGAATTCCTTGGACTGCCAGAGTAACTAACAACGATTGCCTGAAAGAGGCTAATAAAACTAGAACACTATATACAACAATAAGAAAGAGACAGCTTTCTTTGGTCATGTGATGAGAAGAGAGGCATTAGAGAACATCGTGACAACTGGAAAGATCGACCAAGAGAAATGATGCTGGACGGATTGAGACGGTGGCATGGAGGAATATCATCAGCAGAGTTGATCCAGAACACCAAAGACCGAGATCTGTGGAGAGTCATGAACGCCTACGCCAGCCGGCACGGCACTTGATGATGATGATCTGCTTCTCATGGCTCCTAAATGCGGTTGCTCGCAAAGATTATTTCTACCGCCCTTGTAATTTCAAATAGTGAAGATAATGTCCTTATAATTTTCCACAAAGTTGTTTTGGATAGCTCTATGTTATTGTCCTTTCTGAACCAAACCCTAAGTTTTCTTACAGTCACTGATTCTTTGGCATCCAGCATTTTTATAATGCTGGATAATCCTGGATATAAAATCCAAAATTTTTATAATTTTATCAACCTCCGTGGCGAATTGGTCAAGCCTTTTGACTCGGGCTCCAACCGTCGTGGGTTCGATTCCGGGCCGCATCCTTCGGTTCACGAGTTAAATTTTTCGGAGACTTCTGTGGGTCGTCGCTAGAGCTGCGGGGTTCGTGCTTTGTGCGATGCTTTCCGCGCTGCGGAAAGAGACCGAGCCATATGGCATAGAATCCGGTGCAATGAAGTCGACCCTATCGTATATCAAGCGACTTTTTAAAGCATTTTTATAATAGTTCGCCTTATGACATCTTTGTCAAAGCTGTCGACGAAATGATCGTTTACTCAAACCCAATGCATGCATTGTTCTTTTTTTCGGAATTTGTAATAGTATAAAACAGTTTGTTGCGATCAGCTCCTTGAAAAAAATATGTGTACAACTTCACAGTGTATAATTTCGCATTCAATCCCATTGAAAAATATTTACTCATTTCAATGTTAGCGATAAGTGGTAAGCTTTAAAAAAAAACAACAACAACAACATATTAATCAGGTTTCATGGAATAACCCACATTGTGAGACACCTCTGAATGAACAGTCCTAATTTAAACAACACGGGTAGTTGGCATAAAACCAATCCCGTGAAAAAACGAACAATATTCAGCACTGAGCGCTGATTGTCTGGCTACGCTGTAATACATTTAAAATTATGAATTTCATCTCAGACCCGTAAATTATATACCTCATATAAACAAACTTTGAAATCTGCTGTAAAATCTCCAGAACAAAAAATTTTTTTGTTGGGTGGACATAATGATAAGGTTATATACTAAATCTCATAATTTTCCCTCAGATGGTTACTGAGATATGGATATCTTGGGGCATTTATATTGGGGCAAAAAAAAATAAAAAAAAAAACAACAGACTATAGTTAGGTAGTTAGGTAGTTAGCAAATTAGTTAAGTAGTTAGTCAGTTAGCTATTTAGCTAATTAGTTTGCTAGTTTAAACTAGTTAGTTAGCTAACTAGTTAGTTAATTAGTTAGTTGGATAGCTGGAGTGGTTAGATAGTAGTTAGCTAGTTAATTAATTAGTTAGTTAATTAGGCAGTTAATTAGTTAATTAGCTGATAAGATAGTAGTTAGCTAGTTAGTTAATTAGTTAGCTACCGGCTCTATGGCGAATGGGTTACTAATGTAGCTGCGGGAGATTTGGAAGCACCTCGTAGTGGTAGATTACCTGTGGACAAGGGGGAGGCGGTCGTACGCTTGTGGGACCAGGTGAAAAAGGCGGGGGGAGCAGATTGAGAACCAATATGTGGAAATAACGAGATTGCAGGAGATCGGCAGGGGTTCTGGTGGAATCTCAATCAAAACTGAGAGGGAAGACCAGGAGAACTTTCAGCCAGGGAACAATTACCAGCATGACTCTTCGCTAGCTGTTGAACGAGGGGCGGAGCGCGTATGGGAATGTCCTGGGTGCCGTGATGTCGGTTCTACACTCAACTCAACTCAGAACTAATTACAATTTCTAGCGGGGAAGTAGTTTTAATGTGTTCTTGTGTACTACGTTTTCAGCAACTTCCGGCGCGTCCAACAGTTGTGTCTTCTTCAAGTCACAGTTTCAGTGTGCACTTTTCTCAATCTGATACAGTTTTATCTTTGCTACAGTGAAGCTGGAATCTAACAAAGTAATGGCAAATAACTCTGTGAATTCAACAGTTCATGTAGAAAAGGATTTGGAGAACATGAAATTGAAAGCTCAGAAGAAGAAAGAAAGATACGAGTCTTTGGCTACCACGCAAAATTTGGGGCGGCTGGATAGTTCTGTAGGTAAGTAGATATAGAATTAGTAGAATTTAGTTTGATTAAACAAATAGAGATCATTATCCTCTTTGGACAACAATCATCTTCAGATTAATATAATATTTTTGGCTGACTCGGTCACAGGATCATTAATCTGAGCCAGGGATGGACCCTAATGTAACTTCTCTTGTGAGATTGAACTGGGTAATGCAATGGTTATAAATTATATTTATAATGGGAAACAAAAATTAATACAGCACAGCGTCTGTTGTGGAATTCATCGTACATTCGTGTATCGTGTACTATCACTACTTCATACTTTGAACGGCTGCCTTCTGCCTATATTAATACATTACAATTGTCTTGATTTTGTGTAGCGTAGTCATGGGTCGATAGTTATTAGATTAACTCTTTGACACCCAGCAGTAGAACTGCCACTAGGCGAACGCTAGAGTAGTAATAATACTTAGGGAACATTGATCTAGGACATAAGGAGTTAATGTGACTACTAGCTAGGACATAAGGAGTTAATGTGACTACTAGCTAGGACAGAAGGAGTTAATGTGACTACTAGCTAGGACAGAAGGAGTTAATGTGACTACTAGCTAGGACAGATGGAGTTAATGTGACTACTAGCTAGGACATAAGGAGTTAATGTGACTACTAGCTAGGACAGATGGAGTTAATGTGACTACTAGCTAGGGCATAAGGAGTTAATGTGACTACTAGCTAGGACATAAGGAGTTAATGTGACTACTAGCTAGAACAGATGGAGTTAATGTGACTACTAGCTAGGACAGAAGGAGTTAATGTGACTACTAGCTAGGACATAAGGAGTTAATGTGACTACTAGCTAGGACAGAAGGAGTTAATGTGACTACTAGCTAGTACAGAAAGAATTAATGTTACCCATAGGATAAATCAAGTTAATGTGACAAATAGATAGAATAGAATGAGTTAATGTAACAGCTATTTAGTGCAGAATGAGTTAATGTGACAATTAGCAGGGACAGAAATAGTTAAAGTAACATGCAGGATAGAGTTAGTTAATATGACAACTAGCAGGGGCAGAAGGAGTTGGAATAACAATCAGGATAGAGTGAGTTAATGTGATAGCTATTGGGGGTAGAGTGAGTTAATGTGACAGCTATTGGGAGATAGAGTGAGTTAATGTGACAGCTATTGGGGGTAGAGTGAGTTAATGTGACAGCTATTGGGGGTAGAGTGAGTTAATATGACAGCTATTGGGGATAGAGTGAGTTAATGTGACAGCTATTGGGGATAGAGTGAGTTAATGTGACAGCTATGGGGGGGGGGGTATAGAGTGAGTTATTGTGACAGCTATTAGGGGTAGAGTGAGATAATATGACAGCTAGTTAGGGGATAGAGTGAGTTAATGTGACAGCAATTGGGGATAGAGTGAGTTAATGTGACAGCAATTGGGGATAGAGTGAGTTAATGTGACAGCAATTGGGGATAGAGTGAGTTAATGTGACAGAAATTGGAGATAGAGTGAGTTAATGTGACAGCTAGCTAGGATAAGGTAAGCTATTTTTAAAACTGGCTAGGATAAATTGAATGAATATAATATGCCAACTGGCTTAGATGGAAATGCAGTAACAATAATGCAAAATGAGTTAATGTGACTTATAACTGGGATAGAGTGAGTTAATATAAGAAAATAGTTGTTATAAAGTGAGTTAATGTGACAATTAGCAAGGATAGAAGTATATAAAGTAACATTCAGGAAAGAATGAGTTAATGTGATAGCTATTTAGTGTAGACTGAGTTAAGGTACCAGCTGTTTAGAGTAGAGTGAGTTAATGTGGCAGCTATTTAGAATAGACACAATGCAACAGCATATGAACACTTGCAGGTAATCTTTTTATTTTTTTTAAAATTCGCATATCCTTTACAGGACATCGCTGTCAACAGCAGCATCTTTCAGCTGTCTGTTGATTTCTTGGCAAGATTACGCTCAGTAGTTTGCCATCGCTTTCTGAACGGCCGGCTCAGTTATCCCGCAAGTCACCAGCGGGGGTCGAACCGCTCCCAGTTCTCGACCGCTACGAGACTCTGCGTGATAAACGGGATTACGGAGAAAGTCTTGCAGGTATCACTACATGGAAAAACACAATAACTGATGAACACTTGCATGTATCACTACATGGAACAACACAACAGCTGATGTACACTTGCATGTATCACTACATGGAACAACACAACAGCTGATGAACACTTGCGTGTATCACTACATGGCACAACACAACAGCTGATGAACACTTGCATGTATCACTACATGGAACAATACAACAGCTGATGAACACTTGCAGGTATCACTACATGGAACAACACAACAGCTGATGAACACTTGCATGTATCGCTACATGGAACAACACAACAGCTGATGAACACTTGCATGTATCACTACATGGAACAACACAACAGCTGATGAACACTTGCATGTATCACTACATGGAACAACACAGATGCTGATGAAATATTTAACACATCTGTAAATATTCCATGTGTCTGTGACAGATGTTTTGGGCACAGTATGAAAAGAAATAAACTGGAGAACTTGGTGACAACTGGCAAGATTGAGGGGAAAATAACAAGGGGAAGGCAGAGGAGTAAATATCTGGTAGTCTTGGTCATATGGAATGATCGAGACAAGGACACAGAGCTGATCCGCGACTCTGGTGATCGTGTGAGATGGCGAAACATGACCGCCCACGCTTATCGGCATGGCACATAATGATGATGAATGTGGTTTAGGGATTGAAAGCAATACCCTACCACCAGCGCTCTGGAAGTTTAAGAGCGAACGCTCTTTTCCTTTCAGACACGTCTATTAGCAATGTAATATTTGATAATATGATAAATAACATAGATACATCAATGAGGAGACAAACCGTGCAAGAACTACTCGTTACAGTATTTCTTTCACTTATCTCCCCTAATCTACACTTGGTTTGCCTCTTTTCCAATCTACACTTGTTGTTTTTTTCTTTTCTAGTCTACACTTGCCGGCTTCCTGGCCTAGAGGTTAGCAACTTTTCTCCGTAATCTCGTATACTCTCGTAAGTAACGTGACGACGGTGAGAATCAGCAGTGGTTCGAATCGCGTCGGTAACTTACGGGGTATGTGAGCCGGCCGCGCAGAAAGCAATGGCAAACTTACTGAGCGTAATCTTGCCAAGAAATCAACAATACAGCTGAAAGATGCTGATGTTGACAGCGTTGTCCTGTAAAGGATGTGCAAACATCCTAGTCTACACTTGTTGTTTGTCTCTTTTCTAATCTAGACTTGTTGTTTGTCCCTTTTCTAATCTAGACTTGTTTTTTGTTGGGTCTCTTTTCTGATTTACACTTGCTGTTTGTCTCTTTTCTAGTCCACACTTGTTGTTTGTCTCTTTTCTAACCTAGACTTGTTGTTTGTCACTTTTCTAATCTACACTTGTTGTTTGTTTGTCACTTTTCTAATCTAGACTTGTTGTTTTTCTCTTTTCTAATCTACACTTGTTGTTTGTTTGTCACTTTTCTAATCTATACTTGTTGTTTGTCTCTTTTCTAATGTAAACTTGTTGTTTGTCTCTTTTCTAGTCCACACTTGTTTGTCTGTGTTCTAACCTAGACTTGTTGTTTGTCACTTTTCTAATCTACACTTGTTGTTTGTTTGCTCACTTTTCTAATCTATACTTGTTGTTTTTCTCTTTTCTAATGTAAACTTGTTGTTTGTCACTTTTCTAATCTTCACTTGTTGTTTGTCTTTTTTCTAGTCTAGACTTGTTGTTTGTCTCTGGTCTAATCTAGACTTGTTGTTTGTCTCTTTTCTAATGTAAACTTGTTGTTTGTCTCTTTTCTAATCTTCACTTGTTGTTTGTCTCTTTTCTAGCCTTCACTTGTTGTTTGTCTCTTTTCTAGCCTTCACTTGTTGTTTGTCTCATTTCTAAACTACACTTTTTTGTCTCTTTTCTAATCTACATTTGTTTGTCTCTTTTCTATTCTAGACTTGTTGTTTGTCCCTTTTCTCATCTAGGCTTGTTTTTTGTCTCTTTTCTGATTTACACTTGTTGTCTCTTTTCTAGTCCACACTTGTTGTTTGTTTGTCACTTTTCTAATCTAGACTTGTTATTTGTCTCCTTTCTAACGTAAACTTGTTTGTCTGTTTTCTAGTCTAGACTTGTTGTATGTCTCTGTTCTAATCTAGACTTGTTGTTTGTCTGTGTTCTAATCTAGACGTGTTGTTTGCCTATTTTCTAATCTACACTTGTTGTTTGTCTCTTTTTTAATCTACAATTGCTGTTTGTCTCTGTTCTAATCTAGACTTGTTGTTTGTGCATTTTCTAGTCTACACCTGTTGTTTGTCTCTTTTCTAATCTAGAGTGTTGTTTGTATATTTTCTAGTCTAGACTTAATGTCTCTTTTCTTATCTACACTTGCTGTTTGTCTCTGTTCTCATCTACACTTACTGTTGTCTCTGTATATCCGTCTGTCTGTCCGTTTCTATCTCTGGGTTTCTAACTACCGCTCTGTCTGTCTGTCTGTCTGTCTGTCTGTCTGTCTGTCTGTCTGGGTCTCTAACTACTGCTGTATCTTTCTGTCTATCTCTGGGTTTCTAAATACCACTGTCTCTGCCTGCCTGCCTGCCTGTCTGTCTGTCTGTCTGTCTGCCTACCTGCCTGCCTGCCTGCCTGCCTGTTTGTCTGTCTGTCTGTCTCTGGGTCTCAATCTACCATTCTGCCTGCCTGCCTGCCTGCCTGCCAGCACTCAGTGATATTCATGGTAATTGCTGTCGACTGCGGGCACATCTCTCGTGAAATCTCGTGGAACTGTACGAGTTCAGTCAACTAACACAATGGCTGCTACACATTTAGCTTGAAATGTATTGTTGACCTTGTCGGCAATATATACTTCACGTCCGGACGCGTTCGTTCGTTGCTGTTTTTGTCGTTGTTGTTGTTGTTGTTATTATTATTGTTAAGGCACAAGCGTATGCTTGAAAGATGCATTTTGCCTAATTTGCGCGTCTGTCATCAGTTAGCTCGTGTTTTTAAAATGCCATGCGGGAAGATACGGATACCATATTTAAAGGGCGGATAGGCTGCAAGATGGGGGTGGGGGTGGTGGTTTCTGGGTTAGGAAGCGTCAATGTTTTGTCTGCCAGGTTACAGCCGTTGGGGGTGTTTGTGTTACGTTCAAGGAGAGTGTTAGTCGGCAGCAAACGTGAGTAGGTTACATTTGAGTGAGTCACTTCACGGGCAGGCTTGCGTTAGTCTATCGGGGCCAGGTTGTGTTATGTATGATGTTGTGCGTTTGTATTTATCTTGTCAGGTTACCTGTATGCCTGCCTACTTGCCTGCCTGTCTAGCTTCTTGCCTGTCTGTCTGCCTGTCTGCTTGCCTGTCTGTCTGCCTGCCTGCCTGCCTACCTACCTACCTGTCTACGTACCTTCCCAATTACCTAGTTACGTACGAACCTACCCACCTATTTATGTCTTATTGAGTGGGTGCATAACTGTGAGAGTTTGTTTAAATGATGTAAGTATGTAGGCATGTATGTGTGTATGTATGTATGTATTTATTCATGTGTGTATGTGTGTCTGGCTGCCTGCCCGTCTCATAACATGGCAATATGCATTGTTTATGTTCACAATTTTCATGTGACAATGTCCCCCCCCCCCCCCCCCCCCTCCATATGTGAATGTAACATGCGCAATAGATGATTGATGTATGAAAGATGAGTGATTGGATGGGCCGAATGTAAGACGGGCCTGCGTGCCCAATTTGTAACCCTTCGAAAATAAAGTTCGTTCGTACCTGTCTGCCTGACTACCTACCAACCTGCCTTCCTGTCTGCTACTAGATGCCTACACACTAACCTGTCTACCTACCTACCGTTTACCTGATCAATTGTTAGGTTTCCACATGTATATACAAATACCAGTTGTCGGCCTCCCAACTGTATCTATAAATAGGACTTGTTAGGTACCACACTTGTAGTTAGTTTCCCCGCTGGTACCCTCCATACATGCGTGATTGTGTTTGTATACATGGAATTACTTTCCCGTGGTTGGGAGACTTCAGCTTTCTAGCCGTGTTATTGTTTATCTTTGGTCCGTTGATGAAGACTGCTGACCACGTGTGCTCCTATCTCCGCGTGCTCCTATCTCCGTGTGCTCCTATCTCCGTGTGCTCCTATCTCCGTGTGCTCCTATCTCCGTGTGCTCCTATCTCCGTGTGCTCCTATCTCCGTGTGCTCCTATCTCCGTGTGCTGCACCATGTCGTCCATATTTCGTGCTCGTTTGGATTCCAGCACCAGTGCCCGCCTGTCCGTCCAGGGGTCACACGCTCGGACTCATAAAGACGAATTAAAAAAACAAAATTAAGCTAGGTCAGTGAAGTTGAGTAAATCTGACGACGTTTGACTCACTTAAAGTACCGCATGGATATCTTCTCCTCCTGCTTGCTGCTGCTGTTGTTGTTTTACTTTTTCTTGTTCTTCGCCTTCTTGTTCTTGTTATTCTTCTTGTCACGTCTTGTTCTCCTCCTCCCCTTCTTCTTCTTCTTCTTCTTCTTCTTCTTCTTCTTCTTCTTCTTCTTCTTCTTCTTCTTCTTCTTCTTCTTCTTCTTCTTCTTCTTCTTTAACTTCGTCTTGCTCGTGTTTTGTTCTTCTTGTTCTCGTTCTTGTTATTCTTGTTCTCCATCGTCGTCCTCCTCCTCGTCCTCTTCCACTTCTCCGGACAGAGAGGATATACATGTAGCAAAAACATGCCAACCTGGTGCATGGAGACACAATTACTAAGGAAACTTCGCCATTACTGTTGTTGGAGTTTGGACCCTGCCTAAATTGGCCAACAAGAAATGTCTGGGCAAGCCAATGCAGTCGGCGAGATACGGCCCACGTCAGCCACTAAGAGCCGAATGATCTATACATATATGGGTGTACCACCATATACCCCAACATGCGCCTTACAGTGCGAGATACGGCCACGTCAGCCACTAAGAGCCGAATGATCTATACATATATGGGTGTACCACCATATACCCCAACATGCGCCTTACAGTGCGAGATACGGCCCACGTCAGCCACTAAGAGCCGAATGATCTATACATATATGGGTGTACCACCATATACCCCAACATGCGCCTTACAGTGCGAGATACGGCCCACGTCAGCCACTAAGAGCCGAATGATCTATACATATATGGGTGTACCACCATATACCCCAACATGCGCCTTACAGTGCGAGATACGGCCCACGTCAGCCACTAAGAGCCGAATGATCTATACATATATGGGTGTACCACCATATACCCCAACATGCGCCTTACAGTGCGAGATACGGCCCACGTCAGCCACTAAGAGCCGAATGATCTATACATATATGGGTGTACCACCATATACCCCAACATGCGCCTTACAGTGCGAGATACGGCCCACGTCAGCCACTAAGAGCCGAATGATCTATACATATATGGGTGTACCACCATATACCCCAACATGCGCCTTACAGTGCGAGATACGGCCCACGTCAGCCACTAAGAGCCGAATGATCTATACATATATGGTGTACCACCATATACCCCAACATGCGCCTTACAGTGCGAGATACGGCCCACGTCAGCCACTAAGAGCCCGAATGATCTATACATATATGGGTGTACCACCATATACCCCAACATGCGCCTTACAGTGCGAGATACGGCCCACGTCAGCCACTAAGAGCCGAATGATCTATACATATATGGGTGTACCACCATATACCCCAACATGCGCCTTACAGTGCGAGATACGGCCACGTCAGCCACTAAGAGCCGAATGATCTATACATACTATGGGTGTACCACCATATACCCCAACATGCGCCTTACAGTGCGAGAGATACGGCCCACGTCAGCCACTAAGAGCCGAATGATCTATACATATATGGGTGTACCACCATATACCCCAACATGCGCCTTACAGTGCGAGAGATACGGCCCAAGTCAGCCCACTAAGAGCCGAATGATCTATACATATATGGGTGTACCACCATATACCCCAAACATGCGCCTTACAGTGCGCAGATACGGCCACGTCAGCCACTAAGAGCCGAATGATCTATACATATATGGGTGTACCACCATATACCCCAACATGCGCCTTACAGTGCGAGATTACGGCCCACGTCAGCCACTAAGAGCCGAATGATCTATACATATATGGGTGTACCACCATATACCCCAACATGCGCCTTACAGTGCGAGATACGGCCCACTCGTCAGCCACTAAGAGCCGAATGATCTATACATATATGGGTGTACCACCATATACCCCAACATGCGCCTTACAGTGCGAGATACGGCCCACGTCAGCCACTAAGAGCCGAATGATCTATACATATATGGGTGTACCACCATATAACCCCAACATGCGCCTTACAGTGCGAGATACGGCCCACGTCAGCCACTAAGAGCCGAATGATCTATACATATATGGGTGTACCACCCATATACCCCAACATGCGCCTTACAGTGCGAGATACGGCCCACGTCAGCCACTAAGAGCCGAATGATCTATACATATATGGGTGTACCACCAGATACCCCAACATGCGCCTTACAGTGCGAGATACGGCCCCACGTCAGCCACTAAGAAGCCGAATGATCTATACATATATGGGTGTACACCATATACCCCAACATGCGCCTTACAGTGCGAGATACGGCCCACGTCAGCCACTAAGAGCCGAATGATCTATACATATATGGGGTGTACCACATATACCCCAACATGCGCCTTACAGTGCGAGATACGGCCCACGTCAGCCACTAAGAAGCCGAATGATCTATACATACATGGGTGTACCACCATATACCCCAACATGCGCCTTACAGTGCGAGATACGGCCCACGTCAGCCACTAAGAGCCGAATGATCTATACATATATGGGTGTACCACCATATACCCCAACATGCGCCTTACAGTGCGAGATACGGCCCACGTCAGCCACTAAGAGCCGAATGATCTATACATACTATGGGTGTACCACCATATACCCCAACATGCGCCTTACAGTGCGAGATACGGCCCACGTCAGCCACTAAGAGCCGAATGATCTATACATACATGGGTGTACCACCATATACCCCAACATGCGCCTTACAGTGCGAGATACGGCCCACGTCAGCCACTAAGAGCCGAATGATCTATACATATATGGGTGTACCACCATATACCCCAACATGCGCCTTACAGTGCGAGATACGGCCCACGTCAGCCACTAAGAGCCGAATGATCTATACATATATGGGTGTACCACATATACCACCCAACATGCGCCTTACAGTGCGAGATACGGCCCACGTCAGCCACTAAGAGCCGAATGATCTATACTAATGGGGTACCACCATATACCCCAACATGCGCCTTACAGTGCGAGATCGGCCCACGTCAGCCACAAGAGCCGAATGATCTATACATATGGTTACCACCATATACCCCAACATGCGCCTTACAGTGCGAGATACGGCCCACGTCAGCCACTAAGAGCCGAATATCTATACATAATGGGTGTACCACCATATACCCCAACATGCGCCTTACAGTCGAATACGCCACAGCCATAAGAGCCGAATGATCTATAATATGGGTGACCATAACCCACATGCCCTTACAGTCGAAACGGCCCACGTCAGCCACTAAGAGCCGAATGATCTATACATAGGTGTCCATATACCCCAACATGCGCCTTACAGTGCGAGATACGGCCCAGTCAGCCACTAAGAGCCGAATGATCTATAATATGGGCCCAAACCCCAACATGCGCCTTACAGTGCGAGAACGGCCCACGTCACCACTAAGAGCCGAATATCTATACATATATGGGTGTACCACCATATACCCCAACATGCGCCTTACAGTGCGAGATACGGCCCACGTCAGCCACTAAGAGCCGAATGATCTATACATATATGGGTGTACCACCATATACCCCAACATGCGCCTTACAGTGCGAGATACGGCCCACGTCAGCCACTAAGAGCCGAATGATCTATACATATATGGGTGTACCACCATATACCCCAACATGCGCCTTACAGTGCGAGATACGGCCCACGTCAGCCACTAAGAGCCGAATGATCTATACATATATGGGTGTACCACCATATACCCCAACATGCGCCAAGTGCGAGATAGGCCCGTCAGCCAATAGCCAATGCCCATACATGGGTGTACCCATATCCCCAAAGCGCCTTAAGACGAACGCCCACAACCGAAATATCAGTTACCATATGGACCCCATCCCTACGGGCCGCCACCAAAGGCCAAGTAACATATAGCGACACCTATACCAACGTTACATCAGGCCCCTCACCCAAAGGCCAATGCATAAGCCATACCCAAACCAATGCGCTTACAGTCAGATACGCCCACTGCCCAAGAGCAATGCATCATATGGCGAAAACCATAACCAAACCCTACAGCAGATGCGGCCACTAGCCAAAAAGGCCAGACAAATACCCCCCACCATAAGCAATGCCCTAACAAGGCCCATCCAAAGGCCAATATCAACATGCCGGTCACCATATACCAATGCCCATACAGGCGAATACGCCACAGTCACACAGCCCAAGATCCAAATGGGTACCACCATATACCCAACATCCCTACAGGGATACGCCATACCAGCCAATGACCATACATAGTACCACCATTACCCAATGCGCTACTGCAATAGGCCACTGCCACAAATGCCAATGCACATAGGGCCCGTACCACTAACCAAATCGCCTACTCAATAGGCCCACTAGCCTACATCCCATTTACAATAGGCGACCCAATACAAATGGGGCCTCAGCAATAGGCCACTACCCTAAAGCGTGATACATATACGGACCCAATAAACAGCCCTACAGCAATAGGCCCACAGCCATAAGCCGAATGACCACTATACGGTACCCATATCCAACACGCTACCAGACAGGCCCCGTACCTAAGACGTGATCATACCCAATGGTTACCATATACCGAACTCACCTAAGGCAAGCGCCACACCAATACCCCAACTCCCCCTTAAGGGGAACCCCCCATACCACATGGCCAAGTCAATAGGCCGTACCACAAACCCAACGACCCACTAAGGCGAACGAACCCCACTAGGCTACGCTATACACACCGTACCACAAACCCAATGACTTACATTAGGTGCCACCAACCACCAACAATGGCTACACGAATACCCCAACGTGCCACAAGTGCCGAAGATCGCCACATCGGGGCCCCAAACAACATATACATGGGTTACCCATGTCCCCACATGGCCAATGCATACAGCGGTACCACCAATAGCCAATGACCCTTACAATGGTGTACCCCAGTCCCCACATGGCCAAATGCGAAACCCCGGTCGCCATAAGCCCAATGCCATACACGAGTGCCACATACCACATGGCGATACATAATACCCACTCGCCATAAGCCGAATGGCTTACATGGGGAACCCCGTATCCCTACATGCGTGACTACAATAGGGCCCACCACCATAAGACGTGACTAGATGGGGGCCACTAAACCCCAAAAGCGCCAATCAATAGGCCTACCACCATAAGCCAATGACCTTAAAAAGGGATACCCCATATACCCTAAGCCATTACAAATACGCGTCACCAAAAGCCCAACTGACTTAAAAAGGGATACCCATACACCAAAGGCCACATTATACATAGGGCCCACCAAACCAATGCCACTACGGGGGAAACCAAACCCTCACACATAGGTGAAAAAAACCCCAACCACAAACCCAAATCCTTAGTGCAATAGGCCCACGCCACAAACAAGGGCCATACACATAGGCCACCATATACAAAGGCGTACGTCGATAGGCCACGTGCAATAAACCAAAGTTACATCATGGGACCCATTACCCAAAGGGCCCCCAAGCAATACGGCCCAGCTAAAGGCCGATGACCCTTACCAGGCCCCCAATGTACCACAACAGCCCTTACCAAACGGCTACAGCAAAAGGCCAACGATTACCTACAGGGGTCCCATCCCAACATCGCTACTCAAAGGCCCATACCCAAACGTACTACATACGGGTACCACCTATACAATGCGCCTAACAAATGCGCCACGTCAGATACAAACGAATCATACCCATGGGCCCTATACAATAGCCTACACCTACCCCACACCCCACGCCCACAGCCACTAAGAGCCGAATGATCTATACATATATGGGTGTACCACCATATACCCCAACATGCGCCTTACAGTGCGAGATACGGCCCACGTCAGCCACTAAGAGCCGAATGAGCTATACATATATGGGTGTACCACATATACCCCAACATGGCGCCTACAGTGCGAGATACGGCCCACGTCAGCCACTAAGAGCCGAATGATCTATACATATATGGGTGTACCACCATATACCCCAACATGCGCCTTACAGTGCGAGATACGGCCCACGTCAGCCACTAAGAGCCGAATGATCTATACATATATGGGTGTACCACCATATACCCCAACATGCGCCTTACAGTGCGAGATACGGCCCCACGTCAGCCACTAGAGCCGAATGATTCTATACGATATGGGTGTACCACCATATACCCCAACATGCGCCTTACAGTGCGAGATACGGCCCACGTCAGCCACTAAGAGCCGAATGATCTATACATATATGGGTGTACCCACCATATACCCCAACATGCGCCTTACAGTGCGAGATACGGCCCACGTCAGCCACTAAGAGCCGAATGATCTATACATATATGGGTGTACCACCATATACCCCAACATGCGCCTTACAGTGCGAGATACGGCCCACGTCCAGCCACTAAGGAGCCGAATGATCTATACATATATGGGTGTACCACCATATACCCCAACATGCGCCTTACAGTGCGAGATACGGCCCACGTCAGCCACTAGGAGCCGAATGATCTATACATATATGGGTGTACCACCATATACCCCAACATGCGCCTTACAGTGCGAGATACGGCCCACGTCAGCCACTAGGAGCCGAATGATCTATACATATATGGGTGTACCACCATATACCCCAACATGCGCCTTACAGTGCGAAAAGGATGCTCTACTGATTTGACTATAGGTACCAAGGACAATGTGCCCCAGATGTATCCACTAACACCAGTGCTTGGGTAAGAAGAAACACTTCACAAATCTAAACATAGAAGCCACGAACAATATGTTGCACGATTTATTGCCTGGCATATTTGGCTGCATCTCGTCAGGTGCATACTGCAGAGTTATATCATCATCATCATCATCATCATCATCATCATCATCATCATCATCATCATCATCATCATCATCATCATCATCATCATCCAGTGACTTGCCGGCTGACGTGGGCGATCATGCCTCTCCTCAAACTGCGATCTCTGGCGGCATGGATCAATTCGTGTGTTGGATCAGTTCGTGTGTTGACTACTTTCCGTCCCATGACACAAGATGTCAAACATATTCTCTCTTCCTCTATTTCTCTGTCCGCAAATCTTTCTGGATGTCACGACATGTTCCAGTTTTTGTCATTTCATAACGTCGCCTAAATAATATCATATGAAGTGAATAAATGAATAATATTATTTTAATAACGAAGACACAAACAATAGATTGCACGATTTATTGCCTGGCATATTTCGCTGCATCTCGTCAGGTACATACTGCAGAAATCACACAACTTACGTGAATTAATTAGATAAATCCTTCAAACTGAAATATACACATGTTCGCACAGTAATGTCGATTGTCTACCACGGTAATTTTAAACTGACTAACATGTCGCTCAGTTCTGCCTATGTAGATGGCCTCGCATCTGCATGTAAATTGGTAAATACAATTTGATTTGGCGTACAAAGCTACAGGTTCTTTTACTGCTGGGACTGGGATCGGTGTGTTTCTGTACCTGATGACTAGAGCTGCAGCACAGAATGTTCGCTCGACTGCTGTGGTGAGCCGGTCCCGCAGACGTTGCATTACGTCATCTCCTCGGAAGGTTAGCTGGATGAATACTTTGAGTTTAGGGACTGTAGTTACTTCTGATTTCGGTTTGGGCTGTTGGCAGTGGCGCTTTATAAATCCTGTGGAGTACCCATTCAGGTTTAAGGCATTCTTCAGAGTTTTAAATTCCTCTGTCAGTGTGTCCTGGGTGCATATCTTCCTAGCACGGTCAAACAGGGTCCGTACTAAGCCCCGTTTGTACTGCACAGGTGCGAAGCTCTGAAAATTTAAGTATTGGCCAGTCCATGTTTCTTTGCGGTACACCGATCTTTGAATTGTGCCATCTGCTCTACGTCTCATTAGGATATCTAGAACCGGCAACGCTTCGTTGTGTTCGTGTTCCATAGATACAGAGATGTTTATATGTGTCTCGTTCATTGTGGCCTGGAACGACGTTGCTTGTAGCTCGTCTGTGGTGATAATTAGTATATCGTCCACGTAACGACGGTAAAAGGCCAAGTTATTGATTTCTGAGGATCTCTTTTCTTCTAAGTGTGCCATGAAGATGTCCGCTAGAATAGGTCCAAGTGACCTATGCAGCGAAATATGCCAGGCAATAAATCGTGCAATCTATTGTTTGTGGCTTCGTTATTCAAATTCATCACGGGAAAACATTGTTTTGAATAATATTATAGCTGAAATAACTAAAACACTTAGTCACAGATATTGTTTCGAATGTGGAGCTATCTATTATCTCCATAGTGTTTGGGGGGTTATATGTTTACATTCACAAAAGGATTACATTATAGACAACATATCCTGCCCAGAACACCACCGCCTGTCACCCCCAAAGGCGTCCCAGACTGCCTATAAATAACCATTGTTAGCTCATTATCATCCATGTGGCAGTAAGACGGAAATTTGCCGGTACTACGCCGATCACCACGCCTTCAAGGAGTGTCCGCTAGCCAAGCTGGACACGGACTTCCGAGCGCTCAACAACAAAAGAAAGTACGCCAACTGCCTGGCCAAGCATGGAGCAAGACACTTGGGCTGTCCGTACCTTCAAAGACACAGAGACGTCTTAAAATTCACCATCACCACAGAGACTCCATATAAGGACGCAATGCGGAGGTGCGAGACAGCCACTGGCATCTCACAAGCGGAAAAAGCTCAACTGCAAGACCAGATAGATGAGCTAAAGAAGCAAATCAAGCTGCTTCAGACGCCGGCGCCGACCAGCGACAATGAAAAACTGCTTGCTGAGATAAAGAAGATCCAGCAAAACATCAAGCAAGAAGTGGAACATACGGCACGGATAAAGAAGGAAAACGAAAAAAATCCTGCAAATTATTAAATCAGATCCATCCATCCATCATGTGCCATGCCGGTAAGCGTGGGCGGTCATGTTCTGCCATCTCACTCGATCACCAGAGTCGTGGATCAGCTCCGTGTTTCTGTCTCGACCATGCCACAAGGCCAAGCCATCCAGGTACTTGCTTCTAGGTCTTCCCCTTGGTCTGTTCCCCTCGATCTTACCAGTTGTCACCAAATTCTCCAATCCATTTCTTCTCATAACATGCCCAAAAAATTTTGACTGTCTACGTCTAATTTCTCTAATCAATTTACGATCTTCATTTGTTTCTTGAAGGACTTGTTCATTGGTCTTTCTGGCTGTCCATGGTATTCTTTGCATTTTCCTCAGAAACCACATCTCTACAGCCATCAGATGTTTTTCAGCCTGACTGCTCATTGTCCACGCTTCACATCCATACAAAAGTACAGGTTCAATGTAGCATCTCAACACTCTTTTTCTCGTTTCAATTGACATCTTTTTATTGGTCAATATGTTTTTCATCTTGCTAAAGGCTACTTTTGCCATGGCGATTCTTGTTCTAATCTCTTCAAGGCATCTCCATCAGATGTTATTACTGTTCCGAGATAATTGTACCTGCTCACTTGTTGAAGAATATTCCCATTTACTTGTATATTACATTGTGGTATTTCGTCCTTCCTAGTGACGACCATAATCTGTGTCTTTTTACAATTTAATTCTAACCCTAGTTGTTCACTGTGTGTAACAATCGCATCTACTAAATTTTGCAGGTCCTGTTCATTGTCTGCAATCAAGACTGTATCATCTGCATATCTAATGTTATTGATGCATCGTCCCCCAATGTTGATTCCTTCCATATCTTCAATATTTCTGAAAATACTTTCACTGTACAGGGAAAACAGATCTGGAGACATTACACATCCCTGTTTCACACCCCTTTTAATAGGCTGATAATGGCTTACTTCATTATCAACTCTTATGGCAGCTTGTTGTTTCCAATATATGTTTTTCACAAGTCTAAGATCTTTTCCATCAATTTGTAGATCTTCAAGCATCCTTATCATGTTGACATGTTTCACTTTATCAAAAGCCTTTGTGTAGTCAATAAAGCAAAGGTGTAGATCTTTGTTTACTTCTATAGAACGTTCGATTATGTTTCTCAGTATATACACAGCATTTACTGTACCCTTGCCTTATACAAACCCACATTGTTCCTGTCCTATTTCAGGTTGTATTTTCCTCCTAACTCTTTGCATGATAATTCTTAGCAAAGTCTTCGTGATGTGACTCATTATACTAATTGTTCGATGTTGATCACATTCCAAGGCTCCTGATTTCTTTGGGATTGCAATAAATACAGAATTACATAACTCCTGAGGTATTTCACACAACATGATTTTCTTGGCATCTGTAAATCAGATCGAGAACTGCAAAAAGCTGAAATGGAACTGTTTCAAAACAAATCAACAGAAGCCATACAAGAAATCACAGAGAAACCGCAAGATGAAAACCAAGAGATCAAGCCTGAATCGCAAGCGAAAGCCAGCAGCTCAGCCACGACGCCCTAGACATTCAAGGGGAAGCCAATATCCCGCCAGATATCCGAAGAAAACCGAGATGAGTCCGCTAACGACGGCATAGAGGACGCCCCATTGCCGCCAGTATTTACCGATGAAGAAATCGCAAAGATAAAAAAAGGATACACGAACTCAAGTGCAAGGAATACAGAAGACACATTGAAGAAAAAGCAAAGAAGCACAAGAAAATCAAGGAGAAACCAATGCCCTGCCGTACCGCTGAAGAACCAGATTTATACGAGGATGACGAACACCCATGACAATACTATATAGATGACGGAGAGATCGTCCCATGGCAGACTACAGAGGAACGAACGAACGAACGAACTTTATTTTAAAAGGGTAACAAATTGGGCACGCAGGCCCGTCTTACATTCGGCCCTTTCGATCACTCATCATTCATTCATCAAATGTGCATGTTACATTTACATAGGGAAAAAAACATTGTCAAATTGATTTTGTAAGCATAAACAATGCATATTCCGCATGGTACATTCACATGGGAAATTATTGCTCACTGGATATTAGGAGGCGTGGTGTTCCCTGCCAGTGAGAAGTCCTGATCGTTCGGGTTCACATCGATTGACGGACGTCAGTCGCGGCGATTGGGCAATCTTGAGCATAGCCTACGATGGGTGACGTTGTAATATTCTGTTATGATAATTTGGCGTGTCCAGCGTGTGCCGCGTGGTTACACACCCGCTTCACACGCCAGTGATCCGGTGCTTGTTTCCGGATCCAGTCAGGGATATGCACTACTGACGAGCTCAAATGTAGGATAGTCTAGTGATTGATAGAGCTAGAACTTGAACATAGTGTTGTTGCTTTGTGGTTAGGTATTCAAGGAGTGTCGGCGACGGTAGGCAATCGCATTGTTAAAACTAGTTAGTGTGAGAGGTCAATTAGCTCAGCTGGTTGGAAATAGTGAAGTGGGATGATATTTAGAAGGATTGAGGATGGTTGGGGGATAGGGGAAATGTCCAATGGTGAGATTATCCAGTGGGGGTCTACTGGGGTTCTGCACTTTACACTTGGTCTTTCCTTGTCTTACCCTAATTCAGACGGATGTGATGAGCTCCTCTGCCCCATGACAGAGTTTGATTCACTGTCATACATCTGAGTGAGGCCGTCGGCCTACACTCATCTAATAGGGGTAAGTGTCCGGTTGCTCTCACCCGGTGTGTTCTCTCTCTTTCACAGATCCCCTCAGGTAATGAAGAAAAGAAGCTGAAACATCACTGTTTACCTATCAGGGATAAATTAGTGCAGGAAGAGTTATTCAACAGCTTTTGCACTGGGCCCATGATAAAAAGGTCTGAAGGAACATGGCTCGGTTGAGCGGAAACATATAAGTGTCCAGCAGATGACTTCTTAGTAATATGGATCATGGAAGTCAGTAGTGAGATTATTTTTCCAAACCACATGTGAACAGAACACTAGTGACTGTTTTCCACATCACATGTAGAAAGAGTCATAGTGAGTTTCTAAGGAACAGGAACAATGAACCTGGTGCGTTTACTAAATTACTAGATTCCTGTGGGACTGTAAACAATAACAGTGTAATTGTGAAACGGTAGGACCTTTAGGAAATGAAATCACGTTATTTCAAGGGACAGTGTTCAGTGTTTTCACAAGGCAAGGATTTTTTAAGTCCCAGAACAGTAGGGACATTTTAATAACATGGGGTGTGATCGATTCAGGATCAGTATCGGACTATATCCGTGATTGGTGACCACGTATCTGGGTTATTAAAAGCTACTGGAGGAAGTCAACATTTAGCAGGAGGGACACATCGTTTGGTGAGGTTATCGTGTACTGAACTATGATGATGTTGTGTGATCCTTACAGGGATGATCAGACTTTGCTCCTGAGCTGTTCGGTCTGATTCTGCAGATATACTAGAGTACACGACATACATTCTACACATACACTTCTCACATACATACACTTTTCTTCATTAAATTAATGTGTACTAATTTTTGGAAGCTAGAGTTGTTTAGTATGTTTATTTGGGGAAGTGTGAGAGAGGGGGCATGAGCCAGTGGTGTGTGTGTGTGTGGTGTGTGTGTGTGTGTGTGTGTGTGTGTGTGTGTGTGTGAGAGAGAGAGAGAGAGAGAGAGAGAGAGAGGTATCCATTGACTGAAGGAGTGTGGTGGACGGAATCTGGTGGATTCTCCAGAATAATGATATGGGGTCAAAAATAATGTGGGTGTTGATTCCCCTCACTCCAGGGAAGACACTATAAAGGAAATCCACGACATATAGTGCTTCCATATTGACGTGGATAGGCCTTATGTTCATACCAGAATACGATCAGCGTTGCCAGTAGTAGGTTGTGCTCAATATTTAAAATTCAAATCCCGAAACAACCAAATAATTAAAAAACAAACATTGTCAAATGAAAGTTGTAAACATAAACAGTGCATAGTTGCAATGAGACATATCCCCCATCCACACTCACACCCCGCAGCCACCCACACATCCCCCACCCACAACACCCCCACCCACCCACACATACCTCCACGCACTCACATAGACTCAGGTAAACATACATGCCGCCACCCACCCACCGATCCCCCACCCACACACATTTCCCCACACACACATACATCCCCCACCCATCTCATAACCGACACGCACACACCCACCCACATATTCTCCACCACCCACCCACAAACCCGCAACCACCCAGCAAATCATACATCACAAAACCACACACACATACCCCCGTCAACCCACACATCCCGCACCTATCCATACATACATCTTGCACCCTCACAATTTTCCTCACCCACCCACACACACATCAGCCAACCTACACCCACTTACCCATCCAATATTCGCCACCTCTCAACTACACATCCCCCACCTATACACACATCCCCACCCACAAACAGATCTCCCCACCTGCCCACACATATCCCCCACCCATCCGCCGCTCACACACATCTTTCCACAAACACACACATCCCCCAACCATACACTCATCTCTCACACACATCCACCCACTCACGTACTCATCCATCAACCTCTCACACCCACACATCACCCACCCGCCCATCAACACATCCATCTCTCATATACCCTCCCACCCACACACCCCAACCACCCAGCCAAACACACATCCCCCATCCTCACATACATCCGCCATCCACCTGCACATCCCACACCTCCCCCACCTCTTACACATCTCCCCTCCCACACAAAACTCCACCCATAAACACATTCCCTCAACTACACACAAATCCCCCACATGCATTCCTCATACACATCCCCGCCCACACATCTCTCACCCACACACACATCTCCCCACCCACACATACACATCCTCCATCCACTCACATTTACCCCATCCACACTCACACACTCCCACCCACACAGACATATCCCATTCACAGACACCCCCTCCCCCCACACACTCATTACACACCCATTCACCCACCCAAATACACATTCTCTACCCACACCCCCAACCCACCAACACGCACATACTTCCAATAATCCTCCCAAATATCCCCCCCCCCCCATACACACACATCCCTTACACACACTTACATCCCCCACCGACTACACATCCCTTCACCCATCCACACATCACCCATCAACCCATACACATCCTCCCACACACAACCCCTCCACACATACATTCCCCACACCCCCACACACATCCCTCACATACACACCCACACAAACATCCTCACATCTACACACATACATAATCACTGAAACTAATAAGAACAAACTCCCACACTTTACACACAGTTGAGACACTGATGATTGTCGTGAGCATTCTCGCAAAAATTGTAAGAAGTAGAGAAAAATTGTAGATATACATTGTGTAGCGTAAAAATTAGTGATGCAATTCAACTCTCTCTCTTTCTCTCTCACTCTCTCTCTCTCTCGCTCTCCCCCTCTCTCTCCCACTCACCAACTCTCTCACTCACATCACAGTAATGTTATATTATACATGATAAAATCAAGTGGCATACAAAATGATAATATGAAAGATGAGAATACCAAAAAAAAATTATAGTGGACAATTAAGGGACAATCAAGTGGCATACAAAATGATACCTCGTAATATGAAAGATGAGAATGCATAAAAATATGGAATATCATGTTACATGACATGCGTGCGCTCAACTCTCTCCTCTCTCTCTCTCTCTCTCTCTCTCTCTCTCTCTCTCCTCTCTCTCTCTTACATACACACACTCTCACATTCATTCACTCTCTCTCTCACTCGCACTCACTAACTCTCTCCCACTCATTCTACATTAATTTACATGTGTTAATTTTATGCATGTTAAAATCAAGTGGCATTCAAAGTGATAATATGAAAATGAGAATACACAAAAAATATGGAACAGTATGTTAGATGACATGCGTGCGCTCAACTCTCTCTCTCTCTCTCTCTCTCTCTCTCTCTCTCTCTCTCTCTCTTCTCTCTTCTCTCTCTCACACACACGTACATACACACACATGCCCACACACAACATACACACGCAAATACACACATATACCCACGCACATAAACACACCTACACACATCCACATACTTACGCACACGTACTCACATAAAACACAAATACACAGGGAAGCAATCGAAAGACAGCAAGAACTCAAACGCGAAAGGGAAAAAAGGCGAAGGAGGAAAATCACATCGAAAAGCGTCTACAGGCAATACACAGAAAAGGAGACAAAACTACCAAATAAAAAGTCCTTATAAGGACGGAAACCAGTCAAGCCAGACGAGCCAGGAGCCTCCACTAACAAAAGAAACCACCAGAAGAGACGGGAACAAAGGACAGCCGCCGACCAATCCCCCAGCTGACGTCACAGACACAAACGCTTACATAACCAGTCCGAGATAAGACCTACTCGTAAGAGAGCACAAGACAAGAAACAGGGTAAAAATATCCACAAAAACCACGGATCTCAACAATAACCAAAGCTGTGGAGACCGAATATGGAATTTTTTCCCCTCGAAAATTGGAATTGAAATGGTATCATCATCATCATCATCCTATCTTGTTCCCCTTGTACCTTGCAATATCGAGGAGAAACATAAACAGCGGGAGAGTGCCCGTTTATGGGCTTCATATATCGAGATTCCCATGGACTCTGTTATTCCTTCTGTCCATCAGTTACATGGTCGGCCAGTTCTTCTGGTTTTATTTGGTCTGTACATCATTGCATTGTTAGCTACTCCGAGGATATCCATAACGACCCTCCGTGAAGTGCCCCAAAGTCGCCATTATCTCGTCTCAGTGGCCGCCATTCTTTGTGTGGTATTTCGCCTTCAGGAAGTGGAGGGAGAATGGAGAAAATGGCTGACATATTGAATCGATGTGGCTCGGAGATTGCCAGTCGCTTCCACGTCGATTGGTTGGACGGAGGTGTCTGCGGAATGGATAGACTCATGTCTTGTGCCTAGAGATGATCATTATAGGGACGGTTTTCCTTCCTTCCTTCCTTCCTTCCTTCCTTCCTTCCTTCCTTCCTTCCTTCCTTCCTTCCTTCTGCCTTCCTTCCTTCCCTCAGGTCTGTCTGTTCGTTCTTCCTTCTGTGGAGATGAACATGGAAAGAACGTATAGCTGTCATCATCATCATCATCATTCATCATCATCATCATCATCATCATCATCATCATCATCGTCGTCACACGTGTCCTGCCAAATAGCTTAGTATTTCGCATAAATCTAGTGTTCTGGATCAGTTTTCTTAATGCTATCCATGCCAACGCACCATGCGTCTTGCACGTACATTTTAATCTACTGCTGACACCTGGCTGTTTTGAAAGACGATAGTTTGTTACATTGTGCTTCAAAAAATGTCATAATAACTACAGCCCATGGTGGTAAGACATTTCCATAGCACAACACATGGGATGAATTGCAGAGACCATGTGTTGCCCATGCAGCATGACCCCTCTATCGACCTGTCTAGTTTACTCCAGAGGGAAGGTAACACTAATGCATCTGGAACAAGACAAGCTGCAGAAGCTGCTGGATCAGCAAAGCAGTGCTCTAACTGTCCGCCTGTCGGAGCTTCGATCCTAGACCAGTAGCCGACCAATGCTTAGGGCCTCGTCTGCCCTGCTATAACATTGTCTTTTCCTTACATAGTGTGTTTTTAAAAAAAAATGTCAGATCTTCGTCAGATATGACTGCGCTACCGTATGACAGTTAGTGAGGTCTTAGTCAGATATGACTGAGCTACCGTATGACAGTTAGTCAGGTCTTAGTCAGATATGACTGAGCTACCGTATGACAGTTAGTCAGGTCTTAGTCAGATATGACTGAGCTACCGTATGACAGTTAATCAGGTCTTAGTCAGATATGACTGCGCTACCGTGTGACAGTTAGTCAGGTCTTAGTGAGATATGACTGAGCTACCGTATGACAGTTAGTCAGGTCTTAGTCAGATATGACCGAGCTATTGTATGACAGTTAGTCAGGTCTTAGTCAGATATGACCGAGCTATTGTATGACAGCAGACGGTACTACCTGCTTTTGGTTAGCTCTGACTGTTGGGCGGCTCTCACCAAACCCAAAACATCACATCGTGCCAACGGCTTCGGGCAGAGAAGCGCAATTGGGTGGGTACAAGCCTTACCCTGGTGCAAGGAAATACAACCTGAGACAAATTTAAATACCCTCCAACATAAACTATGTTGGTTTTAAACATGAGACAAGGACGTGTGGACTAGTAAGTTAAGTACCGTCCTATAGCATGCATTGCTTCATACAGCACGGATTACTTCTCCATGGCATGTATTACGTCATATGGGCATGGATTATGAGAAGAAGGGGCGATTGTTTAGATTGGAAACTTTGAAAGAACGCACACAACTGCACTTTAGAAGTAATTCCAGTGACATGTGATTGCGGGTCACAAATAAGATCGCCTCGGGCCATACGTTTCCAGCGGGCCCTGGTTTTAGCACCCCTGGTTTATCGTTTGAACTTATAGTCCTGTAGTCCTGTATATTCGCTACCACGCCACCACGCGCGCATTAAAAAAAAAAAAAAATACCGGAAGGTGAGTGAGGAACAGATAAAAGAAAGATAACCCACGTGTAAAGAATGTGTAACAGATTTCACCCCTCCTCCCCTCTCCCGCCCTACCTGGCGTGATTTTTAAGTCAGACCGCCGTTACCGTCAGATCTCGCAGACTTGTCGCAGATTCGGTTTATGTGAAGTTCGAGGAGGAAGAAAATACATTCTTGAGAGTCTGGCAGTCTTAACTTGCTCACGAGGGACGGCGAGGTCAGCCAGGCAAACGTGTGTTGGGCGGTGATTTGGAGTTGGTATCTTAAAGGAGCTTTCTCACGCTGCCCTGGTGGTCAGGTTGCTTGAAATACGCACTCTCGGAGTTGTAAACACGGTAAGGTCTGATTTAGAGTTATGTGTTTTGCGTGAGTGTTTTTATTTCTTTGATCTTATTGTACACGCACACATAGCGCCGTATTACAACCATATACAAAGTCGCAAGTATAGTTTAGTTTAGTCGATGGATCAACATCACGGCACACGGGTGTAACCCATAAGTGCTCCGTTCTACTTCTAACTCAAGCCAGAGTCCGGAGAATCTAAGCTTAGTGCGCAAACTCCGTAGCACTGGCGAGGATCCTGAAAATGCTTTGGGTAGATTTTTAACTCGAAAATTTGCCCGGGCAGCGCCGTTAAGCTACTCTTTTTCGATTTCCAACTGCCAAGGGATTTTTTACGTGCGCAACAATACACACGGGCGTCCGATCTCACTACCCAGAGACCAGGGGAAATTTTTTACTATAAGTCCACGTGAAAAAATCCCGGCCCTCATCGGGGGGAGGGGGGGGGGGGGGGGGGTTTGAACCCGGGAGCCTCCAGCACTCGAGACGGACACCATACTTCGAGACCACTCAGGCCCCCCCCCCCCAGTCGCAAGTATAGATTGACGCTTATATTAAGAGAAGAGAGAAGTAGAGATAAGAGGACACACGACAGTTAGTTGCGTGTTCTTTGCAGGACATTGTAGCCAACCACAGCATTTATTGGCGCTTTATATTAGAAGAAGAGAGATGTAGAGATTAGAGGACACACCACAGTTAGTTGCGTGGTTTTTACAGGACGTTGCAGGCTATCACATAATTTATTGGCTGTTTGAGATTTATTAGGCAGTGTTAGTTCAGTTGTTAACGTTTGCCTTCTAAAAGAACGGCTCCTCATACCTTTAAAATCAACGCAAAGCGGCCAGACGACACACAAGACAACATAAAAATTGAAAATTCTAGTTACCATACAGGGATTCTAACCACATAGCAACCGACCAGTAAGGTGTCTTCTTGAAATGTTCGTTAATATAATGGACATAGCATTACTGTCGGATATGTTTGTGTTTGTTATTTGTTAATATAAAATTCTGAGACCTTTAGTGCTATTTCAATGGTTAGATGGGAATTCTGTCCGTATCCGTTAGTTGTGGGTTCTTGTGGATAATAAACCTGGCTGTACAACATTCTCAGAAACCACATCTCATACATCCCACGAATCACATCTCATACATCCCAGGAACCACATCTCATACATCCCAGAAACCACATCTCATACATCACAGGAACCACATCTCATACATCCCAGAAACCACATCTCATACATCCCAGGAACCACATCTCATACATCCCAGAAACCACATCTCATACATCCCAGGAACCACATCTCATACATCCCAGGAACCACATCTCATACATCCCAGGAACCACATCTCATACATCCCAGGAACCACATCTCATACATCCCAGGAACCACATCTCATACATCCCAGGAACCACATCTCATACATCCCAGGAACCACATCTCATACATCCCAGGAACCACATCTCATACATCACAGGAACCACATCTCATACATCCCAGGAACCACATCTCATACATCCCAGGAACCACATCTCTTACATCCCAGGAACCACATCTCATACATCCCAGGAACCACATCTCATACATCACAGGAACCACATCTCATACATCACAGGAACCACATCTCATACATCACAGGAACCACATCTCATACATCCCAGGAACCACATCTCATACATCCCAGGAACCACATCTCATACATCCCACGAATCACATCTCATACATCCCAGGAACCACATCTCATACATCCCACGAATCACATCTCATACATCCCAGGAACCACATCTCATACATCCCAGGAACCACATCTCATACATACCAGGAACCACATCTCATACATCCCAGAAACCACATCTCATACATCACAGGAACCACATCTCATACATCCCAGGAACCACATCTCATACATCACAGGAACCACATCTCATACATCCCACGAATCACATCTCATACATCACAGGAACCACATCTCATACATCCCAGGAACCACATCTCATACATCCCAGGAACCACATCTCATACATCCCACGAATCACATCTGATACATCCCAGGAACCACATCTCATACATCCCAGGAACCACATCTCATACATCCCAGGAACCACATCTCATACATCCCAGGAACCACATCTCATACATCCCAGGAACCACATCTCATACATCCCAGGAACCACATCTCATACATCACAGGAACCACATCTCATACATCCCACGAATCACATCTCATACATCCCACGAATAACATCTCATACATCCCAGGAACCACATCTCATACATCCCAGGAACCACATCTCATACATCACAGGAACCACATCTCATACATCCCACGAATCACATCTCATACATCCCACGAATCACATCTCATACATCCCAGGAACCACATCTCATACATCCCAGGAACCACATCTCATACATCACAGGAACCACATCTCATACATCCCACGAATCACATCTCATACATCCCACGAATCACATCTCATACATCCCAGGAACCACATCTCATACATCACAGGAACCACATCTCATACATCCCAGAAACCACATCTCATACATCCCAGGAACCACATCTCATACATCCCAGGAACCACATCTCATACATCCCAGGAACCACATCTCATACATCCCAGGAACCACATCTCATACATCCCAGGAACCACATCTCATACATCCCAGGAACCACATCTCATACATCCCACGAATCACATCTCATACATCCCAGGAACCACATCTCATACATCCCAGGAACCACATCTCATACATCACAGGAACCACATCTCATACATCCCAGAAACCACATCTCATACATCCCAGGAACCACATCTCATACATCACAGGAACCACATCTCATACATCCCAGGAACCACATCTCATACATCACAGGAACCACATCTCATACATCCCAGGAACCACATCTCATACATCCCAGGAACCACATCTCATACATCCCAGGAACCACATCTCATACATCCCAGGAACCACATCTCATACATCCCAGGAACCACATCTCATACATCACAGGAACCACATCTCATACATCCCAGGAACCACATCTCATACATCACAGGAACCACATCTCATACATCACAGGAACCACATCTCATACATCACAGGGAACACCACATCTCATACATCCGAGGAACCACATCTCATACATCACAGGAACCACATCTCATACATCACAGGAACCACATCTCATACATCACAGGAACCACATCTCATACATCCGAGGAACCACATCTCATACATCACAGGAACCACATCTCATACATCACAGGAACCACATCTCATACATCCCAGGAATCACATCTCATACATCCGAGGAACCACATCTCATACATCCAAGACACCATATCTCATTCGTCCAAGAAACATTATCTCATACATTCAAGAAACCATATCTCATAAGTCTTAGAAACCACATCTCATACACATCAGAAACCCCATCTCATACGTCCCAAAAATCACATATCCGTTACTCTGCAGAATAAAAGAATAGTTACATATTCTTTACAGGACACAGCAGTCATCCCCAGCAATTTATGACTGTTTGCGATTTCATGACAAGTTTACGTTCAGTAGTTTGCCATTGCTTTATGAACGACCGACACTCATACCATTGTATAAAAACTAACACAAGGCGGTCTGCTGCCAAATCTCCCGTAGCTATGTTTAGAACGCAGTATACGGGATTGCGATCTGCGTCCACGTAACCCATTCACCACAGAGCCGGTTATTCGCCTCTGAGCCGGCCCTTCGCCACAGAGCCGGCTATTCGCCCGTCGCCACAGAGCAGGACAAAACGGGGTATATGAAATAACCTTCAGTATGAGAATAGAGTTAGTTAGTAGTTAGTCGCAGTTCCAACTTCACAGCAACGGGTCGTCCCCATTATGCTCCGTTCCTGTGCCAGTGAATATCACACAAAATGCTCCCCACTGCTCAATGTGAAAAGTGGAAAAGACAGGAGTCTCGACAAACAACAGCCCGCACAGATCTCTGTGCATAATGCCGCCGCCAGAATGTCAACACAATAGTCCCCCCCACAAAACATCCAGTTCATTTCTGATGGAATCAGCAGTCATTTTCCCATCTGGATGTTTCCTAGATGTTCACCCACAGTCCACGAAATACAGTTCATCGTCGACGGTAGTGGCAGTCAACCAGAAGCCCAGCAGCCACGCATTTCTGCATAAGGCAAAAACCGGTCAACTCTGGGACATAGCTTTCCGCCATCGCTCCGAACATGCAGTCACGTTCCAAAAAACCATGGGCAGATTAAAAAGCATTTCACACGAAACTCACAGCTCACAGTGTCGCGCCACGCACTCACTCAGTAGCAGGGCGACGGAACCATCAATCCTCCTTAGTCGCCTCTTACGACATGCGTGGTAGGCTGCAGTGTTGCTATTCTTTGCTTCCCTTATGGGCCCCGGCAACACACGGGAAATGAGAATAGAGCTGAAGGCTGCCACTGTGGCATTAAGATGACTCATCAATTTGCAGTGCAGACGATACTTGTCTTTGACTATTAGCACACGCTTCAGTAAGTTCACAGCCGATAGCTATGAGAGGAGTGCCGCCACTTGTGTGGGGGGGGGGGGGGGGGGTGGGCCTCAACCCTTCGGGGAATTTGTGTGGATCTGTTGTCCCGGCCACGCGGGGATCTGTCGCCACAGCCATGCGCGGATCTGTCTTAACGGTCATGCGTGGATCTGTCGTTCTGGTCATGCGGGGATACGTCGTTCCGGCCATTCGTGGATATGTCGCCCAAGCCACGCGTGGATCTGTCGTTCCAGTCATGCGTGGGTCTGTCTTCCTGGTAATCGTGGATCTATCGTCCCAGACATGCGTGGATCTGTCGTTCCAGTCATGCGTGGGTCTGTCTTAGTGGTAATCGTGGATCTATCGTCCCAGACATGCGTGGATCTGTCGTTCCGGTCATGCGTGGTTGCGCGGAAACGACAGAGCTGATGTGTTTGATGGAAAAGCATCCATCATAGGTACATTGAAGATGGACAGAAGAGATATACGGCAAGCAATGCATGCCCGTGTGGTGCCTGGCAACACATCTTCCAAGGCAGTGGTTCTCAACCTTTTTTGGTCCGTGCCCCCCTTCAACATATTTTCAGAACGTCATTCCCCCTCCCCCTTTCGTATTTCCTACCTAAAAATTTGGCCCGCGCCCCCCTTCAGCATATTTTCAGAACGTCATCCCCCCTTCGTATTTCCTACCTAAAAATCCCTCCACTCCTACACAGTATACGTAATAATGGAAGCTAAATTTAATAGCACATACTAAAACAAGTCTAAACGTCCACATAAAACGTGATTTGTGGGTCTACTTACTTTATAAAATGAATTTTAGAAGGGTGAGACGTACAGAACCGTACAGTATAAAGAGAAAAACAATATCAAGTAATCGGTTCTTGTATTAACGCGATCTTGAAATAATCTTCATTCCTCCCCTGGAAACCCCCCCCCCCCCCCCCCCCCCCCCCCCGGGGGGGGGGATTCCCCACCGGTTGATAACCACTGTTCTAAGGGATCTGATAAGTTATTGCTGATGGAGTGAGGAATCCATTGTGGAACTGGTGGCAATGATAGTTCCGACACTTAGGCAACAAACTCTCAAGAGCGTCCCCATCCTTGGATTATTACTCCCAGAGACTGAGTACTTACGGGCTTCCTGCAAGTATAATAAAGGTAGTCTTATAGTAGGAGGAGCGGCTGGTCGAGCGGACTCTCATTCGGGAGACCCGGGTTCGACACCCTCGGTAAGGTGTGGGATTTTTTTCTGTCGGGGGCAAAAAGAAAATCCTAACCTGCACAGTTTGCGGCGACTGCACTAGCCAGGCGGCCTTAATTCCTCAGGCTGAAAGACCCGTCTGCCATACACCGCAAGGTACTATATTGGCAGTAAATGACAGTTTTTTTGACACTCTTATAGTAGAGTACTCCGTAGGCTTACTATATAATTTATTATAATAATATAATTATAATATTTTATAATTAATAATACAATAATTAATCATGACTGCCCGGCACCTTGCCGTCTTGACAGACGATAGTTTGTAAAATGGAGTTATACCGCTCCATAACACAAAGCCAGGGCTGAATTTAGAGACCACGTGTTGCCCATGCGGCATGATCCCTCTCTATGCGTGTTTACTCCAGAGGAAAGGTAACACCAATACAACTGGAACAAGGCAAGCTGTAGAAACTGCCGGATCAGCAAAACAGTGCTCTAACAATGCCTGTCGGACCTTCCATCTTACACCAGTTGCCGATCAAGACTTGGGGCCTGGTCTGCCCTGCCATGACATTTAGTCTTTAGGCTGCCTTTCCTCGCACTAGGGCAAGGCTTGTACCCTCCCAGTTGCACTTCTCCGCCCGAAGCCGTTAGCACAATGTGAGGTGTCGGGTTTGGTAAGCGCCGCCCAATATCGGCGCAATAATTAATAATGACATTTAAAATAATAATAATTCTGTAGTAAATTCTAAGCCACGCCATAAGATGTGTGGCTATCATTTCATTTCCTTGTCTCTGTTCCTTCCCAGATAATTCCAGGACACGTTAAAATTGCCTGGTACCCACGTACATGACCCTTGGTCCATCCCTAAAGCGTAATGGTTGGAAACAAAAACCCCTGCCTCTGCCTGGGTCCATCCCAGGAGCGTAATGAGTGGAAACAAAAACTCCTGCCTCTGCCTGGGTCCATCCCTGAAGCGTAATGAGTGGAAACAAAAACCCCTGCCTCTGCCTGGGTCCATCCCAGGAGCGTAATGAGTGGAAACAAAAACTCCTGCCTCTGCCTGGGTCCATCCCTGAAGCGTAATGAGTGGAAACAAAAACTCCTGCCTCTGCCTGGGTCCATCCCTGAAGCGTAATGAGTGGAAACAAAAACTCCTGCCTCTGCCTGGGTCCATCCCTGAAGCGTAATGAGTGGAAACAAAAACTCCTGCCTCTGCCTGTTTCCATCCCTGAAGCGTAATGAGTGGAAACAAAAACTCCTGCCTCTGCCTGGGGATTGAACCTGGACCCCTGGGAAGGTAAACCCGGCCAATAAATGTCTAAAGAAGTCAGATGTGTCGGCCGACAGGTGCACATATTGCAGCTCTGCTGTAAACAGGCACAACCGCAATTACGTTCAAAACAACATTCCGGACGAAGGCAGAAGAAGAGGAAGAAGCAGAACCCGGACCACAATTTCAGCAGCCCAGCGGATCGCAGTCAAGCTGAATGCACAGTAATTTCACCAGCCTTGAAGACAAACAAACTCCAATTTTTGAGAAAATCGGGAGAGAAAAATAAGAAAGCTGTTCTCCCCCCGACCACGCAAGACGTGCAGAGACCAACGCCAATCAAGAAACAAACATCAGCAGGCAGAGACAATGCCAGGATTAACCTAACGCGACACGGCCAACGTCATCAGAGTGGAAACTTCTGCAGCCCACCGGGCCGCAGTGGTTATCGATTAGGGGCTTTTTATGGTGGGTAAATATGTGCATATGCCAGGCTGGGGTAAAAACGTCATCTCTTAATTACCGACTTTCTCGTCAAACATTGGCTTAATGTTCTGGAAGACATGCGTCTGTTTTCAGAAAGGAGATTGCTTTTATTTTGCCGTTGGCGACGTATTATATATATTTAGTGGATCTATCATCCCGGCTATATATATATATATATATATATATATATATATATATATATATATATATATATATATATATATATATATATATATATATTAGTTGCATATACAATAGAGGACGTGGCGATCAATCCGATAATGTTTTGGTTGTTTGCGATGTCTTGGTGTCTTGGCAAGTTTACCTACAGTAGTTTGCTATTGCTTTCTGCATGACCAGCACTCATACCTTACCTTTAAATGAAAACCAACACACGGCAATCTGTTTCCAAATCGCCTTCAGCTGTGTTTCTAACTCGGTAGTTCGAATTGCGTTCTTGCCCTGTTTCGTGACGTTGAGTCGTTAACCCTCCCCCCTCCCCACATGCACACACACTTGTCCCACGAATGCGCGTTGTGACTGTTCCCAGGCTCCCCTACCCCCTGGAAGGAGAACATGGTGCACCCGGTGCTTCGTGCTCTCACGCATATCCATGCATCTTCGGCCGTGAGAAGCCAGCTTCTTCTACCGCCGTTCGCCGCTGTCGTCACCTCCATTCGCCCATGTCGTCACCTCCATGCGCCGCTGTCGTCACCTCCATGCGCCGCTGTCGCCACCTGCATGTCGACAGTTCGCTATTCACCGGTGCACATCGATGCCGCCATGTTGCATTCTTCGTACCCTGTTCATGACTGTCATAGCCACACTCCTGCTCGCGCCTAGGGAACCAGCTCTTCCTCAAGAGTTATTTGACTGTGAGGTTGGGCTCCTCAACCCTCACCTCGTCTCTGCCGCGGAGATTGGTCCTCGCACGACATTTTACACCACCATTAGCCTGAGGTTTGACTGCCGCCGACATGTCCTTGATTTCGGTGACTGCTACAACTTAGTGCTTCGACTACATCGCAGATGCCCAGTCTCAAATTTGACCTCGCCCGTTGGAGGGATGGCTACAGAGGCGACACGGGACAATACCAGTTCTAGATCTTAGGTGAGAGATGGGCTAATTTCCATGTTAGATTTTATATATACTGAGATTTGCAGACAGGAACGAGAACCATATTATAGCAGAGTTATGTCCTACTCAAAATTCCGATTGTTCCAGAGCAGCAGCGGCCTTTTCTACTGCCTAATCCAGTTGCTTTTGTGCCCGAGTTCTCGCTTGTCCTTGAATGCTTAATTGCCCAAGCACGTCGTACACGGAGTTGGAGATGAGACCTCTGGCGCCTACCTCTACGGGGAATAACCTGACAGTATATTCTTACCCTCTCAGTCGTTTTGTGTGGGGCTGTTTGTGATTTCTTGGCAAGTTTACAAAGCCACATATTTTTTCCATCTTGATTGTGTGTTCTCCACGATTCTCGACTTGTATTGGATGATCAGCTTAATCAGCGTTAGCTGCCGAGCCAACGAGGAGTGACTTATAATGTCAGGTCGCAACTGAAGCTATTGGATCACTGCCGGGTACCCACCATAGCCCAGCCGTCAGCGCCATCGAGTATTCCATGACTGCACGTTTCTGCCCAACTCTCACGGAGTAAACCCACATTGTCCCGGATGTGACGCCTCTGTTCGCCCGCCTCCTTGCTTCATCTACTATAACCGCCATCACAATGAGTACTACACTTGAGTTCAAAACGAGCAAACAAAGCAAACATATGCCACACGAGACAACAGAAAAATTGAGAAGCATGAGAACACCAGGATGGAACTCATCTTTTCCAAATGTGGCATCTTTCTCGCTGAAAGGGCAACATGTACGTGGACCAGATAAGTTTATTTTATCTTTTGTATGTGTGTTTATTTTCCTTTGATGGGGGTCTTCCTCGCCAGATCCGAATCTAATCACTATTTTGGACCACCATCTGTAGACGTCGATATCGACCCGTGTAGAAATAGCATCCTGTCTTATTGTATTGTCCTGTATCGATCTGTGTTCGTACCGCAGCCAACCATTCCTGAACGGAGCGATGGGATAACGCGCAGTTTACAGATGGCTACAATAATGTGTTTTTGATGACAGCTGGGTGTTTTTGATGGCAGCCGGGTGTTTTTGATGGCAGCCGGGTGTTTTTGTTGGGAGTTGAGTGTTTTTGATGGGAGCTGGGGGTCTTTGATGAAAGCCCGGTGATTTTGATGGAAGCTGGGTGTTTTTTTTTATGGGAGCTGGGTGTTTTTGATGATAGCGATGTGTTTTTGATGACAGCTGGGTGTTTTTGATGGGAACTAGATGGTTGTGATGGCAGCTGTTTGTTTTTGATGGCAGCTGTTTGTTTTTGATGGCAGCTGTTTGTTTTTGATGGTAGCTGTTTGTTTTTGATGGTAGCTGTTTGTTTTTGACGGCAGCGATGTGTTTTTGATGATAGCTGGATATGTTTTATGGCAGCTGAGTGTTTATGGTGGCAGTCGCGTGATTTGTTTAAAGGCACTGGGTAATTTTGACGGCCGCTGGGCGTTTTTTGATAGCAGCTGGACGTTTGTCGTGCGGCTGAGTATTTTGTTTCAGTTAGCTCTGTGTTTGTGTATTTCTTTGTAAATATATACGGTATGGCGTGGTAGTGGTGACATTCTAGTATTTGAATGTCAACAAATAGTGGATATTATACGAGTAGTAATAATTAGAAATAGAAAGAGTAGATATATATAATAGTAGATAGATAGAAAAGATATATTGAAAAAAGACAACTGGGTACTCGCATCAGAAGAAGACAGTCTACATTCTTTGGGCATCTCATGAAAAGGGGACAGCTGGAGTACGTCTTGACAACAGAAAAGATGGAGGGGGAAGAGAAAAAAGGGCAGAGGGAAGGGGGGAGACCACAAGAGAAGGTGCTGAACAGTTTGACATCTTGGCATGGAGGAGCATCGGTATCATAAATGATTAGCAGTATGTGAGACAGAAGGTTGTGGATAGACATGATCATAAACGCCACACGGCGTGGACTATAAGAAGAATTATACATGTTTTAGTAGTAGTAGTAGTAGTAGTAGTAGTAGTAGTAGTAGTAGTAATAGTAGTAGTAGTAGTAGTAGTAGTAGTAGTAGTAGTAGTGGTGGTGGTGGTGGTATTGGTAGCAGCAGCAGCAGCAGCAGTAGTAGTAGTAGTAGTAGTAGTAGTAGTAGTAACAGTAGCAGTAGTAGTAGTAGTAGTAGTAGTAGTAGTAGTAATAATAGTAGTAGTAGTAGTAATATTAGTAGTAGTAGTAGTAGTAGTAGTAGTAGTAGTAGCAGTAGCAGTAGTAGTAGTAGTTGTAGTAGTAGTAGTAGTAGTAGTAGTAGTAGCAGTAGTACTAGTAGTAGTATTATTAGTAGTAGTTAAAACAAAAGTTAGTTTTAAATTCTCTTGGCAAATTTACTTTCAGTAGTTTGCCATTGCTTTCTGAACGACCGGCACTCATACCTTTGTATGTGAAACCAACGCAAGGCGGTCTGCTGCCAAATCGCCAGTAGCTGTGTTTCGGTATGCGGGATTACAAATTTCGTCCGTTATGTCTTCGCCACAGAGCTGGCATTAGTAGTAGTAAGTAGTAGTAGTTTCTGCAGTAGTATTAGTGGTAGTAGCAGTAGCTTTTGTGGTTTAAGTAGTAGTTTTGTAGTAGTAGTAGGAACAGTTTTGGTAGTGGTGGTAGTAATAATTATCATTATAGTAGAAGCGTTGTTGTAGTGTAGTGGAGGTAGTCGTAGTAACCGATATTCAAAGAGATGCATACAAAATTAGAAACTTAAGAGGCAAAAGGAGCTTGCCTTGGGCACATTTGTAAAAAAAACAACACACACACACACACACACACACACACACACACACACACACACACACACACACACACACACACACACACACACACTTACTCACCCACTCACCCCTTACCTCCATCACTCACTCACTCACTCACTCACTCACTCACTCACTCACTCACTCACTCACTCACTCACCCACTCACCCCTTACCTCCATCACTCACTCATTCACTCACTCACTCACTCACTCACTCACTCACGCACTCACTCACTCAATCACCCACCTACCCACTCACTCATTCACTCAATCTCATCTCCCTTCCTCACCCCCCCCCCCCTTTCCCTCACTCTCTCCCTCTTCACTAAATACTGAACTAATGCACACAAGTTTTAATGCCCACGTTAACCTAAGAACACACACACACACACACACACACACACACACACACACACAGAACACACGAGGACAGTTTGATGAGATACTCTCTTGTCCGGAACCTGCATGACAAATGAAATTAACAGGAGACCTAAAGACCACACGGAGACGAAAAATAGATTTCCCAGTGTATTGTCATAACGCTAGCACGACTACCTATAGCCAAAGCTATTTCCGAGCGTATAATCACAACGCTAGCACTCCTACCTGTAGCCAAATCTATTTCCAAGCGTATTGTCACAACGCTAGCACGCCTCCCTATAGCCAAAGCTATTTCCGAGCGTATTTTCACAACGCTAGCACTCCTACCTGTAGCCAAATCTATTTCCAAGCGTATTGTCACAACGCTAGCACGCCTCCCTATAGTAAAAGCTATTTCCAAGCGTATTGTCACAATCCTGGCTCGCCTACCTGTAGCCAAAGCTATTTCCGAGCGTATTGTCACAACGCTAGCACGCATCCCTATAGCCAAAGCTATTTTCGAGTGTATTGTCACAACGCTAGCACGCCTACATAAAGGCAAAGGCAAGGCTATTTCCAAGCGTATTGTCACAATGCTAGCTCGCCTACCTATAACCAAAGCTATTTCGGTTGTAGAAGAAAGCGGAAGCTGGACGAGTTTCATTGTTGGAAGATGGCGTCGGAGCACTTCACTGCTCTCTCCACACAATTTAATGAGGAACGGGTATTGTCAGCCTCCGTATTTATCGATCCAAAGATGCCCAGTGACGCTAACAGGTCTTCTTTGAGAAACCAGGCGTGGTGTAAATAAAGTACAGCGTTCACTTCTAACTGGAGTCTGAAATAAACAACATGAAACCACATCATGTGACCTGGAAGCTTGACGGATGGAACAGCAAACATAGATATAGGCAAACGTTTCGACCGAAGAAGTCTTCATCAAGATTGATTGATTGATTGATTTAGGAATCGACATTACAGCATTCGGGGCATTCCCATAAGCGCTCCGTCCCCATCCTCAGCAGTCAGCGAAGAGTTCCAACACCAATAGTACCAGTAGCAATCTGATTAAATGTTCGTCTCGCCTTTCCTCTGAGCATTGAGCGTCGGCCAGATTCCCTCGTCACTCCTCGCTGTCTCATTCTTGCCAGACCATGGTAATCCATTTGCTCCTCCGAGGTGTACACGTGCTCCCACAAGGCCGCAACCACGTCTGCCTTGTCATGTATCAATACTCCACCAAGTAGTCTTCATCAAGAAAACAACAAAAACGAGAAGTTCGTCGGATGGAAAAACACACGCACACATACAGACGAACGTTTCGACCGAAGAAGTCTTCATCAAGAAAACAACAAAAACAAGAAGATCGACGGATTAAAAAACACACGCACACATACAGACGAACGTTGCGACCGAAGAAGTCTTCATCAAGAAAATAACAAAAACGAGAAGTTCGATGGATGGAGAAACTCACGCACGTGCAGCCGAACATGTCGGCCGAATTCTTCATCAATGGAACAACAAAAACGAAACAATGAAAAGAAATTATAAAACAAAGAAACAACACAAAGTATTTACTAACTGGATGGGGTCTGATACACGAAACACTAACCTGAGAAAGCCGGGTACGAATCATGCATGATCTTTGGGTTGACAACAAAGTTAGTTGCATGTCCTTTAAGGTCGTCGCAGTCAATCCCAGCATTTACAGTTGTTTGTGATTTCTTGGCAAGTTACTTTCAGTAGTTTGCCATTGGTGTCTGTACGACCGGAACTCATACCATTGTATGAAAACTAGCGCTAGGCGGTCTGCTTCCAAACCGCCTATGTGTTTCGAACGTGATATGCGGGATTGCGAATTACGTTCGTAACCCCTTCCCATCTTCCCCACGGAGCCACAGAAACATTGTAAAAACAAGATTACACTATCCTGTTCAATCTTTATAAGTTTATAATGTTTGTTAGTTGTTTTGTGTGTGTGTCAAATGATGAAAAGATCTATCTGTTTCTTCTTTTTCTGTTTTGTTGTTGCTGTGTCATTTAAAACACTTTGAAATATCTTATTTAGTGTATTTCCTTTCCCCAACCCACTGCTGTACTAAGCTGGCACGTCAGTGTTATGATTATCAAGTTATGCATTGACAATATCACGAGCAGTTTGAGAACCGTTGTTCCTTGCAAAAGCCTTGCAAAGTAAGAAAATAAACACCCCTACATAGCCAAGTGGAAAACTCGATTGGATTGGATTGGATTGTTGTCCCAATCATAACAGTGCATTTAGCACTGCTAAAACATGTCTGCAAGAGGTAAAGGCGCCAAGAGGCACCGCCATGGACGTCGTCTAGCCTAACCCTTGACCATATATTTTGTTGCTGTCTGTTGGTGTCTGCTGCGCCCGCCCGTTCCCTAGCAATTTAGCGCAACGGACAAATATACAGGTGCTCAGTCTCCATGTGAAACCCGCCACAACACCACGTGATGCAGGCCTTCTTATGTTTTAATTGTCAACCCCTTGAAATTTTGTGTTGTAAATAAGTCGCTGGGTTTCTAAGAACCGTAGCCCTCCGGACAAACCCGCAAGTGCTCAGTCTCACGCACACAAAGCAGATAAGACAGATAGGGAACTCTGGTGCATTCAGGAAGATTGTTAAACTGATGAAAATAGATAAGCGGTCACAAGTGTCCTCCACCCTAACTGACCTGGCTTAGAGAGAAGATGTCCCAGTTCATGAAGAAGAGTGTGTGCAGGGCGGCTGCCATCTGCAGAAATGACACCACAGCCATCTTGTTCTGAAGGAACCACACCGGGAGATGAAGCACGGAGCTTCGATGAGATTCCTTCAGGCACGTTCAAGCTATGGGACACAACTTCTAAAAGGAACCGTCACTGGCCACTACGGACTACTGGTTCATGAAGAAAGGGATCCTTCTCTAACAGTCAATGTCACTAAGTCACGCTGTCAGTCACAGTCGCTCAGTCCCTAAGTCAGAGTCAACTAAGGCGGGAGCCCGATTCACTGTCATCCCCACCAGGCTTATAAGTTATGGCGCGGACCTGAGAGAGAGTAGAAGGTCATGTCCAGGAGGCCACTCTCCACGCGGACCTGCCAGAGGTGTGTACTGGCAATAGGCGCCGTCCTCGTGCTCTCTGTAATGATGATGCCTAGTGATGACTCTCCACCTGTGGTCAGTTCTGTCTGTAATGATGATGCCTAGTGATGACTCTCCACCTGTGGTCAGCTCTGTCTGTAATGATGATGACTAGTGATGACTCTCCACCTGTGGTCAGCTCTGTCTGTAATGATGATGACTAGTGATGACTCTCCACCTGTGGTCAGTTCTCTCTGTAATGATGATGCCTAGTGATGACTCTCCACCTGTGGTCAGCTTCTGTCTGTAATGATGATGCCTAGTGATGACTCTCCACCTGTGGTCAGCTCTGTCTGTAATGATGATGCCTAGTGATGACTCTCCACCTGTGGTCAGTTCTCTCTGTAATGATGATGCCTAGTGATGACTCTCCACCTGTGGTCAGTCCTGTCTGTAATGATGATGCCTAGTGATGACTCTCCACCTGTAGTCAGTTCTATCTGTAATGATGATGCCTAGTGATGACTCTCCACCTGTGGTCACTTCTGTCTGTAATGATGATGCCTAGTGATGACTCTCCACCTGTGGTCAGCTCTCTCTGTAATGATGATGCCTGGTGATGACTTACTATGCTAATTGTCTTGTCATTATTCTGGTGGTGATGTTTCTGGCGCTATTATCACCTTTAGCAGACGGCATGCTGTTTATTGCATGGCGACCTGTTGTTATTGCATGGCGACCTGTTGTTATTGCACGGCGACCTGTTGTTATTGCATGGCGACCTGTTGTTATTGCATGGCGACCTGCTGTTATTGCATGGTGACCTGTTGTTATTGCAAGGCGACCAGCTGCATGTTTTTATTGCGTGGGTACTGGTGGGGGTTTGAGGTTTGGCAGGTCGTGTTGTGATGATGATGATAATATAGTGATAGATGGTGTGGTTGGGAGGATGTGACGTTGTGGCCACGATATAGTGATAGGTTGTGGGTTTGTGTGATTGGGGATGACTTTGTGACCACGATATAGTGATAGGTTGTGGGTTTGTGTGATTGGGGATGACTTTGTGACCACGATATAGTGATAGGTTGTGGGTTTGTGTGATTGGGGATGACTTTGTGACCACGATATAGTGATAGGTTGTGGGTTTGTGTGATTGGGGATGACTTTGTGACCACGATATAGTGATAGGTTGTGGGTTTGTGTGATTGGTGATATGACTTTGTGGCTATGATACAGTGATAGGTTGTGGGTTTGTGTGATTGGGGATATGACTTTGTGGCCACGATATAGTGATAGGTTGTGGGTTTGTGTGACTGGGGATATGACTTTGTGACCACGATGTAGTGATAGGTTGTGGGTTTGTGTGATTGAGGATATGACTTTGTGGCCACGATATAGTGATAGGTTGTGGGTTTGTGTGATTGGGGATATGACTTTGTGGCCACGATATAGTGATAGGTTGTGGGTTTGTGTGACTGGGGATGAGACTTTGTGGCCACGATATAGTGATAGGTTGTGGGTTTGTGTGATTGGGGATATGACTTTGTGGCCACGGCATAGTGATAGGTTGTGGGTTTGTGTGATTGGGGATATGACTTTGTGGCCACGATATAGTGATAGGTTGTGGGATTGTGTGATTGGGGATATGACTTTGTGGCCACGATATAGTGATAGGTTGTGGGTTTGTGTGATTGGGCAGTTGGGGATGACTTAATGACTAATTGTTGAATTAGGTTGTGGGTTTGTGTGGTTGGGCAGTTGGGGATGACTTAATGACTAATTGTTGAATTAGGTTGTGGGTTTGTGTGGTTGGACAGTTGGGGATTACTTAATGACTAATTGTAGAGTTCACATGGTATTAACAACTTCGCTCGTAAAACCCACGGAGTCCTTGCTGAAAGACATTCTCTAGGTAACAATTTACAGTACGCTACCATTAAGTGGACATATAAAATGAATTGTCGATTAAACGGACAGTACAAAACGGACAGACTGCGATGCTTTTACACCTGCTTCATGAACATGTAACAAGAAAATCGCAACATCGGTTTAAAAGGAAAGTTAGTTGCATATTCTTTATAGGACGTAGCCATCAACCCAGCATTATTTAGCTGTTGGTAATTTCCAGGGAAAGTTTACGTTCAGTAGTTTGCCATTGCTTTCTGAATGACCGGCACCCATACCATTTATAAAAAAACCGACACAAGGCAGTCTGCTGCCAAATCTCCCACATGTGTGTTTCGAATGCGGTATGCGGGATTATGAACTGCATCCATAACTCCTTCGAAACGGAGCCGTGAATATAAGGTCAAGGTAGAACTGGAGTCATTCTTTGTTGTGCCGAAGTCTTTGATCGTTTCCACAGCTGGCTGCTTGCCTGACGGAGGTCGGCTGGATGCGTGGCTGACTGGCCCAGGTGAGAGTAGGGCAAGAAAATAAAGCAATGTTGGGTCTGGTAGCAGATGGGAACTTTTTCTGCGAGAGGGGATGGAGGAAGTAGACGAAGGGGGAGCGAGTGGGATTCCGAGAGGAGGCGATGTAGATACGATAATAAGCACTATTTGGGGTGGGAACAGATGGTGGCTTTTGCACAAAGAGGAGGGGAGAGGAAAGACACATTGAGGGATGGGGATTGATGTGGAGGGGGTGGGGGGTTAGGAGATCAGCAGAAGAAGATGTTGGAAGGGAAGCTGAGAGAGGAATGCGGAAAAAGGAGAGGGGGGGGGGGTGCGTAGATATTGGAATAGATGAAAGGAGACTTAGAGAGAGAAAGTAGAGATTTAGAGAGAAGTATAGGCAATAGAAGAGTGGACGTTGAGAGAAAAAGTGAGAGAGGAGAGAACTGAGAGAAACAAAACTAAAGCGAGGTAGAAGAAGTAATGGATAAGCTGAGAATGAGGAGAAGCTCGGAGTGAAGGGAGGTAGAGAGAAAGAGAGATATAGAGAGAGAGAGAGAGAGAGAGAGAGAGAGAGAGAGAGAGAGAGAGAGAGAGAGAGAGAGAGAGAGAGAGAGACGTAAGCAAGGTGAGAAGGAGAGATTCTGGGAATCAAGACAGGCAGCGGAAGGCATGGAAAAGGTGAGAAACGGGAGAAAATGATCACCGCTTTAAATCTGCAAGTATACAAGCAAAGAATATTTTACTGATGACGGTAAGAACCGATGTAGCCTTTTCTTTTCCACAATCTATATGAGATATAACGATCTTGCCTGCACCCCCAATTCCCTTCCCAGGCTTATGCGGGAATGACCGCTATCTCAGTAATGTTACATTTCCCTTCCCCGTGCGAATTAAGGACTGCTGTAACTTAATACTGTTACAGTTCCCTTTCCCACGGGATGTCGGGACTCCAGTATCTCAGTAATGTTACAGTTTCCTTTCCATAAGCGATATAGTAACTCCTGTAAC